>OY796868.1:1220000-1666969 GCA_963680765.1 Agrochola lychnidis | reverse complement strand
GGAGAAGGATAGTTACTGAAAATTATAAGTGTTCCTGTAGCAGAAACAGAATTCTTTAATCAATACCCGACATATATGTTGTCGGATAAAGTTTTTCCAATCAATAAACTAACTCTAAAATCAAAGTTAACCCCAACGACACCGATAGCAGAATATTTAAAGCCTAAACACACAATGTTTTAAGAGTTAACCCACTAATTAATTCAAAGTTAGGTAAGCGCACATCGGTTTCATTCGACGCATCAAATATTCAGTGTGTACACGCCTTATACTGAAGGCTTTTGGCCGAAGACAAAGATGCTTTTAAGCTTTCGTTAGGACAAGGGAAAGGTGTTGAGTAGCTTGACTAGAAGAATTTTGAGACCATAAATTTATTTAAAGCGAATCTAGTGTACCTACCTATTTAATTAAGTTTTTGAAACATGACTCGTTATATTAGAAAGTACTTATATCATCAGTATATTCCCAACAAATGAAATGTGTAACTAGCCTAATCTAACGCTAACAAAAAACAGCGCAAATTGAATTCTCTATTCCAAATTCGAATTACATAATATGGCTACGCGACGTCTTTCATATTCAAACTAGAGCTCCATCATCAAACATAGACATAAAAAAATAAAAACCTTCACACCCGACGCCACTCCACGCCACTAAACTAAGCTAGGATGTCGTCACTCCCAACTGTGTCATCGCTGTTTATAATGTATCAGTTTTAAAACCCTCGTAAACATTAGCCGACGGTCTTCCTTGTGGAGGTAGTTACCATTTTGTGGGAGTTTCAGAACTTTTCACGTATATTCTGCTCACTTACCTGTACGAGCCATTTTATAGATACCTTTTGCTATCCGATTTAGAGCGAAATTTTTGCTAAAATCACATACCTAACCATAAGTAGGTATTACAGGCTGGTGTCCGCATTTCCACATCAAGAGCGCGTATTTGGTGAATTTTTACACATAACCATACATCCTATATTGTCAAATAAAACACGCCAAGATTACAATTCCAATTTTGAATTACAATTCGCATTCTCATTTCATATTTTCGATTTATGCTTTAAACTGATCCCAAAATGACGTTGAATCCTTAAGAATTCCTATTTTTTTTTTAATATGGCAAAAGTTTCGTATTGTTTCATTCGAATTAGCAATATCCAGTATTAAATCGTTTAAACACAGCTGAACGGCGAAGGGAGTCACACTAGTTATCTGTATTCCCTGTGAGACGGTCGCTTCAACGAACGCGACTAAGCTTCGAACAATGCCAGTACCTACGTGCGATTATATGAACCATTTTGATACTAGCATTCAAATCATTTTTAGTATGATGGGATATGGAGTACCTATATTCAGATAAAACATAGATTATTTTGCGATAGGTAGGTAAGCATGGTTCACGAAAAGCCAGACTGGATAAGCATATATTAGTAAATAATAGTAGATTGTTATACGAGGGGCTAAAATAACCCATTGTAACGAGGTAGTTTTACTCCCGAGCTTTAGTAGAAGCCGAGTTATAATGGGTTTTAGCGCAGTGTGTTACACTTTACTTTTCACTACGATTGCGAGAAAATAAAATAATCCAATACAATATTAAATAGTTTATTTTATTTAAATGTACAATTTGTACAATTCTGGATATTTAACGAGATGTTTTTTTCCGGCAGCTTAATTTCAGTCCTCTGTGAAGATGTTCTCACTGGATGATGACATTTTCACTGTTGTAAATTATATTAGGATCACCAATTCAATTCGTAATTAGAGAAAAATTCTAAAGATTTCACGCCAATGCCTTTTTTATTTCTTCTGTAGCCGCAACGCAGTGCACGCATTCTACCCATAGAGGAAAGTAATATAGAGATAGCCGCATTTAGTTCCATTTTCAAAAATAAAATGTTCTTCTTTTTTTTGTGAACCACTAATGAGTCGAGTCCATAATCATGATTATTCTACATAAGAATAAAGACTTTTTCGTTTTTCAAGGCTCATTGGAACAGACAAAAATTAAAAAGAAATTACTTTTTCCCCTAGAGCAAGAAATGCAAATTTTTCCCCGCTCTGGTACTCTACAATGACGGCCTTTTTGAGCAAGAGGAGTGAAAATATCTTTATTTCAAGCGAACACACATATAACATATATGATTTTAGAACGTCTGAAAACATCCGAAATGTAGGTATAGATAGGAATTTAATTGAAAACTGAAAATAATCATCAGAATAATTAGGAATTAGTTGAAAGTCTGCTCAAATTACAAAAATACAATTGAAAAAGAACTAATTGGATCCGTATAACAATTCTCATAGAGAAATGAAAAAACAAATACCTGTCTGCTTATTTCCCTTCACAAACAGTAAAAACTACAAAAAAAGTAATGTACCAATAATAACAATAAGTAATGGCCCTTTCGCTTATTACCTATGCATGTTAGGATCCCTTAAATTCAGTGTTTATTGCTGCAAAAACTGTATTATTACGGGTTATGACGCCATGTTTGAAAAAAACTTCAAAGCTTCGATTACTTGCAGGTGCATCGCAGTCACGCTTTGAAACACATCTTTTAACTTCATATTTGTAACCTTTCTTTGAATTTGGACCTCCATACAGACTAATATCGCCTGTGGAATACTGGTTTCATCACCAAGACTAGCATAGGACATAATATTTGTCATCGCAGTGTGATTTATCCATCATTTTATTTCATCAAAATAGTTTGGTTTCCAATATCATAATGACACTTGCAAAACGAAAGGAAGTATCAAGCCTATTAGTTTCTCACCATTGATTAATTTCCTTTTTTCACATCATCAAAAACATCACAGTAAATTCAGACATCACCAAAATAATCTCTAACCAAAGTCGTATAATATACCTTCCAATTAGAGAATGAAGTTGGCAACACCTCCGAGATTCGGCACTACCGATCAACGATTTAATTGGCGATATATTAAATTGTAATTAAGGTGCAACCCTATTGTGCCGGAGGTAATACCGATGTGTCGCACCACTAGTCTACCAACCGATCAAAAAAGCGAAATCTTAAGGCGAAGTCGGTCGATCAGTCGGGAGTTTCTGATCAAAAGTTTAGAGTAGTTGAACGATTTGTCGAAAGTTATATCGTATGTCGTAAGTTACCTTAACAATATGTTGTTGATAGTTTTATTGGTACCTCAGTTTCGGTCCCTTGTGGACGTAAGAAAAGAAGTCTGTTACAATTTTGATCTTGTAATTCTCAAAGCATTTTTCATTTTTAACATTTGTCGAATGGCATTGAGGAAATTGAGATTTTTGCTAATCAACATTTACACGTTGCAAGGTCAAAAATGGTTTAAAATTTGCATCCAAAATCTACATTGTTATATTTATTTATTTCCGTCTTCCCAGTTAATAATCCTTCGAAAGTAATTACAGTACGTGTATGTTAAAATTAGATAATTATAAAAGATAACTGAATACCGTCAATTAATGTATCGTAATGATCATAATGAATTTTATTGTATTATTTTAATTTGGTAAAATAAATAGCTAAACAATTAAGAATAGACGTCATACATGTTACGATAGACATACTAAAATAAATATTTTTGGTTTTTAAATCTCCACGTGACGTTAAATGAATAAAAACCTATTTTAATTCGTTTTTTTTTTAAGATACGATCATTTTGGGAAAAACAAAGACATTTAAAACAGAAACAATGATGTACATAAATGAATCTTTGTTAATGATGTCATTAATCTTTCTGCTATTGGTCGTAATAGCGATATCTCATCTTCAACCAAATATATATTATTAATAAATTCCAATCCTAGCGACCCATTAACTACCCCTTAAGGAACCAACCGTCAGCTACCTTAAATACACATAAAATAATACCAATAAATGAGCGGGCACAGGTACGGAGGGTCTTATCTCTCTAATAGCCATAAGATACCGTTCAAAGCGGCCCAATCTCAATAAATTTATTAAAGGAATATTGCCAATAGAGACCCAGCACATCCTATTAATTAAAATACTTAATTAATTCACCTGGAAATTGTTTAATCAATTCACTTTTGACCCAATTTATTGGGGTAAATCGAACTCTGAGTCTGTGACCCGACGTCTTGTGATAATTAAAAGCTTTATATTACAATCAGGTAATCTATAGGATTGTGTTTTAATTATGATTACGGTGGAAGGGAATTTGGGTGAGGTGGAAATGGGGCACCCATGTACGAGCGTGTAAAAACGTTTAAATAAGGAGTATTTAAACGTTTTTCCGATTTCTACTTTGCGAATTACATCCATGAAAACGCAGGTTTCTGGTTTTTACCACCACCCTCTCGTATTTTTTAGAATTACTCTGCTGCCCACCTATACAATGTTTTAGTTGTCTCCTACGTTTTCGTTATCCGTCATAATCGGATTTTCGGAAACTACTACTACGGTCTTCACAACGCCTTCTATGTTTACTTTCAACCAACTGTACTGACAGCTTGTTTTCTTTGTTCCAGCATGCTCCGAGCACTTGACCTGGGAGGTGGGGAGCGATCTTTAGAGCGTAAACCTGAGATCCGCTCGCCGAGCACCGCCCCTTCGCTACGAGACCATTCGGCCGAGCGAGAGCGAAGCGCTGAACGCCGGGATACAGGTACGTCACTAGTGTTGAGTCACGAGTATTTTGAGTGAACGGTCAACTTGAACTTAAAAGGAAAGCATAGAGTTGGGTGCCACTCAGGTTAGTCGTGTTGGTAGTAAAAATCCTTGCATTCGGCCCGAATAATGACGACAAGTTTCAAAAGGTGATTGTGTCTCTAAATAGTGACGTATCTTCGCGCCGGATGCTCGGTACCATAGTCGTCAAGTGAACATTGGAAATCGATCGCGGCCATCAGCTATGCACGTTCGATGTTTCAAACCTTGTGTATGTCCGTAGCTAGTTCGTGTTCGCTTCACTTTTCTGTCCGCAAAAAACAACAAGTCGCAAAAAAACGCGCGGAGTACGAGGAATATCCAGTTCCCACCACCTCAGCCATGCCGCTCACGGACGCGCGTAATCGTTTCAAACTTAGGCTTTAGAATTCGGAGCATGCCATGATGCCGACATGAGAGACGCCGCGCGCGCATTAAAGATTCGTACGCCGTTGCCGAATGATTGCGACGCTTACGAGCGTGCGTGCTAGCCCTCCCTCTCTCCCCGTCCCCTGACCCCCGCCCCCGGCCCCCGCCGTCCCCTCCTCGTGTTCCCGCGTAACCGTGCTCTCACCGCAGGTGTGGAGGAGTGGCCCAGCACGCCGCCGCCGCTCAACAACAACACCACGCACCACAACAACAACGGCCCCACGCCGCTGCTGCCTCTGCCGCCGCCGAGCCCCTTCCGCTTCGAAGAGCACCGCACCTACAGGTTTGCGGAGGACATGGGACCTCTGCCGCCCGGTGCGCTGGTCGGACGCCTCGGCGACTCCCTCATCCCCAAAGGCGACCCAATGGAGGCGCGACTGCAGGAGATGCTAAGATACAACATCGACAAATACGCCAATACTAACCTGGACACGTTGCATATAAGCCGGAGAGTGCGAGAACTGCTGTCGGTCCACAACATTGGACAGAGACTATTTGCTAAGTACGTGCTGGGGCTGTCTCAAGGGACGGTATCGGAGCTGCTGTCGAAGCCGAAGCCCTGGGACAAGTTGACGGAGAAGGGGCGCGACTCGTACCGGAAGATGCACGCGTGGGCCTGCGACGAGGCTGCCATCATGCTGCTCAAGTCACTGATCCCTAAAAAAGGTACTTTTCTAAACACATTCACGTCTGATTAGATTTTATTGCGGGATTTGCGTCCTACGTTGCGTGATATTTTTAGTAAATCTTCGTCGTGCGAATTTCCCTGGTCTGGCTTGATGCGAATACCATTGTATCAATCAATCAGTTTTCTACTTTTGAGCTTCAAACTTATTGATTTGAAACTGCTCGTTTGCTCGATTTTTATAGCCATTTGTCTGACAAAACTGATTCACTGGTATTCGCAGTTTCGCATGTTGTAGCTCTAAATGTACCAAAGGTGATATGAACCGTTCAAAGATATTTATATCGTTGCGACAAAATTACCTAATCATGTTTGGTACGTTGAGCCATGATCATCAATTCCTTTTACACGAATCATCTGATCCGTTTGACGGGTCGGTTATCTTAGCTTGTCAAGTTTACCTGACAATACAGCTCATCAATCACGGCAGCACTCGCCTACGAATACAAAAGATGTTTACATTTTCCGCGTCAATTACTTGATACGCGAATATTGATCAATCATTACGTTTATGGTCAATCAACGCGTATGTTAGGAAAATTCGAAGTTTGAAATTTGAATTTAACAGTTTAGAACGCACGTAAAGCTTCTTCATAATAGTTCCGCACTCTTTCTTGTTATTTTTTTTAACACTATTATTTTATTTTTTGTTTTGTTCCTTGTAGACCTGTCCCTCAATCCTTTTCCTTTGTCCCTGTATCCTATCGCGTGCGGAAATATCAGGAACAGCCCAGTTGGAGGAAGCGATGGTCAAGTAATCATCTCCCACAGTTTTGACAGCAAAATATTTTTATTTTTTTTTGTAATTTACGATCTTTTACGTACCTGCCATCTCTAGCATTTTCCAAATTTATGCATTATTTTTTAATAATTTAATATTACAGGTTATATTTAATCTCGCGATCGTCGATATCAGGGATACATTTTTCTAAATTATTATCGAAATTCCCTAAAGATTTTACCTTACTGCAAGATTCTAAATGTGTTTGCCAAATAATTTGAAGCAACTTATCTGAAAACACGAGTCCATTTGTTACATAAATGTATGTGGAAATGGAAAAGCGGAGCGGACACGCACTCGGCGCTAACTACGAACTTGCCGCAAAGCGATAGCGTTCACGTTCAGTTACATAGCATAGCAACTGCAACTGTCACTCGTCCTGCTTTGTATAGTGCATGGCACAACTTTAACAAGTATATGTACACTATAGCTAAAGTTTAACATATACGGACTAAAACATCACTTAGATACGTATGATAATGAGGAATTCAATATATTTTACGTATTCAAACCTATTTCTATATTCATAGGGATTAATTTTAGACCGATATTTATCTAAACGTTCATTGAACTTTACCTTTCCATTGACAATAGCTATTCCTATCGATTGCTTTCAATAAAAACTTGGAAAGTTTAAAACCAACACGTAATGCGACCACAATAAGAACAGAAATTCGGTGGAATTAAAAAGAACGTACTCATTGTAAGGCTGTGTACACATTAACGACAATGCACGACAAAGTATAAATCTGCGAATACAATGGACTCTTGTGTATTAGCCTTTGTCCCCATCGATAGGGATGAGCTCAAATAGATTGAATTTCAGATAATTCCCGGAAGGGTTACGGTTTTCTTATTTCGCTGCGATGTTATGCGGTCTTCGTTTTTTCTATTCTGTTTATTGCTGATTGGTGTTTTGGCCACGTTTATGGGGTTATTATGCAAGGAAGATGGATGCATTTTCCCTTTTTAGCGGATTTCGTTTGTTCGCAAAAATTTTAATCGCTGCAATTCGTCGAAATGAAAACAATAGCTTTGAGCATTATCTCATTTCTTTCTGTACTTACCATGGGTATTTTATCGATGGATTAGATTTTATGAGACATTGGGTACATCCGAAGCTAGAAATAGGTAGTAATGACAGCTCATCCGTCACGCTACATACGTAATCAATCTAGCCAGCAATCGTGGGAAGCAATTTCTTCCGATTGCGGATACTTTTCCAAGTTTCAATCAGTACAGCCTCAATTAGCTTGTTCGTCTTCTAGGATATTTCTGTAGAAGAAAAGCTTTATCATTCATGTCTAAATGATTGCTGTCAAATACTTTTTTTTTTCTTACAGTCTTATTTTTTTCAACGTGGATGAAAGAAATTCGATAGGATTGGCCCCTGTCTCGAAGCGGGCAATTGAAATTTGTCTATGATACGAGTAGCAGTGTGTAACTTGTTAAATATCAAGTAATGAAAATTGGCCCCATGGTTTATCCAAGTGTAAATAAGTGTTCAATGAATGCAACAGGTTTTCTGGAAACCGTTTTGAAAGCTGGTAGCTGTTCAGAGTCCTTTACAAACCTAATTGTTGCTGCCGAATCCTAGAAAACGTACTTCAAATAACGTACAGTAACGTCAATACTGTTACATAACTACTAAGCAGCAACGTATCATTTCGCTGCAACGTTATGGGTGTCGGCTATTTCCCAGTTCCCACGATACACATGCATAATGTCCGTTCGTCCGTCCGTTGCGAAACGATTGTTGTTCGACGTTCACACGCGACAGCGTTGCGGCAATGGTAGGCTGTAGCTTGTGTTCAAAATAAGAATAGAACCTTACCGCCATTTTGTGACGTTTGGCTGTCAAACTTCAGTTGAGTCGCATTGAGCAAGATTTGCAGTGTGATCGGTAGTAAGCTGCAGCTAGCACAACCATAATCAATGACAGTTTTATTATTTTAATTGCAAATACTAAGTTAATAGTAGAAAGTAAGAAATGTTAGAAATAAAGAAGATGTTAAAAAATCTTACGTTTTCTTGAAACGCCCGGGCTGTTCTAAAGACGTATCTATTAATTAGTTATCTATTGTTTATCTAGCTAGTAAACGTTGCTTTACATCCACGTACTCCCAAGTCGACACAACATAAAAATAATTGGATAAACGTCGCACGCGCCGTAACAATGGCGGTTCAATTAAAACTAGCTACACTAACTTCCCGCCCTTCGAACTACACTGCGCAAAAACCGTAAAGAATATTTATTTACGCCGTAATCTGCCGTGTTAGGCTATGGCTATGTCCTATCATCGATATTTTTTGCATTTTGTCTATGGTTTATAACGCAACAATTTTTATTAAAGCGAGTTCTAATAATTTATATTTATTTTTCGTTTACATATAGGTAGTCTAACCGTAATAAACTATTTACTTTTTACTTAATTTTTATTTATAAGTCCTAATTAATTCTACATAAATGCATATTTTATAACCTAACGTAAATCCAAGGCCCATATTTATAGTTTTATATCTGAAAATTACTTGCAAGTCCAGCAACGTTCTTCTTATAACGGTGAAAAACAAACTAATGTACAACTAAAGTTTTGATATCTAATCTATTTCCAAGCTCACAGGATTACCTACACGGTCTAATTACAGGTAAATAGTGATGTACCTACAAATTTTACGGTATTAAACCGATACCTGTAGCTATCGTGACTGAATTCAATTTCCGAACGTGCACACAGCATATAAATTGGTAACTATCGTGGTACATCGAGTGTACACAAGACAATAATATTATATTATATTTTTCACGGGCACTAAACTTCAATGTAAGTTGGCTACGTTCTTTATTCATATAATCCTTCATTCCAATTAAGTTTAATTATGGTGGTCGTAATTATTGCTCTTATTACTTGTACGGTTCAGTGACGAAATGCTATAACGTAGACGTCTTGTTGTTTATGATGACTAAAATCGATTTAAAAGCTTATTGGTCGAGATATGTATCGTGTTTCATATTTCTGCGGTTCAGCACGCTCTTTTTCACGTGATTAAACCAAAGCAAGGTATTTTATATTTTGTTTAAATTAAAAATAACCAACAAAAACCAAATAACCTATCTAAAAAAAAAACATTTCAACACTTCTAAAATGAATGCGTTTAAAGAATTCTAAAGTTTAAGATATGCAACATTTTCCAAGTAAATCCTCGTCTAATCTAAAAACTGAAATTCAAAAAATCGATATCGTTATCATAATTGGAGCCACTCTAAATCTAAATGTCAAAATCAATGGCACCAACATTCCAAAAAGTCGTTTGTAAATAGAGCACGACCCAATGTTTGGATACACGCAGAGAATTTGAAGAACCCAATATTTGGACGAAGTTCGGCTCTCAAAAGCATTTCAAGCGTAGCGTGAAAATCTATTTTCAATGGGCCACTATCGGCCGGCACAGGACACCCGCCAAAGGCTTTATGCCCGAAGTTAAGCGTCCTCGATGCTCCTATACTGTAAACTCCCCTTGTAGAGCTCTTAGTTTAACGCTAAGCAAATTTTAATATTCAATTGTGCTTTTGCATGTTCGGGATTTGTTTCACAATAGGTGCTTCATACTTGAAGTTTTGAAACTGTAGTGGTTAACAAAATATTTGTCCGATACTAATTTCTGATCTAGGTAGGTGTTTATAAGTTACGGTTCGTATCAAGCATGAAGTGTAGTTAATTTATTGTTTCCCATAACACCATAAGAAATTAAACATCTTTAATGAGCCAATTATTATCTCTCGACAATATTCTTGTCTAGGCCGTCCCTGTTCGTTTTAAAGTCAATTATTTACAAGTAAAGTCACCACACATCTTCTCCAATAACCATTAAAGTTCAAATGTAAACTTTCCTTTCACATAAAGGCATCGCTAATAAGTTATCGATGCGGCGGTCACGTAAGGCAGCCCGCACGGGGGACTGTCAAAGGCGTTTAAAACTGAACGGAGTTGGGAACTCCGCAAGTGTATTAGCCGACCGGCTAATGCGCGCGGACAGCGCATCGAGCGCAAACGGACACAACTCGCCGTCTTCACTCACTAACTTTTAAGTCTTTAAACCGAACAGTCTGCACGATTCATTCGAATGCGTTCTATTTTCAATTTTATTTAATTTACTAACTACACTTTTTTTTAATTTTAAAAGTTTGAAGTAAAGACTTTTGGAATGGAATTTTAAATAACGAACGTGTAAAATACGTGTGTTTATTAAGATATTTAAGATTTACCTAATGCTTCTTATCGTTGTTTGTCATTATGCCAAGTTTCGTTTGGGAATTCTTTAATATATTGATACGATGGTAATTCGTAAATATATCCACAAATAACAAAACACATTAGTCAAAATGCCACAATAATAAGTGTTTTCCTGTTTAATCTATAAAATTAATGTAACTGGAATTGCTTTAAAGCAGTAAATATATTTTCAGAAATTGCTCTGGACAATTATTATTTGACAATTAGACAGATTATAATGATTAAGAAGGTGGGTAGGTGTAGGTAGGTAGGTATGCTTTTGCGAACTGAAACTGAAAATTTAAATCATGTTAATCCTCTTTACAAAACTATCAGGGAGGGTAAATCGATTCCTCTATAATATAAATACCCAAACGAGGGCGTATCAGCTAAAAGTAGCTACCAAACGAGACCATAACACATAAATCATAAACTTTGAAACACGAAAATTCGTGTTGATAATCACATAATAATTACCAACCCGATAATACCCGCCGGGATCGAAGGGATCGAAAGGGATTACCTCGTAATGAGAATAAAATTGGCAACATATTTGTTCATTAATACCAATCGTAATTTAAATGTATAAAGTTTTTGATAAATAGGTTCATTGACGTGAATCCGAACAAAGAACAATTTGAGACGTTGTAATGTAGCGCCATCTTGTGGCCAGCGGCGAAACTAAAAAAATATTTTCTAGAAAACGACAGGCTTTAGCAGTGACATAAACTGGATGCATCTTACAAACACTTATGAAATTACGATGACTGAGACAAACGTTTAATTTACGACGCAATTATCGCTAAAGTATTATTACAAAGGACATTTTCAGCAAAAAGTTTTGCGACGGCCACTTAGAAAGCACCTTTGAAAAACTAAATGCTCGTTTAAGAACGTTTAAGCAGAAATAACTTGGAAAAAAGTTTGGTATGCACGCAACAATGTGTACGTAACGCCATCTGTCGCCGAGTAGCGTAAAGCTAGTGTAGAGGTCAAGAAATTATTTTACGAAGAATGTTCGTCGTCCCGCGGCAGCTTTGATGGCTTCCGACGAAGCAATCAGACCTCTTTACGGGCATATTTATGATTATAATACCGTGTCTCATTATATACTTTATGATTTTATACCTAAACGACTGTCCAAGATAATAATACCTAAGTAATTGTTACGGCCGAACGCGTAAACGACTTGACAAGCGAGACAACTGTCTTCTGTCTTTGTCTAACCAATAGTAATCCAAGCCAATAAAATTGTAGAGAATTTTCATAATAGAGTGGACTGTTCTTAGTGACTAATAGTTTATAGTTGTGATGTTCTTTTATCGTAATTAATAAGTATTAACATTTTAATAGAACCACAATTGTTTTTTACAAGTGAGCAAATATTATTTCGTTAGTTAATTGTTTAATTATGCCTTCGTAATTGTGATAAGAAAATTTAATTACCAAATAAAGATTCTTGAAATCTAAATAGGAGAACGATCTTATAATATTCCAACTTAAATAATTATAGGTAATTCAATTGTTTTTATTTTTTACAAAAGTATATGATTTTGTTTTTGGTTATAACATATATACAACATCAGAACCTGATCTGAATTACCAGCCATTTGATTGAATGTCAAATTTAGCTGTCATTCTAAGCAGAGTATTGGAGAAAGTCGAAACTATTAAACTCCAACATGATGACATTAGGTACATTCAAAGTGCACTTAATTTATTCATATAATGTGGACTCACTCATAGTCCTTAACACAATTAGCTTTTAATAGCCAAACTAAAATAAGATGGCGCTAAATTATTACAATCAAGAGCTCTTGTTGTATAGCGTTCCGTTGCAATAATTTTGTTGCGACTTACATTTGAACAGACAAATATATTTTAATGTATATCAGTTGACACACGTGAATTAACTTCAGAGAAATATCGGGGTTAACTATTTTCATCTACGATGTTACAAGACATTTTACGAGCTTGCTTATTATATTGCTCGTCATTTTGTCTTGACGAAATTAATTGATAAGTTTCATTCAAGCTCGTGGCTTTATTAGTGTTGGCAAGTTTAGTGTTAATTTACGATAGACTTCGAATCTCATTGAACAGATTTTAAACAGACTCCAACCATAAGCCCATAAGTTACCTAATACATGCACTCAAATCACGTTTTAAAACCAAATAAAAATCGAACGCGTTCAAAATCTGCACAGATTATTCAAAAAAGGTCTTAATTCATCAACAATACGTAGGAAAAAAAAGAAGGGCATTCTCGTTCGTCAAGCAAGCGACCGAAGCGCGGGTAATTATTTTAATAAAGCCGCGGTTGCACCGACGGTCGTAAACACGTCGCGCGACCGTCGCGTCACTACGTCAACGCCCACCGTTCACTTTCAAACGTTTCGATTTTCGCGCAAATGTGATCGAGAATGCACCCGGACTGTCGCTGTTCCGGCCAAAATAATGATGTGGTTTTGCTGGATTGATGATGAAGTGCGAGGCGAGGCATTCAGCGCCTGGATCTTTGTTGAATATTTGATTGATCTGGAGAATGTTGGGTGCTATTAATTGCGCGTTGCGATCCTTAATTGGCATCTATGTTTAGAATTGTGTTTAGCACTTAGCTGTTAGTGATCGCTGAGTTGTAGTGGCGCCTTGCTCTTGTCTCTTCCGCATGACAATTTAGTTAAGACTTCCCTAACTAAAAGCTATATCTTGCAGCTAAATTTGCTGCTTTAAAAACAATCTTGACCAAACTTCAACAGAAACTATGCAAGCATTTCAGAGAAAAGATCAAAATTGTCTCGCACCAAATCGCCGACGCCATTTTGCGAACCGTTTTCACAACAGTTTAATAGGAAATTAAGTGCATCCTGACGTATTATTCGTCGTAATTAATTACACACGTTTCCTTAGCAAACCCCGAGTTATATATCAGGGATCTGTCTCACAAGATGGGTTGTTTAAACTGTCAGTTCGGACGCGATTTGTGACCGACCATTTTACATCTTTGCTCCCCGTCTTGCATAATTAGTAAGGATTAATGTGTAGCTATGAATGACTCGTCATTGTGCCGCGAAATAGTTTTAATCCAACACACTCGCAAATTAAATCAAGCTCCAGATTTATCTATAAAAGTCGCACAATTTATGACTGCGAATTGTGCAGCTTGTTGAAAGTATTTCCAGTTATTAAAAAATGCGACCGCATTTTCAAAATGGCGTTTTGACAGATACTCCACGTCAAAGCAACGCGCTGTAATAGCGAAAAAATGTTTATAATGACTGCCAAGATCATATTTTGACCTTTTGTCACTTACCTATTTTTAATGCACCACGTTTCCGCACTTACGATGCCAAAAGAACGTTTATACAGCAAAAACCGTGATGTTCTTTGAGGTATACTTATTCCTGGAAAATTTTACGACTAAGGTCGTTCATGTCAAATGTTGATACATCTCAATTTTATTTCGTAAACATGCTTTATTTTTTCAACACGATATCAATGAAGCGATCAATTCGGTCTAATTCTTTGATCTTGGGAATGTTTGACAATGATTTTGACATGAATGTTCTGTTTTATCATCAATTTTTATTCTTAGCCACACCTATTCAGTCTTTGGAAAGTGTTGTAACTCATCGCTTCGTTGTAGACGTACCTAATATTGTAGAGTCCACTAATCATTCATACAGTTATGGGGTATAGACTTGCGCATCGATCTTTTTTTTTCAATTTTCACGCAACAAAAGCCCTCTCGCATTAGCGCGTGTTCGCGTGCCGCGCCGCAATCAATCGCCGCCACAATCAATAAAGCAACTGTGCGAAATCAATGCATTAATACCTGCTATTAATGTAGCACACGTGAAAAATCGCTACATTGTCACGGCACTTTCGATATAGGTATTTTATCAGTGGTAAAAAACTATTTGACAGTTCGAAGATGGCGGTAAAGTATTCAAATTCGACGCCATTGTTTAGTAATTTACACGTTTGGCGGTTAAACGAAAACTAAATAAATTCAACAACTAAACTATCTTAAACAGCATTTACGTGGAACTTTAAACTATGGAGACAAAATTCGGTGAAATTAGAGATTGTTTGTAAGTATTATCTGTAAACAAAGACATGGCTCAGACCTTAAAATCAATTAAAAACAGCACATGAAGCGGCAGACGCGATCGGCACTAACCGCGTTACTCCGCCTGTAGTTAACGGGAATTCGGTTATTTCGTTAAAAAACTTCGCTGCGCTATCGTTAAAAGTTATACAGATAAGCTCCGGGGAGACGCCAGGGTGTAGTCTGCAGTTTTTGTGCTGTCATCTCACTGTACCTACACAACAAATACCTACCTATGAAGTATACGAACGCTGTCTAGGTTGGGCTAAAAACTCCTGAACTGTAATGGAAGTTCGAAGAGAAAATCTTTTCAGGTATGAACCAGACAGTTTTAATCTGCTATAAGACAAAGAAGTTTTTAAATACTTAGCAAAGTAACCTGATGATGTCTTAAACACCAATTACGATATGACCCAACTAATGAAGAAAGAACCATGACCCATTAACTGACAAAATCCAAGTTTCTAGTTGGTAGTTGATGAATGTCATCTATATTCCACAACGTAGTGATAGCACTCACTCAGTTTAATCTATATGGACGAGTCCCTGAGCGGGGCTCGCAAAATTGATTATTGAATCTAGTTACAAACTAGCAGGTACCGAGATTTTAACTCTCGGGGGAGTATAAACAAAGACTTTTTATTTCGTCTCACATATATTGTGAATATTTCGCAGTTTCATAAAGGAACGAAGCTAATATTCGACGTCTAGCCTAAACAGAGAATGTGATAGGAGTATGTAATAAATAAACTCTGGAATTTATATTATGACACGAAGATTGTTTCATAGATTAATCATATCGAAGACAAAGAAAATTGCCAGAACTAAGCTTAACACACACAAGCTCAATATTACGTAGGTAGATAGAAATTATTACAGTCTGTTGACAAAACACAGGAATCATTGAAATAAATTGATCTATAAAAATGATTTAAATACCAAACTCAAGCTACGATGTAATCTCTTCCTAAACTAATAATAATTTCAACTTTACTACTGTGCCGTAAATCTTTAAAATTATTTCTCTGTTATAATAACGCGACACATTTTAATACGGTTTTACTACTGAATAATAAAAAAACCTCACCCTCAATATTATAGTTACTTATACGAAATCGTGTCATTTTCGCGCTCGTGACGTCACCACAGTTTAGCCATCAGCCAATCAAATGCACGCAATTTGAAATTCGGTAATTTTCGGCTCAATCAACGAACGTGATTGTCCATTATGTATAACTGCGTGATCACCGAAATATAAGCGGATCGCATGTTTACATAACATAGATTCGGCGAAGGTACCTAACAGAGCCACTTAAATATCTACTGTTAGATTTCTCCGGTGTGCGGAGCGCACAAACAAATCATTCCTAGAATTGTCTTACTCGTCCTTATCTTAATTTCATGAGCTCGCTTCCTCCGGCGCACGTAGCTCGAGTAGATGTTTGTGGCTCTCGTCACATGCACAGGACCATTCTGTTTCTCTCTCGTGTGGAATCAATTGTGGTCGGTGCCCCCGTCGCGGCAGATTGCCATCTAGCACGCGATCCCGATCACCCGACCCTACGCACGCGACGTCGAACAAAAGAAACTTACCAATCGAAAATTATATCATTCCAGACTTTACCTCTTCATTTTCGACGTTATCGTGTTTAACGCAACGAAAGATTTATGTTGTGTCGTTCGTTATCGAACAGTATTTGGAAGTTTTAGGGGTCCTCATTGAAATACTTCCAACACATGCAATACTGTTTGTACCATTTCATCGTTGCACCACTTAGCACCTAATTTTAACTCAGATGCCCGTTTATGCAACTATTTCTTTTGCATATAATTAACAATTCAAATGCGGTATTTTTTCCGTGCTCTGCAACACTTTCGAGCGGCCCTGACGTCCGCCGCCGACGACGACTCGAATGCAAATGAGCATCGATCGCCTGTGTGACGTATAGAGCGCGCACTTCTCACCCCTTTCTTGCGACTACCCGCCAACTTGATTTACAATCCCGGATACGAGTTCCCCGTTCGAATCCAACCTATACGGTTAAATTACGAACGTTACTTTTTTCACTATGTCACAGTGACACTATAATTTAGGGCACCGCCCCTTTACTTTCCAAAGCCTTTGAATATTCATACGACTATAGCAATCAATAACGACCACAAAGAAAATAGTTTTCGCGTGCACGCACGCGATATAATGTCGCATAAACAAATAATTTCTTCGTTTTTATTGTTATCCTTGAATTATGTTATTGCCACTCGAATTTACACGGCCCCTTTCCCGCCATCGGTCAGAAGCGATCAAATGGCGTCCGATAAATTTTAAACTTCCGTGACTGGACGACGTTAATTGAGCGCGTTTTTTAAAAATATCCATCAAAAATGCACATCTTAATGGCCAACAGTAAAAACTGATATCGTTACATACTTTATAGTCTACCAGATAAGAAATGCGAATGAAACTAGATCAATAAAAATGTAATATTTAGAGTAGCTGCGTCCCGTGGGCCGGCCATGTTGACGAGTTTGACGTGTGTACAAGATGGCGCGACCTGCGTTGCGTCACACACTTGTGGAAATAACCTCAGTTTTTTGACAATATTTCGAAGCACGTCGCAGTAATTGCCCGCGTGCCGTTTACAGAATAACAAAATGCCTGCAACAAGATCAAAGGCATTAATAGACGTGTGTTGAAATTTATAGACGGCCCGTATGTCGAAGGATGAATATATACATACAAATCGCATCGAGCCGTTTGTCTGTGATTTCAAAATTATCTACTATATTTGCGAGACGTTTATTTATAGAGTACTTTTATAGTTTTGTATTTACGTCCGTCCGTTTACCCTGAACATTAAATTACTCGGTTCATAAGAGATAACTGCGTGCTTCACATTTTGATTCGCTACGATATGTCAAGCCGTTTTGAAGTTACAAAAGAAAAACCGCGAAGCCGAGGTGAGCCGCGACTTTGAAATAAACTAAATAATCAGCTAGTCGACGGCGGACGAGACACGGGTGACATTCTAATTACGTTTTGATCGGTACTTATTGACATAACGGGTGTCTTTTTGATACTAAAATTGAATTTTGAAGGAGGCCTATTCCATCACTGTCGTATAAATACAGAAATTATCTCATTCGCATTTATACACGGTCCTCGCGCGAACTACAGATGACTAAATAATTTTTTATCGCTGTTTGAAAAGATGTCACTGCTCATTTGTTCAAAACATGTTCAAAATGAAAATGTGACAGATCATGCGTTTCGATTTAAAATAAGAACGTCACCGTAATTCAATAATATTTCTTTTCACCACTGAGTAAATAAGCAATTTTGTCTTTGCAGACCATAAACTTTAAGTGGCAATTTACGCAAACATTAGAAATGTAAATTAATTTATAAACGAATCACGTATATAGAGTTATTGTCTAAAATAATGGTCACACAAGATCATAATCTGGAATATGTTTTAAAATATTTGTATCACGTTCGCTCAGTCATAAGTCGTTATGTTCGGTTGGTTACGGTTGGTTTCACAAAAAATATTATCTATAGAAGGACATAACAGCGTTTATTGTATGATTTGGAACGTGAGAATCACCAGAAAGTGACAACATTGCCAATGAAATTTTCGAAAGCGAAAACAATAAAGTTTTACTTGAGATACTTATGAAAAAGCCACATAAATCTGGTGAAAGTTGAAAAAGGCATTTCGACTGCCAAAACACTGAGCTATTGCTCTATTATATTATTTGGACATCTAGTAATTTTAAATTTGATACTGGTAACCCTTTCTAATCGAGGTAGTCGCATGGTATGTAACTGTGAAGCTAATTTTAAGCCTATGTAAACATTAAGTTAATGAATTTCAACGAAACGTATAAACGATGTCACTGCGCTTTATCTTAATTCATTTTTAAGTCTCAATAAATAAAATACACTTTACGTTCCAATAAAAGCCCGTTGTGAGTTTTCGAAGAAAAACAATTGCAACGCACACCATTATGCTTTTTATTGTCAAATAATTAGAGACCAACTCGGCGCAACAACAGACAAATCTAAAATAAACCAAGTGGAAATACTTGTGAGGAAATTAGCGTACATATTGTCGGTTTTAAAATAAAATTTAAGGACGCAATTAAGTCTTTGTGATCCTTGAAAATTAATACGTCAACTCACAAACGATCCGTTTTCGGAGTCGTTAAAATACCGCAAAGCAAATAACGTTATCGTTTTTCTTTAAACACTTGACGGATGTGGCCGATTTTTAGCGTACATTGGCATACAATATGTACCTAAAAACGAACAGACATAATAAGAGTATAGTTATCTAAAGAGATGGCGTCCAATTATTATCATGTTCATAAGATAAAATAAATGAGGGCGCCGCGCTAACACCGCTCGGATTTAACACCAAAAATTCTTTGAACTCGAAATATACTGTAACAAATATTACCCGCAAGAGATCCGAGTATCCGAACATTATGCGCGCACTTTAATTCTATAATCATCTCGGCGAACGTCTAAAACTAATTACGCGACTTAATTAAACTAATTCTGTGCGTACATCACCATCTAAATAGTGTCGTTTCATTGTGAGAGCGGAGACAATATGTTGACAGGATGAATGACCACAGTATGGCGGGCGGGATTCACGCGTAACTTCACTTGTTTATGAGTGCGCGGGCGCAGTTTTAGGATTACTGGTCTTAGGCGATGAGTGCACGTTTCCATTCAACGATTATCTCTAAAGCGCTATGCATCGCTGTAGAGTTTAAATGAAGCGCCTAATTTCAATTGTACCAAATATAACTTGCGTATTTATTACTTGGCAACAGTTAAAGCTACTAACACGGATGTACACAGCCCTGCGAGTGTGTGCGGGAACAATTTAGCGACAATTAAAATGGTTCGTGTGCGGATTCGAATGTAAAACGATTGCAATATATTTCGTAGAAATATAGCTGTTTACATTGTATAATTAACAACATCACAACTTTTGTACCATACTCGTATGCGCCACGCAGCACGCTATTGTTTCTGCTCCGATTTCACGATTCACAAACAAGCTATCAATGCTATCATAACGAAAAACCAATAAAACTAATTTTGTAATTCGCAAAGTCATAAAAAATTCTTGGAAATCTCGCACGACTGACGAGCAATCATGAATATTTACTCAACCTAATTTTATATTACATGGGTAGTTAGGCTGAACCTTAATTGATTTGAGAGTAACATATTTTTGTTTTTATTTCTAGTTGGGACGAAGGATGGCACCGGCGCAGTGTTTGGTCGGCCGGAGGGTGAGGGTGACGACAGGCTCACGCACGCGATCCTGAGTGAAGCGCATCTGATGAAAACATCCAGCGGACCTCCCCACAACGATGACTCCAGAAGCAATGAGGACTCTAGCTCGCCGAGGACTCAGTGTCCCTCACCTTTCTCCAATAAGGTATAACATTAGTATAGAACATCTATTACCAAAATGTCGGAACAAAACACATACTCATTTACTACATGAAATAAGCAAACCGTAAAAAAAAAAATCTAATTACCATTCTGTCACCTCTTCAGGACGGGAGTCAAAACAGAAGACTCAAGAAGTATGAGAACGACGACATTCCTCAAGAGAAGGTGGCGCGCATTTACCAGGAGGAGCTTGCCAAAATCATGACCAGGAGAGTAGAGGATATTCGCCGCGAAGGTTTCCCTGGGTATGTCTTCATTTTATTCCCATTTAATAAGTCCTAAATGTTTTAAAACCTTATAGTTGCTAAAAATTGTAACGAGAACAGCATATCTAAAACTAACGAATAGCATGTTTCCTCCTTTTTTCAGCGGCGGCATGCCACCACACATGGAGAGGCCACCGGAAGACATCCGCATGGCCCTGGAAGCGTACCACAGAGAACTTGCCAAAATCCAGCCGGCTGGCAATATTCCCAACCTCCACAACTTGCCGGCCATGCCGCCCTTTCCGAACCTCCTCGCGTTGCAACAACAAGCGATGCAACAAGCACAGAACCAACAGATGAACGGCTCAGGAGCGGTCCAAGATCTCTCTTTGCCTAAAGATAAAAACGCCAAAATGAATGGAATGACTGATAGTGATAAGGATAGGTCAATGGATGCCGAAGAGGCTATTAGGCACGCGGGGAGTGCATTTTCGTTAGTAAGGCCAAAACTAGAGCCGGGACAGCAATCAACGGGATCGTCCGCGTCCAGTCCACTGGGGAACGCGATACTACCACCCGCAATTACTCCAAATGAGGACTTCAGTAACTCAGCGGCGGCAAGCCCACTACAGAGGATGGCTTCGATCACGAACAGTCTCATCTCCCAGCCGTCAAATCCTCCTCATCATCCACCTGTACAGAGGTCGATGAAAGCAGTTCTTCCACCAATCACACAGCAACAATTTGATCTCTTTAACAACTTGAATACAGAAGATATCGTGAGGAGAGTGAAAGAGGCTTTGAGCCAGTACTCCATTAGCCAAAGACTGTTCGGAGAATCCGTCCTTGGTCTATCGCAAGGATCTGTGAGTGACTTGCTAGCGAGGCCGAAGCCCTGGCACATGCTCACGCAGAAGGGACGAGAGCCTTTCATCCGCATGAAGATGTTCTTGGAGGATGACAATGCTGTCCACAAGTTAGTAGCATCACAGTACAAAATCGCGCCGGAAAAACTAATGAGGACTGGAAACTACAGCGGAGCACCTCGTAAGTATCATCTCTATAAGGAAACACATCTGTTTTTAATATTTAATGAGAATAGTAGATTAATTGTATTTTTCTTCTTCTGTTCTTACAGCATGTCCGCCAAATATGAACAAACCCATGCCGCCAACACAGAAGATGATTTCCGACGCGACCTCCCTGCTGAGCAAGATGCAGCAGGAGCAGCTCCTGGGTGCGGGTCACCTGGGGCACCTGGGGCAGCCCACGCCGCTGCTGCTGACGCCGCCCGGCTTCCCACCGCACCACGCCGTCACGCTGCCGCCGCAGCACCACGACAACAACAACAAGGAGCGCAAGCCGCCGCCGCCGCCGCACCAGCACCACCAGCCGCACCACCAGCCGCCCGTCATGCGCAACCTGCACCAGCACATCTCGCCGAGCGTCTACGAGATGGCCGCGCTCACGCAAGACCTAGACACGCAAACCATTACGACCAAAATAAAGGAAGCACTACTAGCTAATAACATTGGCCAGAAAATCTTCGGCGAAGCTGTTCTAGGTCTATCACAGGGTTCTGTCAGTGAATTGCTATCAAAACCGAAACCCTGGCATATGCTCAGCATTAAGGGTAGGGAACCATTCATTCGCATGCAGCTGTGGTTAAGCGATGCCCACAATATTGACCGCCTACAGGCTTTGAAGAATGAGCGACGAGAAGCGAGTAAACGACGACGGTCAAGTGGCCCCGGGCAAGATAACTCGTCTGACACCTCGTCGAATGATACGTCAGAGTTCTACCACTCGAGCTCGCCGGGCCCCACCGCGGGAGCGCCGTGTGCCAAGAAACAACGGGTACTGTTCTCCGAAGAGCAAAAGGAAGCACTCAGATTAGCATTCGCACTCGACCCCTACCCAAACATGCCAACGATCGAATTCCTCGCCGCAGAATTGGGTCTATCATCGCGAACCATCACCAACTGGTTCCACAACCACCGAATGCGGCTAAAACAACAAGCGCCTCATGGCTTGCCGGCCGAACCTCCCGCGCGGGATCAATCCTCAGCGCCTTTCGACCCAGTCCAATTCCGTCTTCTCCTCAATCAGAGACTACTGGAGCTTCAGAAGGAGAGGATGGGTCTCGCTGGCGTACCCCTACCGTACCCGCCGTACTTCGCGGCCAACTCCAACTTAGCGGCGCTAATTGGCCGCGGGCTAATACCCCCCGAAGACCAGGTGAAGGACCAGTCTGGCGGCCTCGACCTCTCGATGCCGCTGAAACGAGAACACGATGGTGATGACTTCGAGGACGATGACGTCGAGAGCAACCTCGGCTCCGAGGACTCGTTGGACGAGGAATCTAAGACTGAGCCGAAGGCGGCGTCGACGCCGCACGCTACAGGTCGATCCAGCAGACGAAAGCCTGCAGCGCCGCAATGGGTCAACCCTGACTGGCAAGATGAGAAACCGCGTAACCCTGACGAAGTGATAATTAATGGAGTGTGTGTGATGCGAAGTGATGACTTCCGGAGAGAGGCGGAGGAGACGGTGCGTGTGGAGCCGTCGCCGGTGGCGCGCGAGGGCTCGCCGGCGGCGTCGCCCGCGCCGCGCACGCCTCACACGCCGCACACGCCGCACACGCCGCTCACGCCGCACACGCCGCACACGCCGCGCCCGCCTCACACGCCTGACGATGTCATCCCCGAAGACAAAATCAAATCCGAGACCGATGACGGCTGGGAGTACTAAGACTTAACTTGCTCGTACTCTTGCCGAGTGTGATAAAACGGGTCCCGAACTGTGAGGTGTTGACTGTACCATATCACGTTCGAACGATTATTTATTGTGTGACAAGTGTCCGCCGGGGCGTCGGTCCGGTGGCGACGTTCAGTGCAAATGTTACTGTGTAGCTAGTGTTTGTTGTAATTCGATTGTAAGGCCAAAGACTCTGTAAATAATACCCTCGTAGCTACTCGTGATACGCCAGGCGCGTCCCGACCGGGACGAGGTAAACTTGCGATACAAAAAGATGCATTTTTGCTTTAATTTTTTAATGTAAACACGTACCCTGATTAGGTACAAATATCTGAGTATTTTTAAGTTATGGCTTTTTAATTCGATTGTAAATAAATATACCAAATATGTGTCGAATATTGCCTGTGAACCAGACCCTGTATATAAGTAGGATAGAAACTATTCGTGTAAGATAACTCAGTTGCTGATAAATTTAGGGATAGGGAAGGTTCATTTAATTGTTAATGAAAAATTATAAAGTGCAATCAGATGTAAATTTAAGCTATGGTTTAACGAGCCCCAGTTGAAAAGTATTATTATGTTTATTAGAACCGGCGAGGTTTAAAATATTATAATCGGGTTATATAAGTTTAACATTTAAATTATTAATGTTTATTTTATACTATTGTATGTTTTTCTATTGCATTATTTTATAAAACGCCGCGGGACCGCTCAACTTTGTGATTTTAGCTGTCATTTTATAACGTTTAGTTATCATAAACTGTCAATTCTAATTCCATACAATAGCTATATTGTTTGTTTCTTTTCATTTTTATGTATTTTTTAGAAAATGTACAAATCAAGACACAAAATAATACGATTAAGCAAGTAATGTACTGCTTATGGTTTATAGTTTTATTTTATTTTAGCAATAAATTTGCTTTTAATCTTATTTTCTTTATTTTATTTTACCTCCTTATTTTTTATCCTTTTTTATTAGGATATAAGTAAAAGAAAATGTAAATTTTAAAGGAACCATACTCCTTGCATCACGTTGTACATAGTTATATTCAGTTAAAGTGTAAATATCTAATTGAAATGCCACGTTAGAGTAAAAATAGTTAAGTAGGAAAATAGTTTAACCCAAAAAATTTAAACTTCGTAAAAGGGTAACTCATAAATAATCGAAATTATTGTCATTCTACAAGTGTATCGAAATTGTAACGAAATTATGTCAGAATAGATTTAGGCCTCCAGGTTTAAAAAATGAACAGTTTGGAATATTTCAATTTTACATGGAGAATATAAATTCTTTATAAAAAAATACATCCATTTTTAGAAATACCAACATACATATCGATGTTATATATAAACAGTAAGTTAGTTAAGAAATAGCGTGTAATAGTCAATATAAAAAAAAACTTAGGCTGTTTAACAGTTACAAAAAACAGTTATTTTAACTCTCCAACTCCGTTGTAAGAAGTGAAGGAAATTTTTTAACTTATTAAAATATTGATTTTTAGAATCATTTCATAGCTTTTTGCTTTTAAAAGAATAATATATATGTATATTATGAATATTATTGTTATTCGATATAGATGCTTCAAATATTATTGATATGACAGCTACTTACCAAAATGCCTCCACGAATTTTTTACGTTTTTGATGTTGGCCAGACTATTTACTATGGGTGAAGTCCCGTAAAAGATTGCCACACCTAAAAAATTAAATCATTTATCATATAAAATAATGAATTCAATTATTATCGATACACTTCGGTTAAATAATACATGTTAAGGATAAACTCAGTTCTGTATATTTTTATAACACCACTTACAATAATTAAAAACGAAAATTCATTTTGTTTCGTTTTATCGATGACTAGTTAGTAATGGCTTTTCCTTGGGGGTAGACAGAAACCACAGAACAATGAACTAACGTATAAAAGACATGTTTTACACTTGTTTAATAAAATAGGTAACAAAGAGACACATTACCAGACTTTTTACATAGATAATTATTTAGGGTTTACAGAAAATGATTACAGTGTAAAATGTTTTATATGGATGGTATGTACACGTATCAACTGTTTTAATAAGAATAGCTGATTTGCAAAGCTGAGGAGGCCTACACCGTACTCCGGCTGGACATAGGCCGCTCGCAATAAAGCTTGCCTATGTCTTTATACACAGCTGTGAATAATAGAGGCTGTAGATAATAGTAGGTACTGTTAGTATCAAAATATTAGAAGCACCTATCAATTAAGATACGCCATCTTGTATTTTATATTGTTACGTTGAGTGTTGCCAGGTTAGAATGTAAATAGTAATCCGGTAGTGAATAGATTATTATTATGCGTTATATCCATTATAATAATGAATAGTATTAAAAATTATAGCGATAATTATTATTGTTCATATCATAATATTAATTAATAATGATGCTGAAAACCATTGTCTTCTTTCCGAACAATTTCTAAAGTTATTAAAATTAAAAATAAAGAAATTGCTAATCAGATTTTGTTTTATTGTGATTCTCATCGATGCCACTGCCAAAATAATTTGGTAAAATGGAGGAATTAAGATCCCGCCCATTCAGTGTGAATGCGGTGCTCCTGACCCAACCATGGTCCACGCTGGAGTGTCCAAAGTGTCCACACACCTGCACTTTGAAGTTAAGAAAAAATGCCAGTGATGCCGCGATTAATGTGGGCACCTACTAGGCCCAAGTAGTTTGACAAGACTACTACATCGTCGATACGAAAGAAGAAGGACAAAACTGAGGATATCAGTCCAACAATACCTATACCTACTTCGTAGAACACAACACAACATGGCGGACACCTCTGCATATCAACTCGCAACTCACACTCAGTTGCAACTCGCAAGTGTTGGAACGAAGTTCGTTGGTTCTATACATACATCCAGGGACTGAAAGCGGTTACGGTTAAAGGTGAAGATACCTCAAAAATATATCGGTACCGGTTTAAAATAAAGGTTGAGCTATACCGATTTCTTCATGAAAAAGGGTTGAGCTAAATAGTTATTTAACCTTTATACGATTTCGGTACCGAAACACATGCGAGACAAAATCAAAGTCAAATCATTAATTTCAAATAGGCCCTTGTAAAGCACTTTTGAACGTAAAAAATTACAAAATAATAGAATTGATTCTAGTCGCCCCTTCCAAAAGGTAGTTTTCGTATTGAGAAGAATGAGCAAGAAACTCCACAATAACTCTTTTAAAATGTTTTACAATATTTTGTAAAGGTACTTACCTACATTAGTTAAATAATTATATGTGAAGACGATGCATCTAAAATAACATTACTATACCACAATAGGTAAAAATAATTAAAAACCGGCCAAGTACGAGTCGAACTCGCGCACGAAGGGTTCCGTACAATAGTACGGAACCCTTCGTGCGCGAGTCCGGAATCTATAAAAACGGCAAAAAAATCACGTTTGTTGTATGGGAGCTCCCCTTAAATATTTATTTTATTTTAATTTTATTATCTATTTATTATTAAAGTAAAAATACAACTGAGTATTTTGTGAATATTTCAAGTGCCATTATTGATATCATAGAAATATTATATCTATGATTGATATCGAGCAAAAAAATCGCGTTGCATGGGAGCCCCCTTAAATATTTATTTTATTTTGTTTTTAGTATTTATTGTTATAGCGGCAACAGAAATACATAATTTGTGAAAATTTCAACTGTCTAGCTATCGCGGTTCTTGAGATACAGCTTGGTGATAGACAGACGGACGGACAGACAGCGAAATCTTACTAATAGGGTCCCGTTTTTACCCTTTGGGTACGGAACCCTAAAAATGAAGCAACGACAGATAATTTAATTATATCGCAGATACATAGTGCTCACATATTTACAAACATTGTAAAAGTAGACGATTTTCCTAAAATTTCATAGTTAATAAGTCAGTGTGTGAGGAAGTAGGTAATCACAGAATGTAAAATCAATTTATTTATTTAATACTTTAAGCACACAAATGTACAGAGGCGGACTTAATGCCATAGGCATTTTCTACCAGTCAACCTTTGGGTGATGCAGAGACAAACAGAAACACAATAACGAAAATTGTGGAATAAATATTTATTTAAATATTAGGATATACTTATATCTATTAAAAACTATGAATATAATATATAAACCTAATCATAAAAACATGAACATACATATAAATATGCCTCTCTGCTTAGCGTTTGTGGACTACGAGAAAGCCTTCGATTCGATCGAGACATGGGCCGTTCTGCAGTCTCTTCAACGGTGCCAGATCGACTATCGGTACATCGAGGTGCTAAAGTGTCTATACGAAAACGCCACTATGTCTGTCCAACTCCAGGACCAGACCTCGAAACCTATCCTTCTGCAAAGAGGTGTGAGACAGGGAGACGTTATCTCTCCGAAACTGTTCACCGCTGCACTGTAGGATGTCTTCAAGGTTCTGGCTTGGAAAGGGCTAGGCATCAACATCAATGGCGAGTATATCACTAACCTTCGGTTTGCCGATGATATAGTTATCATGGCTGAGACCATGGAGGACCTCAGTACAATGCTCGATGACCTCAGTAGAGCCTCCGAAAGAGTGAGTCTTAAAATGAATATGGACAAGATAAAGGTCATGTCAAATGCCCATGTGACACCCACTCTCATGAAGATCGGAGACGCTACGCTCGAAGTTGTGGACGAGTATGTTTACCTAGGACAAACTGTCCAGCTAGGTAGGTCCAACTTCGAGAAAGAGGTCAATCGTCGAATCCGACTCGGCTGGGCAGCGTTCGGGAAGCTACGCAATATCTTCTCGTCCCAGTCTTTGACCAGTGCGTGTTGCCAGTGATGACCTATGGTACTGAAACGTAGTCGCTCACAATGGGCCTTATCAGAAGGCTGAAAGTCACCCAAAGGGCAATGAAGAGGGCTATGCTTGGAGTTTCCCTACGTGATCGAATCAGAAATGAGGAGATCCGTAGTAGAACCAAGGTAACCGACACAGCCCGAAGAATTGCCAAACTTAAGTGGCAATGGGCAGGGCACATTGCTCGCAGAACGGATGGCCGATAGGGCCGAAAGGTTCTGAAGTGGCGACCGCGTACCGGAAGACGTAGCGTTGGAAGGCCTCCCACAAGATGGACCGATGACCTTGTGAAGGCCGCAGGAATCCGCTAGATGCGGAAAGCACAGAATCGGTCGAAGTGGAGGTGCTTGGGGGAGGCCTATGTTCAGCAATGGACGTCTTTCGGCTGAAATGATGATGATGACATATAAATATTGTATACCCCATGGGTATGTTACAGTGATACAATAATGTTAACTGTAAGAACTGTCTTTTCACCTGTGACAAACAATGAATAAATGAATATGAATATATATAAAAATAATCATATATAAAATTAGCACACATAAATACATAAATATACTAAAACAAATAAGACAAACAACGGGAAAACACCAACGTTGTAATGAAACTGCCAGCTTCTTGCGAATGTGCTCGCGAACTTTAACTTTAAAGGATAATCGGTTGGTTGTCATACTGATTTCTAGGGGAAGTGCATTCCACAGAGAGATAGATTGAACGAAGAAGGAAAAATGAATGAAGTCATTGCGGTGAGTGGGACAATGAAGAAGACGATTATGTGATTAGCGTAGATGTTTTTTGTGGTTTGCGCAAATCTACTGGAAGTGGGGAGCTAGATAACTAAGGGAAGAGGGAGAGACAAGAAACGAAAACAAGGTGGTCAGCACCCTTTGCTCTCTGCGCTGGCGTATAGGCGACCACTTTAGAAGCAATCGATGCGCAAAGACATGATCATATTTACGCAGATTGAATAGGAATCGAATGCAATTATTGAGGAGATGGTCTAATTTGTTGAGGAGATCTGCATTCAGGTCATAATAGCACACATCACCATAATCGATGATTGGGAAAATTAAGGACTGCACAAGCATTGTCTTTGTACTCAATGATAATAAGTTTTTCAAGCGGTACAGAGCCCGCAGCGTTCCCTTTTGGCTAACCCTTGCGACTTGAGTACGCCAGTTCAGGGTAGTATCAATGTGCAAGCCTAGGTCTTTCAAGTCATTGCTAAATGGAAAAATCGTACCATTGAAGAGGATTGGTGGCAAGGTTGTACCATCCATCTTACTAATGCTACGAAGACTCCCAATTATTGTCGATGGCGTCAGGTAATTTATCAACCCTCCCGTCACAGTACAACAGCAAGTCATCTACATACAAATGATACGCACACTGGAGTTCGGAAGTTATAAGATTTATGAAAATAGAAAACAGAAGAGGAGAAAGTATACCGCCTTAAGGAACGCCAGCTTCTAAATCACACCAGCATAAAGAAGAATCCCCAGCATGAATGGACTGCTGACGTTCCTGAAGATAAGAGGAGAACCATTTCAGTGCTTCGGGAGAGACCACAACGTATGACAGAATGGCTAACAGGATGTCGTGACTGACGGTATTAAAGGCATTCGAGAAATCAACCAATACTAGAGCAGTAACTTCGGTATCTTGAAGTCCTGCCCTTATATCACCAGTTACTTTCAAGAGGGCAGAAACAGTGCTGTGGCCAGGCCTGAACCCAGATTGAAGAGGGCTAATGAGTAAGTTACAATACACAAAATTGGAGAATTGTTTGTGGACACAGGCCTCGAGCACTTCGGATAGGAAGGGAAGGATACAAATTGGACGAAAGTCGGTTGGAAGAGAGGGATTAGATACCTTAGGTACTGGACGGACATAGGCTTTACGCCACAGGGAAGGGAATACTCCGATGTAAAGGGAAAAATTAATTTTGTGGGTAATCATAGATAGTAGATGATCAAGAATGGTTAAGATTGGGGTGATATTGTCACATCCCACCGCTTTTGATTTGACGGAGAGAATGATCTTTCTGATTTCTCCTGGTTCAACTGGAATTAAACTGAAAGGATTAATATGAGGACGCGTTAGACTAAATATTATTCATATGGCGAATAATTTATCATTTAAATTATGTTTTGTGTTACATAATGTAAGTTATTTTGCATACTATTGTATAGAATCATTTTTCTCACTTGAACAGACATCTGTGCTGCTGGGGAGTTTGTTGCGCCACTTCTTCTTCCCAGCTAAAGGCACTAGGAAGTGGTGAAGGGTGGGCGTTTTGGGGGACTGTCTTATGTAATTTTGACGTTCGAAAAGTGCTGATTCTCAGCCTAGTTTGAATAAATGACTTTTGAATTTGAATTAGAGACAGAGTTTGTTGCTTGGTTAGACGATCCATGGTAGGAACAGTGGAGAAATGTCGGTAGAGATCGTCTAAATCAATTGAGTTAGAAAGGTCTAAATATCACGATTTGCCGATAGCAAAAGTTCCAAGAAATTTCCAAATATCGGCAAAAGAGTAAGAATTGATAGTATTCAGAATGTGGCGGCGTTTAGCATTGCGTATCATCTTATTGTATATATTCCTTGCAACCTTGAACAAAGTCCAGTTCTCATCAGTACGCTCCCTTTTAAATTTACGGAACGCACGGTCCCTACATCGCATTGCCATCTGTATTCCTCTTGTCATCCATGGTGCAGGTGGGCGTTCTATCTTAACTTTTTTGACGGGAGCATGGATGTTATACAGGTTGACTACAACGTCATTAAAGAACGCAACCTTGTCGTCAACCAAATACAAAATTATTTACCGTAAACTAATCTTGGACTGTCAGAATAGAGCTATTCACGTCGTCAAGATTTTGTGACTGTCGGTTTATTTTAAAGATCAATGATGTGTCATCTGCAAATAACACCATCTTCGGTTGATTTTGAAGTAATTGGCGTAAATCATTCATGTAAACTAAAAAGAAGAATGGACCCAATATCGAACCTTCAGGAACGCCCATTGCCATTTCAGACTAATGAATTTATGCCGTTTACCTGAACTTTAACCTTTCTATCTTTCAGGTATGATCTAAGTAAATCAAGACCTGTATTCCTAATCCCATAGTGCTCTAGTTTCAGCAGAAGTGTCTCATGGTCTACACAATCGAACGCCTTTGAGAGGTCGCAAAAGATTCCAATGGTATCTTGTGCTTCTTCCCAGGCATTAAAAATGTTCTTTATTAGGGTGACACCGGCGTTAGTGGTACAACGCCCTTTGATGAAACCGAACTGTTGTTCATGAAAAATGGAATTTTTATTAAAGTAACGTAACATTTGATTTAGCATCAACTTTTTAAACACCTTATTGAGAACTGGCAGAATTGACACAAGCTTATAATTTTTGGGTTCTTTACTGTCACCGAACGATGGAACTACTTTACTGTGGTGTTTCATGAGATCCGGAAAGACTCCTTGGTCTACACTGGTGTTAAATATGTAAGCCAATAAATAGGGCGCAATGGTTTCGATAATAGATCTACAGATTTTTACAGACATTTCCCAGAGATCCTCTGTTGATTTAATTTTAAGATCTTTAAAAGCTTTTATAACAGCCTGGGGGTTTGTATGCCGAAACCTAAATTCCAAAGGGCATGCCTTCACATTCTGTCTAAGTAAGACAGCAGAAAGCGCGGGTGAAGAATTTAAAGCTTCAGTAGTTTTAAGGGGAATATTAGCAAAAAAGTTTTCAAATTCTTGAGTTATATCCATATCTGAGTTAATGGGGCCTTCTGCAGTCTCTAAATTAAATTTAGTATTTCACTGGTTTTTCCTACCTGTTTCATTATTTATTATTTGCCAGGTAGTTTTTATTGCTAATATAAAGAGCTTTGGCTATTTTGCACACACTTTTAAAAGTTTTTGAATATTTTGCAGCATACTTATGAAAGCTTGTATTACTCATGTTGCTTTAGGCCATACAGTTCAAATAGTTTTTCCCTGCTTTTACGAATACCTGGAGTCGCCCAAGCACTAAATAAGAACTTTGTGTAAATACTTTTAATCTTTAGTGGAAAAGTGTCATTAAATTACGTGTTTAATAGTAAAAAGAACTCAGTGTAAAACTCATTTAGGTCACCTATATTATTAAAACTCTGAACATATAATTTATTGGCCATAGAATTATTTAATTTCTTTAAACTTTTACATGTTATTGTTTAATTGGCCTAAACCTTATTCGAATTTAAAAATGAATTTAAGAATGTAAAGGTATGTAGAAGCAAAATGTTATTGTTTGTCCACTCTGATTTGATGGCATCTTATTTACAATTTGTTTGTGTAAGTAATCATAATTACAAAAAATATTATCTATACAAGTGGCAGAAGAACGGCGAAAAAAGACGGTGCGGCACGGGTGCTTACACAGTCGTGTCCTTCCGATCGGAAATAAAAACCAATAGGTACTGAGTTACAATCAGCAAGTGAAAGACAGACAGAGTGTGGCGGCGGTGCGTCAAAGAAAACCCCTATTTATTAAGGTTTGGTACTGCTAGCGATACATTTATAAAGGTTAATGGTACTGCTACCGAAATATACCGGTATGCATTACCAACCTCAAAATTCCGCTACTGAAAAAAATAACGGTATCGAAATATTTCGGTAACCCTTATATAACGGTATGACGTCATACTGAAATTTAAAGGTACCTTAATTTTTGGGTAATTCAGTCCCTGCATACATCCATTATAAATAATAGTGTTCTGTGCTATAAATAGACGCTTGTAAACACACAAACACACATACTAGGTACTATAGCAAAATTATCGTGACGGTCAATGTGTTACACATTTTTCGATCTAGCTCTCCTTCGCCAAGTGTGCAGAGTATATCGTTCCAAAAACCACAGAAATAGGTACTTACCTACCTATATTAGAAATATCTTTATAATATGCACATATCGAAATAAGGGAATCTATGTTTAATTTTATCGACGGTTTTTTTAATCTAAATATTTTATGGAATTTTTAAACAAAATAGTGTAACTTTTAAACTAAATGATCTATCGCAATGAAACAAACTCCATAATGATTGGAAGTCATTAGGCGTCCTCATAAAATGAAATGTAGAAAAAACTACTCTCAATCGAAAATAAACATGTTTTTTCAGCAAAAATTTTTTTTTTTTCATAAGTGTTTACAATAATCGTAAAATTTCTCAATAAGACCATTACGTACCTATTAAAAAAAAGAAAAACTGTATTTTTTTTAATTTTTTCTCTCTTTAAAATTAAGCATAATATATTCCCTCATTTCGATATGTGCACATTATAAAGACTCACACTGTAGACGCATCTATACGACAAGTTGACACAAATGCTGATGCTGGCTATTTCGTCGCCGGCACTGGTTGATATGCAGTAGTACCTACGTGATGAAATGAGATGGAATCGAACCCTGGACCATGTACAGCAGCGATCGTGCTTGAGATCTCCAGACCTATGAGATACTGCGACTTTCTTGACAGAAAAACCCAGTGGTTCTTTATGAACCGATCTGGGATTCAAACTCAGGACGTCATGATCCGCAGCCGTATAAGCCAGTCACTAGACCTACGGAGCAGACAAGTGATGCATCAAAAGAGCCGAAAATTGTAAGAAATTGGTAAGGTTAGAGACCTTAATAAAATAAAATGAGTTTATGTTTGTATGAATAAAATTAAACAGAATTTTACTAGCATTCAATATTTGGGACATATTCTTACGCCTGACCTAAATGATAATGAGGATATAGAGAGAGAGTGGAGGTCGCTGTCAATACGAGCCAACATGATAGCCCGCAGGTTTGTTAGGTGTTCAGGAAGGGTGAAGGTGACACTATTTAGAGCGTATTGTACATCCCTGTTCACCTGCAGCCTGTGGGCTCGTTACGCAAAGAAGTGCTATAGCAACCTACGCGTTGTCTACAATAATGCGTTTAGGATTGTGATGGGGCTGCCTCGGTTCCGCAGCGCCTCGGGTATGTTCGCAGAGGAGCGTATCGCCTGTTTTTACGAGACTATGCGCAGGCGGAGCATCTCTCTGGTGCGCAAAGTACGGGCCAGCGCCAAAAAATCAAAATCATTTATTTGCCTAAATAAGGTACAGAAGGTTGGTAAAATGTACAAAATTGTTCTCTTATTCTGCCTTTAATTTCGGCGTGCAAATATAAAATAAGTTACATTTTATTTAAATTTATTATTGATCATAATCAAACAGTCATTAAACAGATAATCCCATTAAAATTGTATTAAGTATTGAATTAAATAAGTGTCAACATAATTTAAAAAAAACCGGCCAAGCGCGAGTCGTACTCGCCCATGAAGGGTTCCGTAGCAGCAAGTAACATTGAATGAAAGGTAAATTGCGGTTTACGATTTATGACGTATTAAAAAAAAACTACTTGTTAGATCTCGTTCAAACCAATTTTCGGTGGAAGTTTACATGGTAATGTACATCATATATTTTTTTTAGTTTTATCATTCTCTTATTTTAGAAGTTACAGGGGGGGGGACACACATTTTACCACTTTGGAAGTGTCTCTCACGCAAACTATTCAGTTTAGAAAAAAATGATGTTAGAAACCTCAATATCATTTTTGAAGACCTATCCATAGATACCCCACACGTATGGGATTGATGAAAAAAATTTTTTTGATTTTCAGTTCTAAGTATGGGGAACTCCAAAATTATTTGTTTTTTTTCTATTTTTATGTAAAAATCTTAATGCGGTTTACAGAATACATCTACTTACCAAGTTTCAACAGCGTAGCTCTTATAGTTTCGGAAAAAAGTGGCTGTGACATACGGACGGACAGACAGACAGATAGACAGACATGACGAATCTATAAGGGTTCCGTTTTTTGCCATTTGGCAACGGAACCCTAAAAATAACAAGTAATAATAATAAAATGAAATTTTAATCATAAATGTCAATAATAATCGGGTCAATAATAACCATGTCAATAATGGGAGAGATTCGCCACACAATAACAATAACAATAAGTAACAATTTAGAAAGACCATGCAATTTACAAAACTTACAATTTATAATCTAAAAACTCATGTACACGTGCACTCATGTGCAATAAAAGCATTTTTCAATTAAAAACCTCGTCAAATTACTTTTAAATCTAGAAAATGGTAGCATTTTAATGGAATTTGGTATTTTATTATACAATTTTATGCACATAATATAGCTGTTTTTACCTGTAAATGTGAGATTCGTCCTCGGTTGAAATAACTTATTAGTATACATAGATCGTGGGGCATAGAGCTTGTTGCTTGCTGAAAAAGTCTCTTATGTTTGAAAACAAATATACAGGATTCTAATATATAAATACATGGCAGAGTTTGTATTTTATATTTCCTAAAGAATGGACGACATGACTATTTGCTTCAACCCAAATATAGCTCTTAGACACTTTTTTGCATTACGAATGCTTGATCGATCTCCACACAGCGACCCCACAGGATAATACCATACCTTAGAGTGGAGGTTATATAGCCATGGAAAGCCGTTATTGCGGCATTTCTAGATACCTCGCAGCTAATACGCCTCAAAGGGTATATAAAATTATTTATTTTAACACAAATGTCGTTTATATGATTTTTTCACGAGCAAAATTTATCTAAATTTATTCCAAGAAACTTGACAGAGTCAGTTTCTACCGGGGCGACCCCTTTATAAGATATATTTAGGGCCTGCGGTTTTAATCGATAGGTATGAAATTGCATACATTTTGTTTTATTAATAATAAATTTTAAATTATTAGCCTCTAGCCACTCTATAGTTCTTTGAAGAGCACTGTTTATTTCTAGTTCGTACGAATTTTTATCGTGCCCTTTGATAATAATTGTAGTATCGTCGGCAAACAGTACACATTTATGATTTATAACTTCTGGGAAATCATTTATGTAGAGCAAAAACATTGGCGGCCCTAAAATACTGCCCTGTGGCACGCCATATCTATTATACTTAAACGAAGATTGGCATGATTCTAACGTTTTAGTTTGGTCATTATAATTCGTTACTTCCACTGATTGTACTCTGTCGGACAAATAAGATTCCAGCCAGTTATATGCCGTTCCTCTGATTCCATATCTGGAAACCTTTTCCAATAATCGTTCATGAGAGACATGATCAAACGCTTTACTCATATCCATGAATAAAACTGTAACAGGTATTTTCTTGTCAATACAGTCGGTTATTTCTTTTATTAATTGAAAGGCTGCCAAAGAAGTACTTCTATTTTTACGAAACCCATTTTGTTCATCCTTAATATTCTTATGCTTTTCAATGAAGTTTGCTAATTTGTTGTGAAACGCTTTTTCAAAAATTTTAGTAAATATTGGTATCAAAGTCACGGGTCTGTAATTGTCCATTTGAGTGCTATCCCCTTTTTTAAATATTGGTTTCACTACTGATCTCTTTAATAAATTGGGAAATATTCCTTGTTCCAGAGAGAGGTTATAACATGTAGAAGTGGCTCTAGAATTATATTAACTGACAGTTTTATGATGTCAGTGCGAATATTATCATAACCACTAGCTTTGGAATCGTTTAGAGATATCACGCGCGCCTCAAAGAGATGTCAGCAGAATTGACGAGGTCCGCTAGGGCCAATGCCTGCCGGGGGTTCGAAGAAAACCGATAGGGACATCGTGGCCCCTGGCAACAGGGCAACCGAAGGAACACGGATGGGTTTTAGTCAGTAAGAGTCTGACACGCCCTCCCGCTCAGCCCAGAGCGGGAGAAGTTATTTGATAATTACCCACCCAAAAAAAAAAGGCATGCAAACATTGAAAGTAATTTTTTTACAAAAAATTGCCACACTATACTTACTGTTTTTTCATTTCTATATTTTTGTGTCAATCGTTCAAACTAATTCCAAGGTTTTAATATTTAGTCTGTGTTCTTGCTGTGTGAATAAATACGTCTTTTTTAGGGTTCCGTAGTAAACAAGGAACCCTTATATTAATTACGCCGACAAAGTGGTAAAATAAAATTATGAAAAACATTTTTTTTTCAGGGTAAGTACCTCTCCTACACGTAAAGTGGTGATGTTTTTTTTTTTTAACCCCATAGTATGGGTATCATTGGAAAGGTCCTTCAAAAACATTGTGAGTTTGTGAAAACCATTTTTGCATTCAGGGATCCGTTTGCGAAATATTAAGCTTTAAAGTGTTAATTTTTGTTAGAGTCGTGTCTCCCCCCCTGCCTGCTAAATGGTTGGTTTTGGTATGTGAAAAAAATCACAGCAGTAGTTTATATAACGAAATTAAAAGGAAAACTATCACAGCTAAGTAGGCTCTACAAGTTAACGAGTAATAATCGACCAACTTAACTTTGCAGTTGCAAAAACATGTTTTCCCATACATTCCGTATGGGAGAACATATTTTTCAACTACAAAGTTTTTTTAGGGATAAATTCATCCCAACTACGGAACCCTTCATTGTGCGTGGTCCGACACGCACTTGGCCAGTTTTTTAGGGTTCCGTACCTCAAAAGGAAAAAACGGAACTCTTATAGGATCACTCGTGTGTCTGTCTGTCTGTCCGTCTGTCACAGCCAATTTACTCCGAATCTAATGGACCGATTAAGTTAAAATTTGGTACACATATGTATTTTTGTGACACAAACACGAATGTGTAAGGTAAATAAAAAAAAATTTGAATATAGGGGTCACTTTTGGGGGGCAAAAAAAAAAAGTTATGCTAACAGTACCGTGTGACATATCAAATGAAAGGACTTATTGCGAGGATCTTAAATATATTTTTTAAATAATTTTAAAATAAACATTTTTAAAGATATTTAAGAAATTCAATGAAAATTGACCATTCCCCCCCCCTTATCTCTGAAACTACGGGACCAAAAATTTTCAAAAAAATACATAGTATGGCTCTTTACTCATAGATTACAGGAAAACCTATAAGAAGTCTATGGTCTTAAAATAACACGGTAAATCTCTCAATATTGTGCGTACAAACTTACATTTCGTCGCTCGACATCCAATAGGCCCATCTCTCTAGCTACTATAATATCAATATCAAAAGTGTTTGACAGTCTGCTTAATATACAAATAAATAAAACTGTAAATTTTCATGACAACTAATTCGGGTTTCGGCGTGGTTTCTCAACAGAAAGTGCAGTGTTGTGTCTTAAGCGTAAGTACTGTCACATACTATACTTATACACAGCGTGGGACGCCGATTTATGCTAGCTTCCTCGACTTATTCAAAACTTGATCTGGTTGCTTATGACGTATTGTGGAAAGATGGAGAAGGATAGGTTGCCAATGGAGCTTAAAAACATTTTAAAATATTGGTACCTATGGTAACCAGATCAATAGTGTAAGATGGGCTGGAACTTTTTCCAGGCCATACAGGTTGGAATGCAGGGTGAGGCAGGATTGGCGAGCTCAACAGCACCAGAGTGGGTTGCTATACAGTGTGATTCTTCATAATGTGCACATATCGAAATGAGGGAATCTATGCTTAATTTTAACGACAGAAAAAATATTTTAAAAATCTAAATATTTTTTTTATACTTTTATGGAATAAAAAAAAAATTGTAACAAAACTGTGTAATTTTTAAACTGAATCAGCTATCGTGATGAAACAAACTCCATAATGATTGGAAGTAAGTAGGCGTCCACATAAAATTAAAATTGAGAAAAAAACTTCCCTCAATTGAAAAAAAACATGTTTTTTTAGTAAAAATCTGTATTTTTTTCATCAACTTGGGCATCTTATTCATAAATTTTACAATAATTGTAAAATTTATGAATAAGATGCCCAAGAGAAAAAAAAAAAACAAAAATAATTTTGACCATTTTTCGTCGGTAAAATTAAGCATAGATTCCCTCATTTCGATATGTGCACATTATGAAGACTCACACTGTATAGATGGTATTTGTGTAAATAATATTAGCTTTGCAGACGATATGGTGCTTCTGAGCGCCAGCCAGTATCCCATAGACAAAAACTGTTAGTCGCAAAACTTTCTGAGTGACCTGGTAAAATAAGCTAAATTTCACAAGTTTACTAACACAATGAGTCCTTGTTACTTGAATAAAGAAAAATATATGGATGACTATTTTTTTTTTAACGACGTTTTCTAAAAATGCAACCTAGCTAGATCGATTTATCGCTCCCGAAACCCCCTGCATGCTAAATTTCATAAAAATTCTTGGAGCCGTTTCAGAGATTCAGGTTATATAATATATACATATATACAAGAATTGCTCGTTTAAAGGTGTTAGATTTATATTTTTTCTACACGTTCAAAATGATCCTGCAATTAAAAAAAAACGTAAAAAATTACACATTCGCGGTATTGGATGCCGAGCGACGATTTGCAGTTGGAATAAATGTTAAGTTTGTTCTTGGGATAAATAAATTTATCTCAACTACGGAACCCTTCATTGTGCGTAGTCCGACACGCACTTGGCCGGTTTTCTTTCTTTATAACGCCTATCCTCCCCGAAGGGTTATTGGCAGAGGTGTAAGTAATGGAACAAGTTCCTACATTTTGTCAGTTATAATGAGAGGGGAAACCTCAACCCAGGACGCCATATTCAGCAGTCGCTTGCAACCAATATACCAACGAGGCAGTTACCAACAACTTAGTGTACCTACATGCTTGTAAAATAAACATCGCTGAGTAATAATCATGGAGCAGTGGCAGCCCAGTGGTAACGGCCGCGACTTACGAGTTGTAGGTAATGTTTGTGTAAATTATTTCATCACCACTGCTCTCAAAACGGTGAAGGAAAACATCGTGAGGAAACCGGCATGTTCTAGAAACAAAAATTCGAAGACGTGACATCTACCAACCCCGTATTTAAGCATGTCATCTATGTACCAACCCGCACCAAGCCCGCGTGGTGGTTTACGGCCCACTCCCTCTCTCCGAGAGAAGCCCTGTGTCCGAACAGTAGGAATGTTATAGTTCGCTTATATATATTATCTACGTCTTCCTATCGCGACAGTTCTACTTCTATCTATCTAAAAAACCTTAAAAAACAAGAAAGACAACAAAGTAAAATCATTTATTAACAACAAACAAAACTTTAACATTGTTTCTCAGAAGACCTAATCAACTTCTTCAATGACTGGTCCATCGCTGCCACCTTGTCCGCTCTTGGAACCAGTAGCATGAATTTTTTTCATAATAGGGGCGAACTCTTTGCTCAGCTCCTTTAATTTGCTGTCGTACTCATCTTTTTCGGCCAAAGATTTACTCTCCAACCAGCGCAAAGTATCGTCGCATTTTCTACGAATCTTTGCACATTCCACCTCTCCCAGTTTGCCTCCCGCCTCCTCAGCCGCCTGCTTCACATTAAACACGTAAGATTCTAACTTATTTCTGGATGCTACACGGTTCCTCTGCCTTTCATCATCATTTTTATATTTACTGGCATCAAATAGCATTCTGTCAATCTCTGATTGAGATAAGCGGCCTTTATCATTCTTTATGACTATGTTCTTGCTTTTCCCAGTACTGTTTTCTTTAGCAGAAACGTTAAGAATGCCATTAGCGTCTAAATCAAACGCCACGTCAATTTGAGGCACTCCGCGTGGTGCTGAAGGAATGCCAGTCAGATCGAATGTTCCCAATAAGTTGTTATCTTTTGTCATTGCTCTTTCACCTTCGTAAACTTGAATAGTAACTGCTTGCTGATTGTCTGAATACGTGGTAAATGTTTGTGAATGCTTGCAAGGTATCTTTGCGTTGCGTTCAACTATAGCCGTCATGACACCACCGGCTGTTTCGATACCTAACGATAACGGTGCCACGTCAACTAATAGAACATCTTGGATCTTAGAATGACGATCTCCACTCAAAATAGCAGCTTGCACTGCTGCTCCGTAAGCAACTGCCTCATCAGGATTAATGGATAAATTCAACTTCTTTCCGTTAAAGAAATTCTGAAGCAAGCTTTGTATTTTAGGAATACGAGTAGATCCTCCGACTAAGACGATGTCGTGTATGGAGCTCTTATCTAGTTTGGCATCAGTCAAAGCTTTCTCAACGGGCTCTAAAGTAATGCGGAACAAATCAGAGTTTAATTCTTCAAATCGTGCTCTAGAAACTCGTGAGAAGAAATCTATGCCTTCATAAAGAGCATCAATCTCAATGCTAGCTTCTGAACTAGAGGATAACGTTCGTTTTGCTCTCTCGGCCGCTGTTCGAAGACGTCGAAGTGACTTTGGATTGGAATTCAAATCTTTCTTATGCTTCCTCTTGAATTCATCAGCAAGGAAATTGACAAGCCTACTGTCAAAATCTTCGCCACCTAGATGTGTGTCCCCAGCAGTTGCTTTAACTTCAAAGAGAGAGCCTTCATCAATCGTAAGTATTGATACATCAAATGTTCCTCCGCCAAGATCAAAAATTAATACGTTTCGCTCGCCCTTGAGATCTTTATCCAATCCGTAAGCTAATGCAGCAGCCGTTGGTTCATTTATAATCCGAAGGACGTTCAGCCCAGCAATGGCTCCAGCGTCTTTAGTGGCCTGCCTTTGAGAATCGTTGAAGTAGGCTGGTACAGTTATAACCGCTTTCTTTACTGACTTACCCAAATAGGCTTCAGCTATATCCTTCATCTTGATGAGTACCATGCTACTGATTTCTTCGGGGGCAAAACGTTTATTCTTGCCTTTATATTCAACCTGTATTTTTGGTTTTCCACCATCATTAACAACTTTAAATGGCCAATGTCTGAGGTCTTGTTGTATCTTAGGATCGTCATATTTTCGTCCAATGAGACGTTTGGCGTCGAAAATTGTATTACTTGGATTCAGAGCCACTTGATTTTTCGCACCGTCTCCTATGAGTCGCTCGGTGTCTGTAAAAGCGACATATGAGGGAGTTGTACGATTCCCTTGGTCATTAGCTATGATATCCACATTACCGTGCTGCCAGACGCCAACGCATGAATAGGTGGTTCCTAAATCAATTCCAACTGCAGCCATTGTAAATTTTTTGTTATTTTAGATGATATCGTTGCTTTTTTTGCTTTTTTGTGGATGACAATTACACATTACAAAATTCGAATTGATTGTTGTCAATATTTTTCATTGTTTCAGTCAGTATTTTAATTAGAAAGGTTTTACTCACTAAACGGTTGTGAACGGAACGCACCAAGGAAAGTGTCAATGACAACAAATTGTCACTTTGACAGTCAATGCAAAAACCAAAACATTCTCGAGGATCATTTGGGCGCATCGCTATTTAAACTTTTCTGTATTTTCATTGCAAATGACTATGTTTTTAGACTTTCCTATGTCTTGTTTTACCAAAATTTGTTGCTAGAAATGCCTGAAACCTCAATACTATATATTAAAATTAAATATTGCGTGGTATTGTTACTTAACCTGTAAGCGTAGGTACTTTTTTAAAGTTTATATTTTAATAAAACACAATGCGTTACGCACAATTAGTAGTGGGTCCAGCTGGGAGTGGAAAGGTAAGGATTTGATAAAAATCTTGGCTCCGTAAATAAACCTTTGTAAGTACTGTCCTGTTTTATTTGTAACTTAGCTGGTTGTTACTTGCGAGTTCTTCAGTTCTCCTTCATATAAGCGAGTTCCTTTCAGTAAAATGAAGAAATAACATGATTTTAAAGTCTACTTTAATACCACTGGATTCATTGAAGAGCCATTCAAGTATCTCTTAAGCTTTTGAGCAACTAAATGGTACTTTTACTCCAGCTTTCAAACAGTTCATCACCATTTTATCTTACTTAAAAAGTACAATAATTGCATTGTCTTTCAGTCCACATATTGTTCAACAATAGTAAAACATGCCAGTGACGCAAAGCGTATAGTTGAGGTAGTAAACCTGGACCCTGCAGCTGAACACTTTGACTATGAGCCACTTGTTGACATCCGAGAGCTGATACATCTGGATGATGCCATGGAGGATGAAGAGTTACAGTTTGGACCCAATGGAGGACTTGTTTTTTGTATAGAGTATGTTTTTACTTATCAATTTCTGATAAGTACCAATATTTAAGATTTAAAAAAACCTTAATTATTCTGATTTTCTGAAATAGTTTTCTGGTAAAATCACCATCTCTAGACATTTGGGGATTTATTTATAAACATTGCTTAAAGTTAAATGACATTCAAACATCAACATTTTATGGTTAGTCTCTAAACATTACATGACTTTAAGCAACGTTTACAAATAAACTTCAAAGTTACCTCACATTATCAAACCAAAAAATACCAGTTATTAATTAGTAAACATTTATTGTCTAAAAACCCTGTCATTTGGGTCAGAGTACTTCTTTTTAGTCAACAGCATTCATTAGAATTGGACTGCCAAAACATACTGAACTGAAAATAATTTCTGTGAGCCTAGCACAAACGTGCAGTGTAATGTATTTATTAATACATTTAATTGACATTATTTACTCGAACGTGACTTTGTATTGTATAAATTCAGAATTATTGCTAAAACCTAATATATTTGTACACCAATTTCATTGGTAGGACATAGAGCTCGACTAAAATGTATACATAAGACCTTTATTGTAATACCACACATACATATTACACCATACATATTTTTTTCTTAGTTTTAAAACTGTGTGCCCTTTGGCAAAGGCCTCCATCCCCTTCCAATTCTCCCTGTTCCTGGCTTGTCTAGTCCGTCTTTCCCGCCGTCCTCACCAAGTCATCCTGCCATCTTTTCAAAGGTTTCCCTTTCTTTTCCCCTCCCTAGGATACCATAGGGTCACTTTTTTGTTCCATTTCTCTTCTCCCCTGACAGTGTGACCGGCCCATTTCCATTTTAATCTTCTTAGCTTCAGTACTATATCTTGTGTTTTTGTTGCATAAACTTAAATCAAAATACTTTAGGATAGTTGTATTTTCAAAATCGTTATGTTTGCTCGCGCATTCATGTTAGGGCCTGTGGTCCTATTTAATCTTATCTGTATTATCAGCACAACTAGCCTAATTCCTAAACTCATATTTCCAGAACCCTCCTAGAAAACTGTGACTGGTTAGAAGAGCAACTAGGTGATGTGGATGATGACTACCTTCTGTTCGACTGTCCTGGCCAGATAGAGCTGTACACGCACCTGCCGGTCATGAGGAAGCTGGTGGATCAGCTGCAGAAGTGGAACTTCAGGATATGTGTCGTCTTCATGGTGGATTCTCAATTTATGATTGATGGAGCTAAGTTTTTATCAGGTAAGCTGAATCATTTTGACAAAAATGATAATGTTACAAACCAACATTCATTTCATTCATTCATAGTTTTAAGACACTCAGGTTAGTTACTAAGGCCCGTATACCTAGATAACGCGAGAGCAACTACTTCGCGTGCCATTTTCGTGCCCAGCTTACGTACAATAATCGTAAGCTGCCACTTTCGCGCTCAGTCTACATCGGTGCCACGTTTGTCGGAAGTCAGTTAAAAAACTGAAAATGGTTAATTACACTGTTATAAATTGTAAAAACTGTGCAAATGCGAGGAGAAAAAATAAAAGAAACGTTTCCTAGTGCTTGTGACGTCATAGTAGGTAGTAAAAAAATGGCACGCTTGGTTTTCATACAGATCGTGATATTTGTGTTATCTAGGTCTATCTATATCTGTGGTTTTAAGCCATTGTAACATCTTGTTAAGATTATGGAATGCAAATAAAGATATGAATATAAATATGCATGCCTAAATTGAAATTATTTATTTGGCAAGGCATGCTTGATAGATATGGCAATATTTCCCTGCATTTATACTTTTATAGGGACACTTTCAGCAGTTCCAAATTTCTAACTAACAAAATGATAGTATTTTCTACAACATCAATACAAACAAGTGACAATGCCTGAACCTCCAGCCAGAAGTCAAAGGTGATCTCAGAGGTCAACTACGAGTTGCCATAGCTAAAAAAAAAAATTTGATTGCCTGCTAGAGTATACCTGAATTGTGTTTTTTATTTCTGTATCTTTCCAGGCACAATGGCAGCACTCAGTGTAATGGTGAATCTGGAACTCCCACACGTAAATATTCTCACTAAAATGGATCTGCTCAGTAAAAGTGCAAGAAGACAGATAGATGAGTAAGTTAACAACTCTATCTAACTTATAGTAGGGGAGGCCATCAGAGGATTTTAAGATTTACTCTATCGCGGTAGATTAAAGAGGGGATACCTTGCACCCTGTTGAGTACCTCCACCATATACAGGGTGTTAGGCAGACAGTTGAACATACAAAAATGGCGGATCCGTAGGGCCGTCGCCTACGTGTTTGCCCAATAATAACACGGATTTATTTTATTCGTAATTCATCGTTGCTCAAACTTCAAACGTCAATAATTTCATTTAAAAATAAGTAACAAAACTGGCAGTTTTTTTTTTGTTACCGTCTTGAATAACAGACTGTAGAATCTTATAAAATTCGTATTTGATGCAGATGATTGCTAGAAAATTAAATAATAGCCCTTCAACAACAAACAAATTAAAAATAAATACCGAAAGCCCGACAGCGTTAAAAAAAAAACTATGAGTGATAGAGCAGTTCTAGTTCCAGGAAAATATCTTTGGTTCATGCCCGTTCTAACGGTATGCAATATGCACAATTTCTTTTAGAACAACTAGAATAATTCGTAAATTTTAACTACCTGGTCCCTACTATAATTCTATACAATGCTAGATCAGCTTATACTGCAAATGTATAGCTTGATATGTAGCCGTGTTCCAGTGAAATAAATTTATAAACTTGTAAAAAATTATAAATACAATTTTATCAAAATGGTGACGAAGTTGGAGATCTCACGACCCAGTCGCAAGGCATAAAAACTTGGATTCTTAGCAATTTGGATATGCTTATAATTAATTTTCATTATTATAATGGTGTTTTCATTATTTTCCAGCTATTTAGATCCCGACCCACACGTCTTACTAGCAGACATGCGAAACGCAAAATCAAAATGGCATGAAAAATACGCCAAATTAACAGAAGCTATTGGAGAAGTCATAGAGAACTTTAGCCTCGTTCGGTTTTACCCGCTCAATATAAAAGACGAGGAAAGTGTGGAGAATATCCTTTTAACCATAGACAATATAATTCAGTATGGAGAAGATGCGGATGTGAAGATCAAGGACTTTGATGAAGAGGAGCCTGAAGATGATGAGAATTGTGAATAAAATGATTTTGTATAAAAAAGGTGTTTGTTTTGTTCATATTCTTTGTTTAATCGTATTTGCTGTCAAATACCAACCTTGCATAAGTTGTTTAGTGGTATGAGGAACAGGGTGTAAAGTTCACTCATCCACCATAGAAAAGGGAGGATCCTCCGACCGGGTGTTGTCTGGCGGGCAACTGCTCATTGGTTTGATGTTGAAACCTTGTATCTATGTCGATCGCTCGGTAAACTCTAATTGCGCGATGCAGGATTTGTGTGACGTCACGTATATGATGCGTAGTTTGTATGTGGCGGTGTAACCGCTACAGTTGAAATAAGGAATATAAATTAATAAAGGGTTAGGCAGAGGTGTACCTATTATAGTAAATAAAAAATCTGAATTTCTTAATTAACCTTTATTTGACAAACGTAAACATCGTTATCCTAGATTACGCTACATTATTAATACACTATGTAATATGCGTTATTAGTCTATATTCATTAACTAAACGCCTCTATAAGAGGTCTGAGAACGAACGAGCATTACTTTTCTTAAGATTTATTATAATAAATATTAAAATTGAAACTACTACCAGTATAATAGGTTAATAAAAGAGGAATGGGACTACATGCAAAATGTAAATTATCATAAATAATGGGTACATAATAATTTTAAAGGCGTCGTGGCTAAATTAGAAGGATACAGGCAACAATTACTGACTGGACCCCACGACACAGGGAATCCTAGTGTAGGGTCCAGGGAATTTGTAAAAACTAGCACCTAAGGCTCCTATATAATTTGTTACTCGTTTTTATTTTTATTGTACCGTGTTTTTGTGAAATGAATAAAGCTTTTTTACTTTTTACTAATTAAAAATAACGCAATCTTATTTGAACTGTGACTAAAAGATAGTTTTTATAAAATCTAAAATGGAAAAAGGCGTTTTCCTGTACTGAACTATTGCGAATCTGTATGAGGCACATTTAAACAATAACTTCAATAAAATGATTAATAAATAATTGTCTACTATAGACAATTATTTATTAATAGAGAGTGATTAGAGTATTGATAGAGAGTGATTTATATGATTACAGTCTAGTCTCACAAAGGCGAAGGAAAAAGTGAAACCGGCATGTCCTATGAACAAAAAATTCGACCTATGTGGTGGATTTTGGCCTACTCCTCAGAGGCCTCCCAGCCATAGCACGGAGTCGCCTCGACAGCCGCTGTTAGAGGCGGCATTGTCAACACTTTCCATACAAACCAAGCGAGTCATAGTTTACTTGCACTTCGTCACAAATACCGCCTTTGAACTTTTTTTGAGTGCGAAAAGTTTAGGTAAATGAAGATATAAACGCACACGCACATTATAGCCGCGGCGGACCTCAGCGCACCGCATTGCAAAAATGCGAAAAAGACGCACTGGCGGTTAACCGCGCGGCTAGCCGCTTTTTTCATTTTAATATGCAACCGCTTATGATTGTACGCACTTAACCGCCACAAAATTCAACCGCGGCGGTTGGAGGGCCGCGGCTCGCTTCGCGGCTAGCCGCTGTCCTATCTATACGCACTAGGCGGTCCGCCGCTATTCCAACCGCGTCAGGTGGCTGGCCGCTCAAACGAACCGCCTAGGCGGCTAACCGCTATAGTTTGACCAATACCGCTGTACCGCGCCAGGAATACGCGGCGAGGCGGGGGGCAGTGTTGACCAATGAGCGGCGGGCGGGACGCCGTGCGCCGAGAGCGAAGACGAATTAGCGGCCTGCACTGCTCCCCCGTCTCGCCGCGCGCCTTCCTAAGGCGCGGTACAGCGGTATTGGTCAAACTATAGTGCGTATGAGCACTAAGACGGCGGACCGCACTAGCCGTTACAGACACACACAGATACGGATTTAAATATTTGAACTGTTTGTTTTGAACTTTCGGCGTCACGAATTTGATTAGTACCAGCCGGCGTCCCTATTGCTCTGTGGTCCAGCAGTAGGAACGTTATAGGCCAGTTACGATTACTATATAGTGGTATATTACCCTATTGACCGCCCCAATCGGATTAATACAATCGGATAATCTCATAAATCGACAATTTGTCGATTTATGAGCTGGCCGCTGGGGGCACGGTAATTGATATAAAAAACCAAGCGGTCAATAGGCAAGGTACAATTAAAAGTTGCAATAAAAACAAGTGGCAGGTAAACTTAATAATACAGTATGCTCGTTCATTCTGTGGCAGTGAAACACTCCTGCGTTCTGGTTTCTGATTACCATCATGGATTATTTAAACTAAAGTCTATGTTGATGAATCGAATGATGAATCGCGAGTCCCTTAGAGACAAATTTAAAGAAATTGATATACTGACTTTGCCTTTACTTTATATCTTAGAAAGTATTATGTATGTTCGCAAAAACTTAAGACTTTTCAAAATAAGAAGCGATTTCCATAATATAAATACACGTAGTCGACATGAAATTGTGATACCCAAATTTAGATTAACTAAAACAAGCAAGTCATTTCTTATAAACAGTATCCGCTTTTATAACAAGTTGCCAAAGTCTGTGACAGAACTTAGCGATGGGAAGTTCAAAACCCACATCAAACGTGTCCTTATCAAGAAAGCATATTATAAAATTAAAGACTATGTTGAAGATAAGGAAGTTTGGCAATAATTCCTTCTGCACATGTGGCTTCCCTGGCACCTCATTAACGGCATAAATAAGTAAGAGTCTATTAACTGCTCCCAAATTACCATGTTTATTTAAATCTTTTTTTTTTTTGTTTTTACATTCGTCCTTGACATATTTATTATTCTATTATTTGACATTATATACCTACGATTTAATTTCAACTTTTTTTTTTGTGACTTTTGTGGACATGATAATTACTCAGATTGATTACAGTTGTAACAGCAATCATATAATTGCGTTTTATTAAAATAGGTTTTTTACTTTTATTAATTTATTTATTTTTTGTATAGATTCTTTTCTACATATTTTGTGAATGTGAGAACGCTGTAGGCTTAGTGGATTGTAGACCTGTTGACCATTTTCTATTTTGTTAAGTACTTGGTACTTATTGAAAGACCTACACTGTCCTCCCATACCTAGAAACACTGTTATATGAAAGTATTGTAAAAGCCAATTATTTTTAAAAGAGTAACCGTGGAGTTTCTTGCCGGCTCTTCTCCATAGGAAACGACCAATTGGAACCGTGCACCTAGCTTCTGACGTTTCATAAGTGCCCATGTAGGTTTATCATCATCTGCCTAGCCTTTTCCCAACTATGTTGGGGTCGGCTTCCAGTCTAATCGGATGCAGCTGAATATCAGTATTTTACATGGAGCGACTGCCTATCTGACCTCCACAACCTAGTTACTAGGTAACACGATACCCCTTGGTAAGACTGGTTGTCAGACTTTTTGGGCTTCTAACTACCCGTAACGACTGTCAAAGATCTACAAATGACAGCCGGGACCAACGGCTTAACGTGCTTTCCCATGTAGGTTTATGTGAAATAAAATATTTTGATTTTGATTTTGAATACGCAATTAATACTTGTTTAAATGAACTAAGAATTTCTTAGCACTGAACCTGAGCGTACGTCCAGCGAAAAGGTTGAAGACGCGCTTACATAGCGTTTACGTTCGACAAAACGGCTACGCTTGATCCAACGCCAGATGTCAAATTGCAAAAGCAAACTTAAACCCACAACAGAGTACTGAGTATTTTGTATTTACACAATTATCATGATGTTTTTGTGAGTCATAATTGATTAGGTTTTTTTTTACTTGTAAACCAGAACACAAAAGTTTGTAACATATGGCTGATTTACAATAAAATGACATCACCTAAATAAATATTTATATTTGTAAATATTTTGCCTTAGTACAGGGGCTTATGCGGCAATATTACTACCGACTAAAAATTTGTGTGAACGCAAAAGGAGTATGTAAGGATCGTAGCAGGTAGCGTTTTGTAGTTTCTGCAGACCCCCATGGGAAGAAGACGTGAGTTTATGTATGATCGCGGAAGCCCATAACTAACCACTTTGAAAACAAAATCTCGTGCACACGATGACCACATCTGTTACCGCCCCGGAACTATAGCGACCGAGCGCTGCAAGCGAGAATAGTCCTTATGTTAATGGCTTTCCGCGATGGTATGTATGTAAATTAATAATAAGATATAAGAGCAGTAAACCTTGTCTATTGTCGTAATTTAATATTATTATACTAACAAAATGTCTTATTTTCTTACTGCAAATCAACCATATACCAGTGTACCTTTACAATAGGTATCATAATACACATAATATTCTACAATAATACCTATGTGGTTGTAAAAATCGGCCAAAATCTGTATGTGGTCCGTGTTGGCCTAATATTCTTAATAATTATTTACCTTTCACACAATGTTACATAAATAAATGAAACAAATCATCTCAATTATCAAACCAGTCGTGGATAATTCCAAAAATATTTTATTTTCATACTGTGGGCAATGTTTTAGTTAAAAATAGAGTAATATACGGGTACATTTTTTGTCATAAAAGTATTACCTTATAATATGTGGGCCATATAATTATAATTCTGGCTAAAAAAGCTGGTATAAAATAGGTAATTGGATTAAAATTCTAAATCACAACCGATTGCCAGATGACATTGACTAAAAACATATTTATTTAGTGAGTACGAGTCGTGTAACAAGCAAACGTTTTAGTAAATCGTGATGTCGTTTGCACAGATCGAGTCACTGAAATATAGAAGTTTTTAGCCAACGCCTCTTTGAAAGAAGACTAATATTTTGCAAATTTAAATAAAAAGCAATCCATGTACATAAAACCATTAAAATGAACATTTTAAAGCAATTTTTTCTTCATACATAGAATCCATAATGAAAAACGCCCATTTATTAATTTATTATCTAAATATTTACAATCACCGAACATCCATTACCGACATGAAAAGCGTATATTAGAATAACATGTATAATAGAACACATTAGGAACAGAATTACCTACTATGATGATTTTCTAGTGTGTTGCTGCAGACATTTTTGGGACGATGATGGTACAATAGCGCCGCCCGATAAATCCCGGCCGGTCTGAATATCAACAACTAGCCTTTTCTCAAGTAGGTTAGGGTCGGCTTCCAGTCTAACCGGATGCAGCTGAATACCAGTATTTTACATGGAGCGACTGCCTATCTGACATCCACAGCCCAGTTTCTGGGTAACACGATATCCCTTGATTAGAGTGGTTGTCAGACTTTCGGGCTTCTGACGACCCGTAACAACTGTCAAAGATCCACGAATGACAGCCAAGAGACCACGTGCTTTCCGAGTCACGGAGGGGCCTTGGTATGTAAAGATAGTCATACGAACTAAACGCAGCAAGCGTAGCGTAGTCGGTCTAAACATAAGACTCTCCGTAGTTTCTCGTATGTTCTATCACACACTCGCCTCATGTCACCATTTGGTTCCTTAAAAATGTTGTTGCGCAGCCTTCTGCGCGAAATTCTGACTGGCCAAGATTCATTGGCCGCATTGTATATAGAAGTTGGTTTATGAATTAACATAAATAACTGGTAAAAACATAATTTATGTAAATCTGGGAAATACTTATTACTTCTGTCCAAACTGCGAATAATTAAAATTTTATTTGGTGCCGAAATATCGATTGATATGTCACAAAATACTTGCAAGCTTTCTATTTCAATATTGACATTGGGCACATAAGGCATAAAGTGCGCAAACCGCACAAGTGTTGCCAGAATAAGACGGAAAGCTAACAATGAACAAGACAAAACATGCGACGCTACCTCTTGGCAGTGAAATTACATTCAGTATAAACAAGTCAGTTCCCGAGTTAGCCAATAAGTCCTATGGTATAAGGGGGCAATAAATATCGACATAAATGTTGTTCATTTGTCTCAACTGAAAAACCGGTTTCTTAACATCATGAAATCAAACAGTCGGTCATTGAAAAGGTCTCAAGACAACGGGTAATATGAGAATGTATATCAAAGGGGCGATTGCCGGTTTTTGAAGAAGATTTTCATTCTAATATCAATCTGTCAAATAATTCTCTAATTTTGACAAGTTTGATATTGATTGTCGCCAAGATGACATCCTGACTTGAATTTTAACGTTTTTAAGTACGAGGATTGGTCTTCAGATTTGATCAGGATCAGGCAGTCAGAAATTGATGACATACTTGATTCAGCTTTCTTCGAGAACTGACCTATGATTAATTGTATAATTGGCATTAAAACTGCCAAACTAGTGTATAATTAAATAGTTAAAAAGGTCAATTAAATGAACGTGTATAAAATATACAACATAATAACGTAAATGTTGTGTATATTTAAAACATTGCATTTTTAACCATAGTACAATTACACTAAGGAGTAAACATAATAATATGTTAGAGTTAACATAATGCATTGATATAACCAATGTATACGGGCTTAGGTAAGTGTAGACTAAACATTCCACTACCGATGCTAATTCGATATTATTTAAACACCAATGTTGTTTTTTTTTTAAGTTTTATTTAAAAGTAAAGATATTTTTTGGGGAGTTTGCTTTGTTAAAGCTTCAAAATGGCGACATTGGGCGATTTGGTGACTGTCTTTTATTATTTATACTTTGAAGGACAGTACACGAGATACAATAGAAGTTTTATTGTTATGATGCCTATGGGTGTTCTTCAATGTGTTAATTGTTGAAAAACTGCGTTTTAGTCAATTGAGTTTAGAGATTTACATTTTTATAATTAACATTTGACATGGGCACGAATATTGTAATTTGAATGAGTATTTAGGTCGTAGCAAAAAAGTCAGTCAGAGCCAGAGAGAGCCAGCCAACAAGATAAGTAGGCTTGAATACTGAAGTATCGTAACTATTGTTTTGAATAAAATAAATGATATTTAAATCTCACAACATAGGTGTCTGGTATCATAACTTTAAGTTCAGAAATACCTGCGAGTGGAAGTCGTTCTACACTTGAACCCCAACTCAAACAGACAAACAAACTCCATCGCCCCAGGTTTCTCTGGGCTATAGCGTGAGGTCGGCGGTGTCGCAGGACAGGGCGAGCGCGTCCGTGATGCTGAACACGAAGCTCTGGCAGCCGAACTGCAGCAGCGCGCCGTGCGGCACCAGCGCCGAGCCCTCCCACGCGCCGCCCGCCAGCGACAAGCTGCCCGGCCCGGTCGGGCCGCCCGCGCCGCCCGCGCCGCCCGCGCCGGCCGGGCAGCGGCACCGCGGCTCGCTCGGCAGGGCGGCTGTCAGGTTGCCGTTTATTCTGTGGAGACATACACGAGTTAATCTAGCAGTCGCAAGATAATGTTAACGAGCAAAAAATACTCTGTAGCCACCTGGATTTTGGGTTTGCCCCTTACAATAATATCCAATTCAGTATACTAGCTCAAGGACGTTCTACACTGCTCTACTATTTATATCGGGCATTCCGCTTATAACATAACTGACGATTGTGTGAGTATTCTATATAAAAAATATTCTCCGATGGGGTAGGCCAATGTGCATCTACATTGGCCTACCCCATCGGAGAATATTTTTGTGGTAATTGACAATGACGTCACCCTGCAGTCTGAGAAGTACAGAAAAGAAAGATGAGGAACAGTGTGTTAAAGTTCACTCTAGATAAGGGACAATCATCCAACTCTAATTTTCGCAAAAAAATGTCACATTCGTGGGATTGGATGCTGAGCGACGATTTACATATATGTTGATCGCACGATAAACTCTGTTTGCACGATGCAGAATTTTATGTGACGTCAGGTCTTTGATGCGTAGTTCAAAATCAAAATATTTTATTTCACATAAACCTACATGGGCACTTATGAAACGTCAGAATCTAGGTGCACGGTTCCAATTGGTCGTTTCCTATGGAGAAGAGCCGGCAAGAAACTCCACGGTTACTCTTTTAAAAATAATTGGCTTTTACAATACTTTCATATAACAGTGTTTCTAGGTATGGGAGGACAGTGTAGGTCATTCAATAAGTACCAAGTACTTAACAAAATAGAAAATGGTCAACAGGTCTACAATCCACTAAGCCTACAGCGTTCTCACATTCACAAAATATGTAGAAAAGAATCTATACAAAAAATAAATAAATTAATAAAAGTAAAAAACCTATTTTAATAAAACGCAATTATATGATTGCTGTTACAACTGTAATCAATCTGAGTAATTATCATGTCCAAGTTCGCATGTAGCAATGTAAATGCCGCCACAAAGGTATCTCTAGCGTGCATCTTCTGTAACGTTGTCCTCACCTGAGCGGCTCTCTCATGCGATGCCTCACAATATCCCTGAGCGCGGCGGCCCTGACGTCGGCAGTGGGCGCCTCGTCGCTGGGCGCGGCTCGCTGCTGTAACGTTGTCCTCACCTGAGCGGCTCTCTCATGCGATGCCTCACAATATCCCTGAGCGCGGCGGCCCTGACGTCGGCAGTGGGCGCCTCGTCGCTGGGCGCGGCTCGCTGCTGTAACGTTGTCCTCACCTGAGCGGCTCTCTCATGCGATGCCTCACAATATCCCTGAGCGCGGCGGCCCTGACGTCGGCAGTGGGCGCCTCGTCGCTGGGCGCGGCTCGCTGCTGTAACGTTGTCCTCACCTGAGCGGCTCTCTCATGCGATGCCTCACAATATCCCTGAGCGCGGCGGCCCTGACGTCGGCAGTGGGCGCCTCGTCGCTGGGCGCGGCTCGCTGCTGTAACGTTGTCCTCACCTGAGCGGCTCTCTCATGCGATGCCTCACAATATCCCTGAGCGCGGCGGCCCTGACGTCGGCAGTGGGCGCCTCGTCGCTGGGCGCGGCTCGCTGCTGTAACGTTGTCCTCACCTGAGCGGCTCTCTCATGCGATGCCTCACAATATCCCTGAGCGCGGCGGCCCTGACGTCGGCAGTGGGCGCCTCGTCGCTGGGCGCGGCTCGCTGCTGTAACGTTGTCCTCACCTGAGCGGCTCTCTCATGCGATGCCTCACAATATCCCTGAGCGCGGCGGCCCTGACGTCGGCAGTGGGCGCCTCGTCGCTGGGCGCGGCTCGCTGCTGTAACGTTGTCCTCACCTGAGCGGCTCTCTCATGCGATGCCTCACAATATCCCTGAGCGCGGCGGCCCTGACGTCGGCAGTGGGCGCCTCGTCGCTGGGCGCGGCTCGCTGCTGTAACGTTGTCCTCACCTGAGCGGCTCTCTCATGCGATGCCTCACAATATCCCTGAGCGCGGCGGCCCTGACGTCGGCAGTGGGCGCCTCGTCGCTGGGCGCGGCTCGCTGCTGTAACGTTGTCCTCACCTGAGCGGCTCTCTCATGCGATGCCTCACAATATCCCTGAGCGCGGCGGCCCTGACGTCGGCAGTGGGCGCCTCGTCGCTGGGCGCGGCTCGCTGCTGCACGTCGCAGGCGTACAGTACGCCGTTCACGCAGCTGCCCCACTCCGAGTAGTTGATCAGCTCGAAGTGGCGGCTCACCTGCGGAAGGGGCAAAGAGGATATCTTAATAAAAATCTTAATATCATTCATTCACTCACTCACACACTCATTCATTCACTCACACACTCATTCAATAGCTCACTCATTCATTCACTCACTCACACACTCATTCACTCACTCACCGACGCACTGACACAACGCACAACTAATTCACTGGGTCTAGAAACTTGTAATTTTGCACAAGAGTTCCTAACCATTAAACCATTTACAGGCACTTTTGGACTGTCAAGGAGTCGGTCAGTCAGAAATATGAAGCTAGTTGCCCATTCCAAAGCGTAGTAGGTACCTATGGAGAACAGGCAAGAAACTCCACGGACACTCTTTTAAATAAAAAATTGTATAGCTAAGGTAAGCACTAAGGCACGATTTTTTTTTTTATTCAACCCCTAAAGGGGATAAATAAGGGATGAAATATTGCATGGAAGTTCATCATTCTTGTAGTTAGAAACGTGGAAGCTGGTACTTAGACTTCTGTTGATAAGTAAAAGGTATTTGTATCATCGTTTTTGGAAACTCATGTCCTAAGGCTCCTGAGAAGTTGCCGATGGGAAATCCCATCGGGCACACGGCTCGTTTATTTATAAAAGGCATATTTAATAAACAACAATACTGCCCTGTTAAGCCCAAAGGCGGTATCTCAACCGGAGTAAGTTTTGACAAACTTGACTTTTTGTAAATTTTAATTTAAGGAAATAAATTAAATTAATTTATTGTAATAGGAGATTATAAAAAAAAAATTGTGGTTTTTTAATATTTTAAGTTAGCTAGCGCTATTTCGCTTATACCATTAGATGCGAAATTGTTAAAGCTATTGAATGATATAAAAAAAAAACTAAAAGGGTGTATCTCAGAGATACCGCCTTTGGGCTTAGCAGGGCAGAATATGTGTCATACGTTTACAAAGTCCAGCAATATTCTGCCATTTGAAGTAGTCGCTCAAACGCCTCTTTCTAGTAAACATCGACCAAGTTTTAATTCTCGTTTCTTTTTGATGGTGATAATTATATTGTAACTGTTTCTATTTGGCATTAATGCTGATATGGCCCTTCTTGACGCAGCCGTGAGGCATACATTGTTTTTGTTAAAATATTTCACTTTTCTTTTGTATTTTATGTTTCACGAACTGTTACCGAATAAATGTTGTTCTGCATTAAGTCTAAACTAAGCCTAGGCCTGTATTTTTTTAACTTCAGGTCCCCCACCTCCTTCTGCGAAGTAGTAATGCTCGCGAAGGAGGACGCGGAACGCGTGAGGGAGAGGCAAATTTCGCGCCCTCACGCCCCTAACCGCCGCAGCAGGAGAAGCCCTGGGCGTTGGGAATCACAGGCAGATTTCCGGCCACCGTAGGCGCGGGCTTGCGGACGGTGAGCAATGGGTAGCTCGCCGTCCGATAAGGACCAAGCCCGGGTCGACGGCGCAACGTGTTCCACGCGCGCCTCAAAGAGATGTCAGCAGAATTGACGGGGTCCGCTAGGGCCAATGCCTGCCGGGGCTGCGAATATGAAAGGGAAATCGTGGCCCCCGGCAACAGGGCAACCGAAGGAACACGAGTGGGTTTTAGTCAGTAAGAGTTTGACACGCTCTCCCGCTCCACCCAAAGCGGGAGAAGTTATAGTAAAGAATCGTCAACGTGGTACAATTGCGAATGGTTGGTGGTGTGCCTCACCTCGTCCATAAATATGACGGCGTGGTTGCGCGACACGTGCCTGCAGGCGGCGCCGTCCAGTCGCACGTCGCAGCCGCTGTCTGTGCCGATCGTAAGAGACGACAGGCGCATGGGGATAGGTCTACCTAAACCATCGCCTACTCCATTCCTGAAAAAATTAAGTATTTGTGGTTGGGCTTGGACATCACTGACATTGGTGAAGGAAAATGTCGTGAGGAAACACGGACATCACCAATCCGTGTTGAGCGTGGTGATCAATAGCTGGGTCCACACCGGACGATCCAGTGCGCTCTGATCGAGCGCGGCAGGAGCGCGATCCAATTGCGCGGTCAGTGAGGACGAGCCGCGCGCGCTTCCTGGAGCAGCCGATCCGAGCGTTGTCGGTTTTTAAATAATGCTCAAGGCACCTCAGTCGGTTGGCCCCCTCGGCGTGGACGGTTGTGGGGATCGGCCAATATGAATAATGCACAAAGTCACCGTTCAACATCCATTTATAAATCCAACCGGTTTCTATACATATATCTTCGCTGTTTTAGTGTTCTTTTGCGTAAATATTTAATAAGCAGAATTACAGCTGCCACTGCAGTATGACAACACCGCCGTACGTGCGGCTCTATATCCATCGTATGGTCAACTGGACTTTAGCTAGCTACAACATGGATTGGCTCTGAAGCGCGCGGCAGGATCGCGGGTTTCGCGATAAAACGGATCGAGTGAAATAATTTTTTATTCACTATCGGCGCTCGTGGATCTCGGAGCGTCGATCCAAATTTATATCGTTCGGTGTGAACCTAGCTAATGATCATGCCTTTCTGCTACGGCTGCACTCAAATAGTAGAAAGAGGATTGAAGATTTTTATATGCAGCCTGGCAAAAAACAAAATGGCGGACGGTAGGTACGTCCGTCATTTTGTTTTTTATTTTTCAAAATGGCGGCTACGCATGAAACTTATTTTGATCGATAGCTGACATCAATGCAAACAGAAAACATAATAGGAAAGTGAACCTCGTAAAGCGTCGTTTCTAAAATAATCACTCAAGTGGATACAGTTCAATCATTTGAAAAAAAGATTTTATATAACGTGACATTACAGCTGAAGTGAATAATCTTGAATTAACTCTTGGAGGGTACTGTAGATCTCTCCAATCATACGCTTGATTTTCGATTTTTGTTCAGCTTTTACCAGTCATCTTGTTAAGATCTTTACTCCACTTAGCAATTGAGGGTGTACATAATGATGTATCATACTCAAATCATTTATTACAATTAATTCATTATATTACAGCACTTTCGAATTGTCAAGGGGTCGGTCAGTCAGAAAGATGAAGCTAGTTACCCATTCCAAAGTGGAGTAGGTTGTATGGAGTAGAATGGGCAAGAAACTCCATGGACACTTTTTTTTTATATCCCAGGGTCACATACCTATCGGGCCTCGTGATGGCGCACAGCGTAGCCCGCACGGTGGCGTCACTGAGCGAGTGGCCGGGCGAGCGCGGCGGCGCGGGCGGCGCGGGCGGCGGCGCGCCCCACACGGCGCGGGCGATGCGCGCGCGGTCGGCGCCCGACAGCAGCTCGGACGGCAGCGCGCGCCGCAGCAGGCCCAGGCGCGCCAGGCGCGCGCGGTCCACGGAGCGCGACACGGCCGCGCGCGCCGCCAGCGACATGCTGGAGCCGCGCCATAGGCCCCACGACTGCTCGCCCGCTAGCACCTGGTGCCGAACGAATGGGATATAACACTATTTCCCGTTTGAACCACATTTTAGTCACTTAGGTCCGTATTACAACTAGATTCAAGCCATTTGATTGGTTGAAACTAGTTTTAAGTAATGCTTGAGTATTGGTCTTGACGTTCTGTAATACGGGCGTTAGGGTAACAAAGTCTGGCACAAGTTAGGATTTGCTATTCAAAATAATTTTAATTTTTAATAAATAAGGGTTCCGTTATTTCTTTGTGAGGTACGGAACCATAAAAATACGACACAGAAACAGAAAAATAAAAAACCAGCCAAATGCGTGTCGGACCACGCACAATGAAGGCTTCCGTAGTTGTATTGAATTTATTCCAAGAACAAACTTGTTATTTTAAAACTATACACTTGTTAGATTACAAGATAACCTTATCCTGTAATCTAACAGCCTTACTAATTTAAAACCCCCGACACAAACAAAATCCTTTAAAAAGCAATAAAATAAAATGTACACAAGGTCCAAGGGCTGAATAACGGTTGCCAGTCAGTTGCACATCATCTCATTGTTTAGAGACATCTGTTACACCATCTGGACCCGATGTAACAGATGTCTTGACCTTGTGTAGCAAACGTGTAACCTTATAATAACTAGATCTTTTGTCGTATTGAGTTTGAAAACCATGGATTACAATATTTCAATATTTTTGATGAAATTGATATTGAAGAACCACCAAGAAAAAGAATGTTACAAAAATCGTTATGATCCTTTCTGTTTATAAAAAAAATTGTTTCGGTTGAAATATATGTTCAGCAAACTATACGCAAGATTTTCTTTTTAATTACTTAAATGTGACATTGAACAGAAAGTTTGAGGTGGTGGACTGTCAGTAGAACTTCAAGTTTGTGCTACTCTTAGAACAAGGGCTCGACAAAAAGTTCAAGATGATGCAGCCGACATTCATGGACTAAGCCAGCAATCCATCACGAATTTGTGTCGGAGAGTGGCTTTGGCTAATATAGCATCACGATTTGTATCCATGCCTGCGATAGTGGCAGAACAAGAAGAAGTCGTGTCGGCATTTAGAAATATCTATGGATTGCGACAAGTAATAGGTGCTATTGATTGCACGCACGTGAAAATTAAAAAAGTAGATGGAGACAGTGCTCAATACTATATAAACAGAAAAGGATTTTCATCGCTGAATGTCCAAATAGTTTGTGATTCTCATTTAAAGATAAGAGACAGTAGCGCACTGGAGAGGCAGCACTCATAATGCAAGGTTATTTAGAGAGAGTAGATTACGACAGCGATCTGAAAATAAAGTTTAATGGCATTTTACTGGGAGATTCAGGCTACGGCTTAACAAATTATTTGTTTACACCAGTACACAATACTTGTAATGCAAAGGAGGAAGCTTACAATCGATCGATCTTAATGTAGTGGTGTGAGGAACAGGGTGTAAAGTTCACTCATCCACCACAGAAAAAGGAGGATCCTCCGACCAGACGGGTGTTGTGTCTGGCGGGCAACTGCCCATCGGTTTGAAGTTGAAATCTTGTATGTATGTCGATCCCTCGGTAAACTCTAATTGCGCGATGCAAGATTTGTGTGACGTCATGTCTATGATGCGTAGTTCGTATGTGGCGGTGTAACCACTACACGTGAAATACAATTGAAAGAGTTTTCGGGATATGGAAACAAAGATTCAGGAGTCTTACATGGGTTCAGTGTTTCACTTGAAAATGTTAAGTTATATACAGGATGTTTGGCAGAACGTTGAACATACGAAAATGGTGGATAGGTGGGGTCATCTGCTACTTACGCAGCCCTAATTTATTTGGCCCTGGCCCCCTGGTTTTTTTAATTAATGCAAGTTGAAATTCGTCGAATCCGACTCGGCTGGGCAGCGTTCGGGAAGCTACGCAATATCTTTTCGTCCCACATACCACAGTGTCTCAAGACGAAAGTCTTTGACCAGTGCGTGTTGCCAGTGATGACCTATGGTACTGAAACGTGGTCGCTCACAATGGGCCTTATCAGAAGGCTAAAAGTCACCCAAAGGGCAATGGAGAGGGCTATGCTTGGAGTTTCCCTACGTGATCGAATCAGAAATGAAGAGATCCGCAGGAGAACCAAGGTAACCGACATAGCTCGAAGAATTGCCAAACTTAAGTGGCAATGGGCAGGGCACATTGCTCGCAGAACGGATGGCCGATGGGGTCGAAAAGTTCTGGAGTGGCGACCACGTACCGGAAGACGTAGCGTTGGAAGGCCTCCCACAAGATGGACCGATGACCTTGTGAAGGCCGCAGGAATCCGCTGGATGCGGAAAGCACAGAATCGGTCGAAGTGGCGGTGCTTGGGGGAGGCCTATGTCCAGCAGTGGACGTCTTTCGGCTGAAATGATGATGATGAAGTTGAAATTAAGATTTAAGTATTTTTTACATCTTTCTGTAAGTTTGAGGACTCATAACTTTTTTCTAGCTAACATCTGAATAAAGCAATAATTTTATTTTTATAAAAAAAAATATTTTTATAAAATTCAGCTGTTATCTGCCAACATTAAAGATTTAAAAAAAAAAAAACAAAAATATTACCTGTTTTACCCATTTTTAATAAAAATTACACTTTAAAGTTAAGAAAGTGGTGAAACTAGAAGAAAGCAAAAAAAAAATTTTTTATATGTCCAGGGAGCCGGGGCCAAATCAATTAGGGCTGAGTAAGTAGCAGATGACCCCACCTATCCACCGTTTTCGTGTGTTCAACGTTCTGCCAAACACCCTGTATAGTAGCACTCGCTGTATTACATAATAATGCTATTGATATTAAAAGATATTGATTTTCCAGAAACTCTTGCAACTGTGAATAACAGACAGAATGTGCCAAGAAATGTTCCTGACAGTATTACGGACCAAGAATCAAGGCGAATATATATATTGAAACAAATTTTTAATTTTCTTATTTATTTGTCAATTTTTTTTAGATTCTAACTGAGCTATCTCTATTTTATACTTCTGCATGCGAAGCTGAGCTTCTTCTTTTAATACATTGTGTGTTTCTAACATTTGCTCCATTTTTAAACTATGCTCTTTTGTAGAAAATATATGAAATTCCATGATATTTTTTATTTTACGTGCTTGTTCCTTTGATGTTACTTAGAAGGACATGATTCCGTTCTTTGGCAAACTCCTTGTCCTAAAACAAATTCAGATAATTTAGTAACAATCACAATTTACTATATACGATACAAGAATTTACACTTTTCTATTAACAATTAAAATCTTACCGAATTTTCTGGTTTATTATTATCATTGAATGGTAGCTTTCGTTTCATCACAGGTGGCTTTTGATGTGGGACATTTAATTTTGACGATATTGGTGTTATATTCTGTAACAACAAAAAATAAAAATTAAATTTGTAAATAATTACTGAGAAAATATGGCGATGTGGTTGATTACAGTGCACCATATTCACTCTAGATTTGAAGATTGTTTGATGGTAGAACAGAAATTGAAACTTGTGCAATATGTGTGCATACTCATCCACATCAACGTACAACATTACCTTACCTTTTCTATATTAGCTACTGGGGTGAAAAAAATTTTTCGAGTGCTTATACTAGCTTCCAACTCTATTTTTTGTATCTGAAATAAATGTAGAATAATTAAGTATAAACTGAAAGTAGCACAAATGTCACAAACATTACAACAATTAGATTAAAAGTGGGTGAAATTCAGTTTCTTAGATGCAATTACACCGTTACAAGTTGAGCAAGTAAAAGGGTGTTGAACGTAAATCATCTTATGCCAATGGCATCGCTATCAGAAACATTAAAATCCGTCTCAAATTCCTGTGGAATCATGCTCAAGATTTCTAAATTATCCAGGTTTGGACTAAGAGGTTTTGGTCCATCACCAGTGCATTTCGTCAATATTTTCACCTCAAACATGTTCTTTTTTGCATCTAGTTTCAGAGTACGCCATTGTTGTTTTAGTTCAGATAAATCCCTCACGCGGTTCAGATAAATCCTTCCTTATTCAATTCATTGAACCTGAAATTTAATATAGTTGCCAATTATTAAACGAAATATTTAAAAACACCTATTAATTACCACGTTTTACAAACCTTTGCGATACTGTTTGCAAAGCTGCTATTTTACTTTTATTGGTATTTGTATCCGTATTCTTATTTTCTATAATAGACACAAACTCCGTCATGCAACTTTTCAAAAAATTCTGAAAAAGTACGCAAATATTGTTGTCTTTAGTTTCAAATCTAATTGTGAGCTTTGTTTATTTTCTGAAAATATATTACTTACCTTTTCTATTTTATCCCAATTAGCAGACCGTTTCCTTTTATTTTTCCCGGCGTTGTTATTTGCATTAGTTCCAGCCATTATTGCAGAAAATAATATTTTCACAATTTTATAATTTCAATCGTACTGAACTAGTTGCTTTGTTTGCGATATTTTGAAGTTCAAGAGTGATTTTGACAGCTTTCACTGGTTGCGTTCTTAACATATTGCATGCATCATGTTCATCAGTGAATTAACAATGAAATATTTTTTAATTCGTAAAGAATGCAAAAACAGTAGTTTTGGAAATAAAATCGACTTAATTATTTAAATTTACATTTTTTAAAGTTGTAAGTATAAAGCTATGAATATTTTCCCGAATAAAAAAACTTCACTAATATTACGCAGTACCAGTTTCAGAACGCACCTTCTAATGTTGCCAGAGGTTTTTGTCATAAGCAGTGGGTAACAGTGTTGCCAACCCGTACGATAATTATGGGGGCGTACGATAATTTGGCCTATGGTACGATGTACGATAGTGAATAACTAACGTACGATCACGTACGTAACGACGATATGCTGAAAAAATAAAAAAGTCCCACTATCAAAAAGTATTTGTTTTGTTGCTAATCATGTTGTGCGATTACGCTTTGGGTGGTCGAAACCTATAATGTGAACCTAGTGATATACTGTGATTGTTACCTGTTGTAGTTGCCTTGTGAATAAATAAATAAATTTGTCAAACAGAATTAAACGCAAAAAAATGTCAATGTCAATATCAACAACTAAGTTTCTCTTTCCCTCTTTAGTTTTTTATTTAATTTTACAGTTAAAACACAAAAATATCGACTAAAAACTATAATTAAACATGTTTACGGTTTGTGCGGCTAGCGCCACTACTGGTGAAACTTGGCATATACTTCCACTTTGACTCTAGTATAAAATTATTCAGTCTTTTGCTATTTGATTTGAACTTTGTTTTTCTATTTTTTAGGATTTTTCTTTTGTACGATAATTTTGCACAAAAAACGATAATTTTGACTTGGGAACACGATAATTTGAACTTTTGGAGTTGGCAGCACTGGTGGGTAACTACACATTGTGTATACACTGATTAAGTAAGGGAACGTACCCATACTACGTGACCAATTCTGAGGGGGGGGGGGAGGACTTCAAAATACCACACGTGGTCAAAGGGGCGGGGGGCTCAGGTTTTTGTCACGTCCTCTAGGGAAATCTCGTGCTTTTTCAAATTTGTCATCTCTCTTTCTTAGTAAAAGTTACAATTACCAAAAAGATCAATCACGAACATTGTATGAACAAGTAAGGTCAAAATGTGAATCCAAGATGGCGGCTCCGAAAATTTTCAAATTTATCATCATGGGTATCGTTTTCATGGTTTTCAAGGGTGCTAAAGCCGATAGTGAGGTCAACATGAAAATCCAAGATGCCGGCTGCGTTTTCTTTTTTGTCATGATTAAAAACCAAAATTTGAAATTTGTTGTTATGATTAAAAATCAATAGCAAAATTTTAAATTTTTTCGACATGATTAAAAATCAAAATTATCAAAACGACAAGTTTTCATATTTTTTTCTACTTTAGAATCCCGAGCGTAGCGAGGTCACCAAATAATTATCCAACAACTCCTCCACGTCCACAATATTGTTATGTTACCTGCTGCAGCCTCTGCCACGCCAGCAGCTTCACGAGCCTGTCGTCCAGCTTCTTGAGCTGTTCACCCACGACCGCTAAAAACTCCTCCAGGTTCACTATATTATTATATTACCTGCTGCAGTCTCTGCCACGCCAGCAGCTTCACGAGCCTGTCGTCCAGCTTCTTGAGCTGTTCACCCACGACCGCTAACAACTCCTCCAGGTTCACTATATTATTATATTACCTGCTGCAGTCTCTGCCACGCCAGCAGCTTCACGAGCCTGTCGTCCAGCTTCTTGAGCTGTTCACCCACGACCGCTAACAACTCCTCCAGGTTCACTATATTATTATATTACCTGCTGCAGTCTCTGCCACGCCAGCAGCTTCACGAGCCTGTCGTCCAGCTTCTTGAGCTGTTCACCCACGACCGCTAACAACTCCTCCAGGTTCACTATATTATTATATTACCTGCTGCAGTCTCTGCCACGCCAGCAGCTTCACGAGCCTGTCGTCCAGCTTCTTGAGCTGTTCACCCACGACCGCTAACAACTCCTCCAGGTTCACTATATTATTATATTACCTGCTGCAGTCTCTGCCACGCCAGCAGCTTCACGAGCCTGTCGTCCAGCTTCTTGAGCTGTTCACCCACGACCGCTAACAACTCCTCCAGGTTCACTATATTATTATATTACCTGCTGCAGTCTCTGCCACGCCAGCAGCTTCACGAGCCTGTCGTCCAGCTTCTTGAGCTGTTCACCCACGACCGCTAACAACTCCTCCAGGTTCACTATATTATTATATTACCTGCTGCAGTCTCTGCCACGCCAGCAGCTTCACGAGCCTCTCGTCCAGTTTCTTGAGCTGTTCATCCACGACAGCCAGCAGTTCCTCCACGTTCCCCTCAGGTCTGAGCTCCAGGCGCTCGCTCTTGCCTCGTTTGTTGGGACTCTTGTCTTCAGATTGGGACACCTTGCGTTTTTTCACTGTGGCTGTGAGGTATTCGAAGTCCGAGTCTGAAAGGTCGCTTGAGGAGTCTGTGTGGCGGTCGGGCTGTGGAAGAAATTGTACAGGTTCAAAAGATATGTGATGCATGGAAGACCGGTTAGTTTCTTTGTTAATGAGGGATAGTTTTGTTTACGAATTGAAGTCCCATGAGGTATTCATGGTTAAATTGTGGTAGCAGCATGATGTTACGTGAAATACTGTTTGAAAGTGTTGCCAGCAACTCAAAAACATGTTGCTGCAACGGCGTAGCCCTTTTGTTAACCATGAATACGCATTTTTACTTTTTGTTATAATCGAGAGTAATTACTTTAGATTTTAGCAAGCTACTTAAATAGCTTTTACTCAAAAATGCATGTAATGTGGTCATTATTTTGACAACCTTGTTTGAGCAAAGTCGACCTTGCCGTTCTGTTTCAAGGAGCGGCCGGCAAAACATTGCCGCCCGCTATTTTGACGTTTCAACGTTTTAAAAAATCAAATGCAAAAAGATTTTATTTAAAACACAGCTGTTTGTATTTATAGAGATAGGTACAAAAGGATTTTATTCCATATTTGGCTGTGTAGTTCCAACTACCATTGTTAAAAAAAAAAACAAAGAAATAACAAAAGCACCGTTCAGCGAAAATTTTATTTATATTTAGTGACTTTTTTGCTAAAAATGAGCTCTCAAAGCGAAAATTATTCCGATTCAATGTGTTTAACACCGCCAGACATTAAAGATGAAGCTAAATCAGTGGTTGAAAATTTAATACCGCGAAACTCAAAGGAAAAATATAAGCTTGCATATGAAAAATTTGTGCAGAGGAAAATCAGCAGGAAATCTAAATCTTTACTTGCTGGTTTTATTTAGATTAGGTACTTGCATTTTTGAGTAAAGCACTATACAAGCCTTGGCCCACTATGACTGCTTCGCTGGTCACGCTATGATTGCCTCGAGCTAGCCTAGCTACGCTCTAGGCCTTCCAGCTTGGCCATCATTGCAGCCCTTGCTGTCCTCGCTGTGTCGGCCTCGACCTACGGCCTCGGCCTTTATCTCAGCTCGTCCATCAAGTGCTGCACGCTGACCGCGCTGTGTCGGCCTGGAGCTGCGCTACGCTGCGCTGTCGGCCATCATCAGCGCGACCAGCAAAGTTAAGTTTAGTTTCAATAAAGTAATTATTCGTTTTTTTTCACGGTCAGTTTCCACTGCTGTACTGAACAGCTGAACTGTCTAACTCCACGTTACCTTAAGACTGGGTTCTGAGCTGATGGCGTGCAGGTCGTCGGCCGCGTCCGCTTCGGTCACGCCCCTCAGAGCCTCGTCACAGTTCCCGCTGCTGTACTGGGGACAGGTCAGGTTCATGCAGATCTTGTGCTTCGGAGACTCTTCATCATCGTCGCTTCCGTCGTAACAACCGCTAGCTTTCTGTTTGTTCATGACTGTGGGGGAGAGCAAGTTTCTTAATTATTTATTAATCTTTGTGCACATTAAAGGTAAAAAGGGGGGCCTTAATGGCTTAGGTATTCTCTACTGGACGTTCATAAAAGGTAGTTTTAGTTAAAACTTTGTATATGACCCATCTACGAAGACACTTCTTCCTAATCGCTTAAAGGCCTTCTACACAGTTGGAACCAACCACCAACAGAGGGCACCTTGATTGGGTCAACCAAATTTTATTTTGTTCTACACAATCATGTGTGATCAAAAATTCGAAGACTGGTGACATTTATCAACTCGCAATGGGCCCATGTGGTAGATCACATGGGCTATAGGCTGATTATGCAAAAAAACTAAAGAGAAACGAGCGATTAAGAAACAATGTTTTGTCAAGTCGTACAAACCGTGCGAAGCAGGGACGGGTCGCTCATTATTGTAAAATTCTCACCGTTTCTACAGCGCACGTACTCTCTTCGACTGGGCATCAATGGCGGCGGGTGTTGGTAGTGATGCCTCACCATGTCCGGAACTATCACGCGTCCGCGGATGGCCACGGGCACTTTAATGCTGAAGCAAAAAATTAAGTCGTTAGGTGGAAGATTACAGCAGGAATTTGATGCAGTTCATATGGCTTGTGTGGCTTCTACAAATAACAATAATCACGCAGGTTGCAAGCTTATTTTATTTTTCACGGTATATTTTTTCAAATTGTATGCATAGGTACTGTCAGCAATTAATAACATTGATACTTTTCCAAATAACAACATCACATCACGCCTTGTTTCCCCGAAGGGTCGTACAGAGGTATACCTGTAGTAGGTACACCCACATTTCGCTAGTTATGTTTAAGTCCCATCCTATTGCCATCAACCGGGCACTGTAACGGCAAATCTAGACTCCAGGCTGCTACTGAGAAATTCCAGATAGAAAAACCCAATAACACTTTGCCCAACCCGGGAATCGAACCCAAGACCTCAAACTCAGCAGTAGCGCTTGCGACCACTAGACCAACGAGGCAGTCATAGAACATATAGGTACCCTAAAAATCGGTGGAAGTGATTTCGTGAAAAGGGACGGAAGTGTGTAACAGGAAGCTTATTTGATATTTTGAAGCGAGCGCTATTTGATTCGACCAATGAGCGCGCGCGGCGCAGTTGGCCGTCAGAAACGACTTTGACGAAGCCCCGCCCCTTTAACTTTGCTCATTACCAAGGTGAGATGTCAAATGTTACACATCATATGCAACTACTGTAAGGCTTGCAATTTTTTTATTATTTTAAATAATAATTCTTTAAAAACTGAAGAGTTCATGGACTTCCGTTGCCAACCTTATTCATACTTTTGATATTACTAATTCGTACAACCGACATAAGAGAAGAAAACTGAGGTAGGTAATAAATTCTCGTTGTTGCAAGTAGTTAGTTACACTGTAGTGAAACAGACCCTGGTGTTGTTTTACAACTCACCGGAACGCAGGCCGGGCCTTCCTCGCCCGTCTAATGAAGTCCACCTTGACGGCCTGCTGGTCCACAGGGCCCGAGAACTTCTCCCATAGAGCCACGCGCTCCGTCGCCGACACAGAGTTCACTAGCTTCCAGTCCTGATTAACATTAAAATTGGTTAATGAATATGGTAATTGAAAAATCATCGACGAAACTTGAAGTTTATAACCTCAAGTTTCGAAAATGGTTTTTCTGTGATGACTGGGCATCTAAAATATTTTATTCACAAGAATTCGAAAGTTGTTGGATATTATACTCACAATGTATTGTTCGACGTGATTGGGACACATCCAGCGTCCGGTCGGCAGAGCAGTCAGGGGTGGGTCGAGGCAGTCCTGTAACACCAAGATGTAACAATGTGAGACTGCGATAACACCACGGATGAACAGGATAGCTTCAATAAGATTTAATTCTATTGAAAAAAAAATATATCTAAGGCGTGCTACAATTAGTTTGGGTCGCGGTTCCGTCGATATGGTAATCCTATTAACATGTACATATTTTGTTTTGTCCTACTACAACCAAAACAGAGATCGGTATTAATTATTAATTTGCAAAATGTAAATTATTTTGCATACTATTGTATAGAATAATTTTTATCTAACTTGAACAGACAGCTGTGCTGCTGGGGAGTTTGTTGCGCCACTTCTTCTTCCCAGCTAAAGCACTAGGAAGTGGTGAAGGGCGGGCGTTTTAGGGGACTGTCTTATGTAATTTTGACGTTCGAAAAGTGCTGATTCTCAGCCTAGTTTGAATAAATTACTTTTGAATTTGATTTTTTTTAAATTTTTGGTATCGGTTTTTTCATACTTGTTATTCTAGAGTTTAGCAAGTATGAAAACTTGGTTGATTCATGTCCATATAATGAAATACTCATCAAAGACAAACAGTACCTGATGGAACAGCAGGGGACAGTAATCGCACTGCAGCAGTGGGGCCTGCTTGCAGGTGCCCTGGCAGACAAAGCAGCTCTTGGCAGGTATTGGCACGCATCCCCACGCGTCCACAGTCACTAACGAACCGTTGCCGTTCTTACCAGGATCTGATGAAGAAAGCTGGGTTTACTAATTTAATTTTTGATGGAATTTCGTGCAAGAATGGTATTTTTAATGTTGTTTCGCTATTACCTTCAGAATCAGAACTCAAAACTAAGATGCACAAAAAATCAGAAGAAATAGTCTTTTGACATAATATAGAGCTCTTTGGCAGAAGTTTTTGGTTAGCAAATTGAACTACAGAAAATTGCATGTAAAAATAAAGAGTCGAGAGATAGACAAGTCAAGCTATCAGTAGCAAACTTTCAACAGAATTTATAAGGGAAAAAATATTTTATTTTTTTAGAGTTCTCTCTCTAAAAAAAGTTGTTGGTTGGGGTTTTTTTTTTAACGCGACGGTTTTGTATCGCGCACTTGATTTTCAAATCTCTGAACTGATTCGAGCATTGATAAAATCCAACAGAGCGCATTACAGCGCGTTAAAAAAGCGCACTGTTGGATTTTGAGAAGGGTGAGCGTTTTTGGGGGACTGTCTTATGTAATTTTGACGTTCGAAAAGTGCTGATTCTCAGCCTAATTTGAATAAATGACTTTTGAATTTTGAATTTAAATTTTTGAATTTTTCAACTCTCGGTGCTAACCAGTGCGTTGAAAATCCAGAGTGCAAAAAAGAATTGTGATAAAATATCGTACGAGGGCTTATACAACTATGGTCTACCTTTATCAGTTCCTGGGAAGATGCAAGGTATTCTCATCTCCCGGGGCAGTTCGAACTGCTTTGGGTTCATAATCTTGGCAGCCTTCACGAGGATCTCCATGGGAGTCAGCTCCTTCTCCAATTCTTTCTTGATTTCATCTTCTTCTTCTTTGCTCCTCTTCTTGGCTGAGTTTGAGCGGTTGTTGCGTAGGCTGGGCGAATAAGTTTTTGGTTGAAATACATTGCTTTTATTTTGTGGGTTTTTCTACAGGCTAAACATTGATCAGTATTGGTAGGATATTTTGATATGAGTAGTGTTTTTAGGTGCCTTAACATTACGATGTGGAAGCCGTGCAAATAAGATGCGACTGCATCGAAACAAATATCGCATTTACGCGGCGTTATTTTGATGTTATTTACAACTGGACATTGAATATTAAAGTCATAATATCCAAGACTTAATCACTGTTATTTTTTCTGTTGTCTTTTATGGTTATTATTATTATCAATTTTTTTGAATGTTATTTATCCTTTATTTCATTATTTACATATAAATTATATTTTTAAATATTAGAATAAAATAATATAAAAACATTTAAAAATATAAAAAATAGTAGCCCACCGGTATCGGGAGCAGGGTCCAAGCTACCGGCGGTCACGGCTCCAGAGAGAGGAACCTCCTAACAATGCGAGCCGTGTCCAGGAGTACCGCTTTCTGAATCAAGCCCTTAATCCAGCTGCCCAACGAGAGCCTCCTTAGGTGTCGGTCGAGTGGGCACGCCACAATTGCGGCGATAAGACCCCTCTTTGAGGAGTGGCTAGAGAGGCGCCACGGCGTCCTCACCTTCCGCCTGACACAGGTGCTCACCGGACACAGCTGTTTCGGGAGGTACCTGTTCAGGATAAAGCGGGAGGAAACGCCCGGGTGTCATCACTGTGTGGATCGCCCGGAAGACACGGTGGAGCATACGGTGGAGGTCTGCCCGGCTTGGGCGGAGCATCGCCGTGTCCTCGTGGAAGCGATCGGCGGCGGTGATCTCTCGCGTCCGGCCCTGATTCGGGCCATGCTACGGAGCGAGAGGAAATGGCAGGCCGTCACCTCGTTCTGCGAAGCAGTAATGCTCGCGAAGGAGGAGACGGAGCGCGTGAGGGAGAGGCAAATTTCGCGCCCTCGCGCCCCTAACCGCCGCAGCAGGAGACGCCCTGGGCGTCGGGAATCACGTGAAGATTTCCGGCCACCGTAGGCGCGGGCTTGCGGACGGTGAGCAATGGGTAGCTCGCCGTCCGATAAGGACCAAGCCCGGGTCGACGGCGCGTTGTGTTCCACGCGCGCCTCAAAGAGATGTCAGCAGAATTGACGGGGTCCGCTAGGGCCAATGCCTGCCGGGGGTTCGAAGAAAACCGATAGGGAAATCGTGGCCCCCTGGCAACACGGCAACTGAAGGAACACGGGTGGGTTTTAGTCAGTAAGAGTCTGACACGCCCTCCCGCTCCGCCCAGAGCGGGAGAAGTTATTTGATGACTTCCCACCCAAAAAAAAAAAAAAAAAAAGGTGTCGGTCGAGGCTCTTGGCAATTAAGCCATTGGCTGATACGACTATCGGCACAATGATTGCTGAGTCTACATCCCACATGTCGACAACCTCGCGAGCCAAGTCAAGATACTTGATTTGTTTATCTTTCTCGGCTTTCACGAGGTTTCCGTCATGCGGGACCGTTATGTCAATAATCATTGCGCGCCGCTCTCCTCGATCCACCACCACTATATCAGGCTTGTTGACAACAATTGTCCTGTCAGTGATGATGGATCGATCCCAGTACAATGTGATATTTCCATTTTCGAGAACTGGGTCGGGCACATACCTGTAATACGGCACTTCCGATTCCACAAGGCTGTATTTCAGAGCAAGTTGCTGATGGATAATCCTGGCTACAAGGTTATGTCTATGCAAGTACTCTTGAATGTTATTATTATTAACATTTTTTTTAATGTTATTATTATCAATTTTTTTTTTTGTTTTTATTCTTAACTAGCTGACCCTGCAAACTTCGTTTCGCCTAACAGTCAATGAATGTGCATGTTTAAGATTTTAAAATTTCTACCCTACCTACCTCCCTTATGGAGCAACATTTCAGACAAAAGAATTTCTCTGATAAAAACTCAGTCACACTGTAGTACGCCTTATCCTTTAAAAAATTACGTAATCTGCTCTTAAACAGCACTGTTGTCAAGTCTTTCCAACCACTTGGTAATTTATTGTAAATAATTGGAGCCATACAGTATACACTTTTGCGCACCAAAGTAGTTTGACACGGCAATTGACGTAATTTACTATTGTCACGCCTTGAATTTTGTTTGACAAATATAGCTACCTCAAAAATATATAGACAAGACAGCGTCAAGATATTGTACTGCTTAAAATAAGGTTTGCAACTGTCTGAAGTTTTAAGTTTAAACATTTACCGGAGACACCTTTTTTGGGCCTTAAAAACTGTATCTTTATCCGTTGAGTTCGCCCAAAAAATGACACCGTAGCACATTTGAGATTCAACTATACCGTGGTAAGCTGTAATAAGTGTTTTATCTTGTATCTGCTATGGAGGATAATCTATATAAAGCATATGCAGATGAACTTAATTTTTTACACAATTTGTCTATATGTCCTTTCCAATTTAAGTTGTAATCTATCTGTAATCCGAGAAATTTAGTATCACTTGCTTCGTCAATATTGTAATTTTTGTAATGTATGTCAAAATTAGTTACGCAGGGCGTACGTTGTCTAAAGTGCATTATCTTTGTCTTACTTAAATTTATATTCAAATTATTTTTGTCTAGCCATTTAATTATACAGTCAAGAGAATTATTTATGTAATTGAATTTTTACAAGGAACATAGTTAAAGGTTGGTCAATGGATAAGGGCATGTCATTAACATATAATATAAATAAAAAGGGCCCAGAACCGTTCCCTGTGGTACACCGAATGCGATTTTACGTTCTCGTGATCTTGATATCTCCTCATGTTCCTCATGCTGTTAGAAAGATAAGACAGTAAACAGATGTAGAAACCGCGCGTTTGGACTATTTTAGCTACTTCCAAAGCATTATGTCGTATGGCATTTTACTGTGGCGTCGGGCTGCTGATATTGAATCCATCTTTATTTTGCAAAAGAGCCATTAGAACTCAAACTCAACTCAAAGCATTTATTTCAATTAAACCATTTATAGGCACTTTTGAACTGTCAAAGAATCGGTCAGTTAGTCAGAAAGTTGAAGCTAGTTGCCCATTCCAAAACGTAGATCTCTATGGAGAAGAACGGGCAAGAAACTCCAAGGCCACTCTTTTAAATATAGATATTACAAAATTCTGGGTACATTATTCTGGTTGCTTCTATATGTGAGAACAATGTACAAAAAATAATCACAACAATTGAAAAATATAAGATTAAAAATAAGCCCTGGCAGATAAGAGATGACCAGTCTCAACTGACGGCGCCCGTTCACGAACATGACGCGTGGATCAGCACCATCCAGCTCAACCATTTTGTAGGGAACCGAATGATCCAACACACTCGCCACCATCAGCGAGACATTTTAGTGAGCTTGACAATCTCTCAACTGCCATGCTCTTTCAAGTCAACATACGTCTTAATAACATAATAAACGGCTCCATGGTACTCACATTTACAAAAATTCAAAAAATGCTTCTAATTTATACAAAAGTATAGTTTGCAATGTATTTAAGAAATTAATAGAATTTTACTACCAAAAAGTAAGAAAATCATTATTATCTAATTGGAGCATTAAACAATTTACTTGGTAAAATAAAAAAAATAAACATTTAAGTTCGTAATGTCAAAAACAACATTAAAAAAAGGGAAAGCAACTCTTCCAAATATTAAAATTTTAACTAGTGAGCCCAAGTGGCTGTGAAGCAGGACCAGCATTAAGCCAAGCATTTTTATCTACGATATAATCATCCAACTTATAATATGCTTGTCTACATAGTGTGCGTTTAATGCATGTTTTAAATTTCTTCTCATTTAGTTGAAGAATATCGAGTGGTATTTTATTATAACATTTTACACAGTACCCCATAAAAGAAGTGTGAACGTGACATTCACTACTTCTAACATTCGGTAACGCGAATCCCATGCATTTAGTTTTCTTCTCATTTAATACCAAATTATTTACAGTAAACCAATTATGGACCGTAAGCATAGCGTTATTTACGTCGTCAAGCTCCTGTGCATGTCTGTCCACTTTAAAAATCAGTGATGTGTCATCAGCAAATAACACCATTTGTGGTCGATTTTTCAGTAAATTTGGTAAATCATTTAAATATACTAAAAAGAGGAATGGACCCAATATCGAGCCCTGTGGTACACCCATTTTGACTTTTAAACCCAATGAATTTACACCGTTTATTTGAACTTGCTGCAGTCTATCATTCAAATATGATTTTACTAAGCTCAGCGCAAGTTTATCCAGACCGTAATGCTCAAGTTTCAAGAGCAGTGTTTCGTGATCCACGCAATCAAATGCCTTGGATAGGTCGCAAAAGATGCCTATTGCATCTCGTGCCTCTTCCCATGCATTAAAGATGTGTTTCAATAAGGTGACACCGGCGTCGGTTGTGCAACGTCCTTTGGTGAAACCATACTGTTGATCGTGTAGGATGTTATTACGATTAAAATGATTGAACATTTGATTTAACATTACTTTTTCAAACACCTTGCTGAAAACCGGCAAACCATTTATAATCTACATCGCCGCAAATCTCTCAGGGAACTATCTAAAACGATTTATATTATGATGGTACCTTGCCAATTCATTTATGAAAATATTATGTAGGTATGTAAGAAAAATCTACATCTTTTTAATAAAATAAGTGATAGACATAATTTTAATATTAGAAATAAAGTTTTTTTTTTTTTTCTGATTGTCTAAAGTACATTTATCTTTTATTGGTACACACGGCTACACATCAAGCTATATTTTTCCAGTTTATGCTGATCCCGCATTGTATAGGATTTCCGTACAATACGAGGTCAGCTTATTATGGAAATGTATAGCTTGATGTGTAGCCCTATGTACTGTGTTAAATGTTACAGCAAAATACCTTGTGATATAATATTGCAATTAAATTTAAGAAATTTTTAACTAGTATTAAAAGTACACATTGTAAACAAGCATATTACAAATTAGAGGATTATATCCAAGAAAAGAATGCTTGGAAACATGCTGGTCCTGCTCCATAGGATAGTCTAGAATCTAGACATAATCAAACTGGTTGCTAATTTAATTATAATATAATGAATGTACCTATACAAAATATTATAAAACATTTGGTGGAGTTTCGTGTCCATTCTTCTCCATACGAAAATTTGGAAGTGGCAACTAGAATCAATTCTACTTTTTAGTAAATTTTAATACAATAGAAGTGGATATATTTAGTAACCTATTCCGCTTAGCTATTTCTAAAGAGTCCTAAAATACCCCTGAAATAAATCGACACGTGTTTCACCTCTCAACGAGGCATCCTCAGGATGACGATATACTTGTCACGAACTCGAACACGGCGTGTTGCCACACCAAGCGTCGAGCGCACTGCGCTCGACACAAAGTATATCGTCATCCTGAGGATGCCTCGTTGAGAGGTGAAACACGTGTCGATTTATTGCAGGGGTATTTTATGACTCTTTAGAAATAGCTAAGCGGAACAGGTTACTAAATATATCTACTTCTATCGTATTTTATAATGGATTTCCGCACGCCTGAATCAATTAACTAAATTTTAATGTTTAAAACTGCCTTTTATGGGCCTATTAAATTATTTGACTATGAAATAAATTATTTGACTTTTGACTTTATATTGTTTCTCTTCAATCAGTGTTATTTTAGACGGCTACATTGATTTGCTTGGTCTACTCCAGAAACACTACTTCAATAAACCATATTTTCTGACTTTGGCAGAACTATTCTCATGTAATAATCCATACTGATCAGAGAAAATTTGTTCAATTACCCAGACTTCTTCTCAGTATCTGACTTGCTGTCAGCTGGAGACTGAGCTCGGCTACTACGTGAACTGGCTGGCTTGTTCTCATCAGAGGCTCTGCATTCCTTGCACAGCCATAACCCTGCCGGGATGTCATTCTCATCCAGGGGAGGATCACTGGAAGGCAAAGTTAACATTCATAATGTACACAGAACTTGTTGTGAAACAGTTTGCAAAAAGTTTGGATATGCAGTCAAAACAAAACCAACATTAAGTAGACAGTAATGCTGGGACTTTAAAATTTTGTCGTAATAACCAGTATGTTGTTTTAAGTGATGTTGTTATAAACGCTTTTGACTGTATAATAGAATGAAATTTTAACAGTGCTCAATACCAAGGTGCCTTAACAATGGTTATGTGGTACATGATTTCTCATTGCCAGCATGTCTTATGTTAGTGGATACAAATCATTTTTACCCAGGAAAGCTTACCTCAATACAGATTTTTTTTTTTGTTTGGACACTGGTCGAACAAGGGAATCGTCCCTTGTTCACAAACTAAACTAAATTTAAGTTCAGTGCATCTTTTTCTTTCTATTTCATTAAGAAAAGGATAGAAGATAAATTTTAGTTTAGTCCTGTCAAATTTTTCAGGGCCTGTCACTACTCCATACGAGTTAAGACGTGATTAAAAACTTGCCGACTAAAATAACGTCAATTTACGTCAAGCGCTGATTAATTTGACAGGACTAACTATAATCAGGACTAAAATTTATCTTCTGTCCTTTTCTTAATGAAATAGAAAGAAAAAGATGCACTGATCTTAAATTTAGTTTAGTTTGTGAACAAGAGAATCGGCACCAATATTTATACCAATACAAACTAAATCAAACTTTCTAACTCTTGACTTCCAACTCTTGGAAACGTTCCCATTATTAGAAAATAGTGTATAAATGGTAACACAGATTTCTCTGATTACTGGGCAAGGTATCTTGTTGTTAATGATTCTGGTATTTAAGTTTACAAACAATGGCTTTCTGGTTTTCTTTGTAAATAATCAAGTTGCATTTATTTTTTATTCTTGGTTTTGATTCTTTTACAACTTTACAGATTTTATGAATTCCCTTGTTTGTAAATGCATACTTTGTGTGCACGTTCCCTGAAGTTAAGTAAATTAGTTTTCAGTTTGACTATCTTTTAACTACTACTCGTAAAACTTAAGACTAAACGTTTTTTTATTATTTAGTATTCCCATAATTAGAATTATCCAAACAATTGAACAAAAACAAAACTTGTATCGAAACAATATTGGCTGTACCGTTGAGTAGGTGCCATAATATTGCTCTTACTCTTTTAAATATTTTTATAATCCGTTTTTTTATACTTATACCTTTCTTATGCTTACTTCTTTCTATACTTAATATTTATGCATCCACCAAGTTACTTACTAGCACCCGAGGTGGAAGCTAGCGGGGCAGCGATCACAGCATATGAGATCGCCACCTTCCCCACACGCGTCGCAAGAATCATGATTGTGACCTTTACCAGGCCTCTTATAGTATGGATGCTGGGGTTTCTTCGGTTTCTGCACGTTCAAATCCTCGTCGGGCGGCTTTATCAGAGCGCGTATAAGCTAAAAGACATCCCAAAACCTTCATAAGTATCCTTTTTCCATACCAAGGCTGGCTCATACAAACTCTGTTAGCTTAAAATGGCGCCAGTTACCAAGATCAAGTAGTATTCAAACTTTTTAGAAAACAACTTTAAACAACAAACCGGCATAAGCCCGCCCGAAGTATCGAGGTCGTAGCCAACGTTCGACATTGTTACACCTCACTGTATCTTCAATTGTTATTTAAATTTAACAATAAAGACAAAATATGTATTTGAAAAAGAGTCCACTGAAATTGAATAAATTCTCAGTTTAACTACACGAAATTGGGTTTTAGGGTTGCATTTTCATTCAAACTGTATTGGATGCAGAAAATTTATGAATTTGGAGACTAAATAAAGAAAAGTAGAGTTATTTTCTAAAGAAATACGATATTCAGAAAGCAAAGAACACCGACGACCGTCTACAAAAATGGCCGATTGGTCATTTTCCATAATTGCTTAAGTATATATCTGTAGCATAACACACTACTAGTTAGTTCTAAATCTTATGGATTTTCAAAGTTGTAAGAAAGAAATAGCGTAAAATTTATGAGAATATTATAACGTTTGTGCTAATGGAACGCACCCAAAGCGTGCGTTTTGACAATTGACACTAGAGGTGAATTTGTATTTTGGAAATTATCGTTTAATTTTGATAATAACTAAACGTACTAAAGAAGTTGAAATCACAGACTAAGTAGTACTGTTGAAATAACCCATTCATAGTAAGCCATGGTGGGCCGTGCTGGAATGTCTGCTGTAAATGATAACAACCTTATTATTAGTCTTAAAGTATATTATCTTCAAGCCATTTGGGGCAAATCAAGGGTAAAACACTAGGGCCACGGGTTCCATGATGATGAGGTCCGACTTTCGAGTAGTCGGAGTGCTCGCTTACTTTAATGATCAAAGGACGGGCATAGCGGCGCCGACTTAATAAAAATATTGGGGGGGACAGCACCCTACACGTGATAGAAGAAAGTGACCATTCTGAAAAATAAATAATAAGGGAGATTTAGTGAGGGGCTTGTGCCACGTGGGTGACGTGGGCCGTCATCTATGGCCCGGCCCACGCTATCCACAAATAAGCCCTCGTAACCACGAGTGATTTTATCACCTGATCCTATTTATGAATAGGTTAGTCAGAGATCTGAGGTCGAAATTGTTCAAAACAGTTTGATGAGCGTTGAGAACAGCTATATTATTGAGTTTCTTCTGTGCCATGGCAGTCACGCAGAAACCTACCATCACTGTGCATAGTATCTTAACAATAAAACGTTAGTACTTCAATGAGCCATAGTGCGATGCGAATATGGAGCCATATCACAAATGATGCGTCACCTCTTCGTACTCGTCGTGTTCTCTGTGCAAAAACACTTGGACTATAGAAGACCTTTACGAAGCCAACGTTAATGCTATCGAAGTGGCCGAATGGGAATAAAAATTGCCACTGGTTCACTTCAGGGTAGAGGAACAGACGCCAGCACATCAAGCTACTACAATCTGTCAAATTTATTTAATAGATTTTCAACTTTATCGCTGATCAGTAAGGTTCAAAGTTGATTGGGAAAATTTGACAGTTTCGGGTAGTTTGATGTGCTGGCGTCTGTACATAAAATGAATCATCATTACAACGAAGAAGAAGAATAAATCTTGAGGGGCTCAGCCCTGCTGATAATATCATTTGGGGGTCTCGGGCAGCCCCAATGATAATAAAGGCATATGGAGGTGGTGCCAATGGACTGGTCTGTTTTTCGGCCAAAGAATCAGTATTACCATAGAACGAAATTATAATTCTGTCATATTATGTTCGTAACTTTTTATTAGCCATCACTAGACTAAATAGGCTTCTGCACAGAGGGCTTCAGTGTAGACCTTTATTTGCTCAAACGTGTACCTACACGTACAGAAATAAAAACGTGCATGCAGAATAATGTTAAAAACTATAGGTTCTAACATGTTTGCCACATATTATGGCGTACAAATATTAACAATTATGATTATGTTGCTTGTAAAATTAAATCTCTCGATTGTATGGATGCAAACTTGCATTATCATGGAGTCGGAATAGCCTGAAATGGCACATCACCGCAAAAAAGTTAGAAAAACCGTCTCATACCGTTTTTTCTTTTTTAAGCCGTTTTTGACATTTGACAAAACTGTCAGAAAACTCCTAAAATAGTACATTATCAGTATTTTTCGATTACCAAAAAAAATTATTGAAATCAAACGCAAAACTTAAATTTTTGACCTCAAAATATTTTTCGACGTCAGAACTAAGTTAATAATAGAGATTAAATTATTTGATGATTAAGATGTAATCGCTTTATAATGAAACCCACGGTTTTAGTGAAATATTTTAATTGTAGACCTTTTTACAAAACTGTTGTTTTGTTTTAACTGAAGATACATTTATTTTAACTTGTAAATTATATTTGCAATAGTTAAGATCTGTTAAATGGGAGTAAACCATCTTACGTATATGGCAATAATAATCTAGCGGAAGTTGCCATTTCTATGACGTCATGGGCGGAGTTTAGTTGAAGATCGAATTCGGATTCGGTTGGCGGGCGCGGCCATCTTGGTGAATTAGTGACCTGGCGATTCGGTTTTAGTTAGTGAAAAATCATTTGTCATCCACAATGTCGGAAAGGGAAGATAATGTGTATAAAGCTAAGTTAGCCGAGCAGGCTGAGCGCTATGACGGTAAGTACATATTTTCGTTGTATCTTCTGTAATAGGATGAAAAATCTATCGTATTTTCGCCGACAGTTGAAAGACGATTTGGTGATAGTTGAGGAAATTTCTAGATCAAAGTTGCCGATAAGCTTTCATTTTGTAGATCTTCGCGGGGAAACCCGCACAATACATTCAATTATAATACTTTATCGGCGTACGAACAAATCAATGGCATTCGTTAGGCTTGGTCAGCGATCGATGCGTCATCCGCCGGTGGGATGTCCTTTGGTTTTTCTACGCTGATAAATCCATGAAAAACTATACAACCACTGTAGAAACCTACGTTGTGGAGTAATATCCCAATTTTCATTCGTGAAAACTCATGTCATTGGGAGTTACAATCGATACTAGTACCTAGATGTGCGAAGAAAAAAATTGTCTCCTTTTCCCGTCCAGGGGAAGTAAAATGCGATCGATGTCAGTGGATTCGGTCATGCATGTCGTACCTTGGGCAAATATTAGACCTAGCGGAATGTTCTGGTTTTATTAGGCGACGTAATTTTATGTCGCCTCCGATTTCACCTATTGTTCACGATTTAGTTGCACGGGAATCTTACCTGAGAGCTCTACGCTATCGCGTTCATCTTTTCGAATCGACGCGGTCATTGTAAAGGCTTATCACTGGTTTCTTTGAAACCCTGCTAGTTATTTCACACCTTTTTCCCATTTTATCTAAGATGTGCAGTTCAATGACCTTTATTAGATTTATCATTGAAATATACCAATTGCTATCTTATCATGCAATTCAGGAAGGTTATTTGACCCAATTATTCAATAAAATAGAAAAAAAATATTCTGAAATATATTTAATTAACCTTTTTCTTTACATTGTTACCAATACATCAATAAATGAGTGTCATTCATAAATTATCGAATAAGTCAGAAAATGACACATGCTGTCATGATGAATAAATTGAGTAAAATTGTACTCGATGCATTGCTTGACTTGCATTTTTGTCTGTTCCAGAGGCTTCTGTAGCTTAGATCTCTACTTTTATGACATAAAAATGAAACATTATGATGTATAATTAACTTAAAGGTTAACAGACCACACCCTTATCTCAGGTGGAGAACAAAATATTTTAAAATATCACCTAATGCAGTGAGTAAATCAATCAATAACTCATCAGGCTTACAATTGACACATTTTAATTCTGAACATGAATAATGGAAGTTATTTATTATTATGCTGAATTAGTAATACTGAGCAAGCAGGCCACTTATGAAGAGGTTACTCATGCAATGTAGTCATGAAATGCAAATATTGATTATCTGCCATGCACAGACAAGTCCTGTGTAGGTACACCATAGAACAGGTGCTTTATTTTCCGTAAAATACAAGGCATTCAAACTGGATTTATTAAAGATTTCATTTTTCAAATGAAAATGAACTACCAATTTGGTTTCAAGGTAATTAAAAATTATAATTTTATGCTCTTGGAGAACTGTTATAATAATGAGGCTCCCATTCTCAGCACATTTTCATAATGTTGCTAAGCGAGCTTGGGGTCTAATTACCACTTTACCACTTTCTATTACTCATGATGGTATAAATCTAGCTTGAATATTAAGAGAATTGAATAATAAGCCTCATGGTGGCCTATAAAAGATATTCCTAAGTTATTCAAATAATTATTTATGCCACACTTTACACATTCATAACTTTCATGGAGTAAAATATTACAGTTATCTTTTCATAATTGGATAAAATTACTACAATTTTGCAAAATACCCAATCACACTTAAAATAATTGCTGTGCAGATGAATATGGTGATAAACTCATCCTGGCAGGTTGTGCACCTGTCTTTAATTGTATGCACACACATTTTATTTAAAGTAGGGGAAGTAGAAATACAAGAGCAGGCTGTTTTGTTAAATGTAACAAACCAGTTCATTTGAAACTCTTTGTTGAGAGTCCCTATGTTGCATTTGACCACTGTCAAGTGAGTTTTTATCATTACTTCCTGCCTGATTCGCTGTAATCCAGATAGTCGTCGTACAATCGCACATGTAGAGCGCATTTGCAGATAGTACCACGTGAAGGCCTTCAACTTACGCAAGGCTCAGTAAATATGACCCAGGTCACCTCTTTTTATCGAAAACTCCATCTACGAAATGGAAATGGTTTAGTTCCGTAGCGCGTTCCATTTATTCGGTGTCAACATTTTTAACGCACGCATACTAATTGCAATTTTCGCATAGAGTACGCCATTGCGCAAATAGCCGGAAAAACTTAACGAATTGAAAGGATACTGTCCTAAATAGGGGTGCCAAATGGATGGGGCGCAGCTGGCGTGGCCAGATTCTTAAGATGGCGTCTGCACGGCCGCAAACATATCCCTAAATAATTTTCATAACTTGGGATCTCCCTTTTTGTTTTACGATCACTCAGTGCCGCCTGAATAATACAACGGTGTCCCAACTCCAAGGTTTTTTGTTTGAATAGGCCTCGACGAAGTCTAGGATGTTATTTTATTTCAGTAACCTTGTTTTATAATTCAAAGATATATTCTGGGAGTGAAAGGAAAACACGATGTATCAGCTGTGACGCCGTCTTTAGGAAAACCGCATGGGCCGAGAGGCGACGCTTTAGCACCTGTTACATCGCAGGCCGCGATCGCTAAAATCGATTACAATGAACTCTGCAACGCTGTACTAGCGCTAAAACAATAAGCTTCGGTTTTCTTTCAAGATTTGCTCCCTCCTGAATGAAAAATGAGCCTTATGCGTACGTTTCCGGGATTACGTCTGCGTTACATGTTCTACTTCTAATGCGCCAGCTTACAGCTATATTGCAGGACGATCGTAAACGTCAAAATTAACGCACATGGTGAAACATTAGTTTGGCGCGCTACTCCGCCTGTGCGACGCCCATTCTCCTCCCCTACACTAAAGCACAAACTAAGTTCCCATCGATAAAAGAATAATTTTATCTAAGTCGTCCGACATTCCGAGATAGCGCAGAAGTTTGTAAAGAATCGACATTTAAGTATTTAGTCTCACTGTCGCCTTGCCATCAACTTATTTCTTCCGAACGGCTCAACAGTTTGAAACTTCTAAATGAGGCGTACTTGCGCTAATACTTTATCGATCCCGCTATGACTAACCTTTCGTCGCGGATATTTTTGCAATCTTTCCGTTCTTTGGGGACGAGCTACTTATAGAAATACTTTTCACCTTTCAGTCTTTCACAAATCTGGAATTTGCTGAACATTTTAATGAGCTGTTTATAAAAACACTCTCTATTATTAAGCCCTGCTGACATTATTATCCTTATTTGTTAGTCAAAAGATAACGGATTCATTAGAATCGTATCGTTCATGCCCGTTACAAAGAAGCTACCTTTGTTAGAATCACCAAGCACGTAATCGTTATTCACCTCTCAAAAATGTTAATAGCTTTCCGGTACCAATCCCTAATTGATTTTACTCAACAGTCATTCTGTTTCTAAAGTTGGGAACTGGGCTCGAGTACCTATCTACATACGTGTGCATTAATATGATATACTTAATCAACTAGAACCCACTGAAAACCACGTAAAATAATGGTTTGCTTTCAAAATCTAAAAAGTTCCCGACCGCTTCCAGCACCTACGCCAACAAAATCAATACTGACATAATTTCGTTCTATATTCCAGAAATGGTTGAGGCGATGAAGAATGTAGCCTCACGAAACGTGTCCGACAATGAACTTACAGTTGAGGAGAGGAACCTGCTCTCCGTTGCCTACAAAAACGTGATAGGTGCCCGCCGCGCCTCGTGGCGGATCATATCCTCCATCGAACAGAAGGAGGAAACCAAGGTAAGGCTGCAAACTGAATATTAAAACTTCTTTTCATTAGGGTGAAGATTAAAAGCTCCACTGCAAGAGAAACCACACCTATACGTTCAACGTCGCTTGACTAACCAATCTCGCTGACGTACCATTTTTTTCACCACGCTATATTAAATTACTTCTGCGACACGAGCTCAGATAAGTTTAAAAAGCAATTTTGTAGACCTCAGCGGTTTACGCAACCGTAAAGTACCGATCGTGTATTTGAGCGTATTTACGCGTCAATGTGACCGACCCTTTATAACGTCTGGAGTCTATCGATTGGTATGAGTGACGCGCGTGTATACTAGTCTGTGGTCGGGACGGGACTATGGGACGCGAGTTCGTTTTTCTAATGGATAAGCACCCATTATTACGACAATCTCTTGTAAATTGACCTAATTTCTATGTAATAGAGATCTTTCATTCAACGTATCAATAGAAATTATTATTACTTATATTCTTCTCTTTTGCTTTATAAAAGAATGGTATAGCACAACATTGCGACACAGAAGCGCCCACAGCTCAGTAATAAAGTACTAGTAAGTAAATCAATACCAACCCTGTGAGCTTTCATTAGGTGTTAGTGATTCAGCCTCTGTGCGAAGGTCCCGGGTGATTGATGACATTATAACATCAAGGAGAGCTTTTACGTTCTGCAGCTATAAAATTGCTAACAGTAATATAGGTACGCTTATAGAACTTCAGTAGTCTCTCACTTGGGTGCAATCAGTAATAGGTATACACTATGCAGTTGCTGGTTCTGCACGAGCTGCTAGCTTGATTCATCGGTTTTTTAGGGTTCCGTACTTCAATAGGAAAAAACTAACTTTATAGTATCACTCGTGTCTACCTGACTGTCTGTCTGTCACAGCTAATTTGCTCCGAATCTATTAAACCAATTTAAGTTGAAATTTGGTACACATATACATTTCCAAACACGGACATGTAACGTAAATAAATGAATTTTGAACATGGGGGTTATCTTTAGGGGGCAAATAGATAAAAATTGACCATTCCCTCACCCTTATCTCGGAAACTACTAAGCCCAAAATTTTGAAAAAATTACGGCGAATGTTTCTTTACTCATAAATTACAGGAAAACCTATAAGAAGTCTGGTCTTAATTTGTTCTTGGGATAAATTCATGTCAACTACGGAACCGTTCATTGTGCGTGGTCTGACACGCACTTGGCCTGTTTTTTTTTTAGAGAGGCACTAGCTTCTATTGTCCCATGCCGACATACTTAGGGGTTATAGCCTAGCCAGCGCCCAGCGGGCTACCCGCGACCCCATTTAGCGTAGTGGACAAGAGCTGGGACACGTGTTTGAACAATATTTGAATAACCTTAAGTTATTGTTCCGTTTGTGATTTAAAATTCTGGTACAGACGCCAGCACATCAAGCTACTACAATCTGTCAAATTTATTTAATAGATTTTCAACTTTATCGCTGAAGTCTAAGGTTCAAAGTTGATTGGGAAAATTTGACAGTTTCGGGTAGCTTGATGTGCTGGCGTCTGTACCTATGTTATAATAATTTTAAAGAAATTGCCTTTGAATCGGAGTTTAAAAAAAGGAACTACTGCGTTAAGACCGAAGTCTGTCAAAAATGTTTTGCTGGCTGCTTGGCTGTTTCAAGAGACTTTCGCCTTTTGGACCTTGGCTTTTGCACAACGAAATGATAGACGTTTTTTCCGAAAAGGACATTTAATCCAATATTTAGGAAATATTTGATGCGGTAAGTGACCTTAGTTCATTTCACTACGATGTGTAGGTGATCGAGTATTTGATTAATTGTGTCCCACGTGCCAAACTAGACGTACGGCGCGACTCGCAATCTATGCCAACTATATTATTATAGAAATAGCAGATCGTAAAATTAATGTACAGTCGCACGCGGCGTTTCTCTGTCATGGCCAACTTTATGGCCACTTTCCACCTACATTTTCTACCGAAACAGTGGGGACATACGTGTACTTGCATAAATGACTGATTGCTAATCGAAGTTGCCGCACTCGCTTTTAGTGCTGCCCTAATGACCGATCGATATGTACATATATGAGTGTTTGTATCGATTGTATCGAATAAAATTAGCAAACCGCCTCCTACATTGGAGCAAATATTTGTACAAATGATGGCTCTTTGTGCCCTTTCACTTGTATCGTCGCCATGGTCTGAATGACGCAATTTACGATGTCTTACTCATGCAATTAAAGGTTCAACGACCAATGATAACTTTCATAGTAACCTTGTTGGAGCTCGACCAAAATCGTCCAGCTCTGCGATAATGAGATAATAGGATAACGGCCTATCTGACCACCCTATTGTTGCGGGAAAACTTGGCTCACAATACCCCAGACTTCGTGTTCCAATTTTTTTCTTTATGCGGTCGACATGTATTGATTTCAAAACCTGAATTCAAGGCAACAAACGAATAGTTAGCAAAAAGGTCACCGGCATGACGTGTTATCTGGGGAAAACAGCGCTATGGTCAACCCTGTACGAGTGAGTCATTTTCCTCATTACACCGTATTTCAGCGTCATCGTCATCTCAATTCGGTTTTTGTGTCCGTGTCAAAACTCGAATACAAGAACATAGGTAGAGGTGCTCATTTAGTTAAATCGCGTTTAGAGAGTTTTCCGTGACTAGTAATACAATTAGCAGTTGATTTTAAATTGTAATTATTTTTTTATAAAATTCTAAGGGTCATTAACAGGCAGGGTTGGCACAAAAAAAAACAGTTTTTTTTTAAATTTTATAAAACAAACAGTTGCAAAATGTACGAGAGTTGTTTTGTTTTTTTTTTTTTTTTCACTGAGCGATTTATCAAATTTATTATAAACACAAATCGATCAGGTCTAATACTATTCATTCTAGACATTTTAAAATTTATCTGAGAAAACATACAAAAAACGATCAGAATAACTTAATAATCACAACGTAGTTATAGTTAGAACATTAATTAATCTAAGTAGGTATTTAACACAGATACTGAACGGGGAATTACCTCTTTTCGACAAGTGACGAAGTATAGATAGGATGGACCATATCAAATAAAAGGAATCCCAAAATAGTTGCGGGGAATTACTTCATTTCAACCGGCGACGAAGTGTGTAAAACTATCTAGCCTTTTTTTTTTCGACCTATTGAAAGTCCTAATAATGTGTAAATTTTCATTTATTTCCATTCATTCGCGTTTTAAAACCATTTTTTTTTAAACATTTAAAACATTATTTTAAACTCGTTTTTTAATACCTACGTGTTTTAAAACAACTTGTTTGTTTTATGCCAACCCTGTTAACAGGTAAAATGCTAACACGGTAAATTTCGTTTCGCGATTACTGGAAGGTCAGAGACTAAAGGAGATATAAAAGCAGAAATCGTCATTAATGGAGATTTTCAATTCGAGAGTGCCTTGTCGCACTTCATTGCTGGGATATTTGGTTAGAAACGTTTTCTCAGAAGATCCAATTAAAGGACTATAAATACTGGTACCTACTAAAGTTAATAACTGTTAAAAAAAGTATTGGTCCATTTTCCTTCATGAGCAAAAGTTGATTACAATGATGTATACATATATAAGTGTCGAACAGAACTCAGTCAAACAGCAATGACCTCTAAGCTAATTGTTGCAATACATTTGTCAATGTCGGCGCAGTTCAGTTTCTGCATCGATATAATATAACTGTCTCAAACGTGAAAATGTGTCAAGTACGTACCTACTGTACTTTTCAGTTCAAAATTATGACGCCATGAAAAGGTTGCTAATTAGGTCATGCCCATTCATTTACGTATCGATCGAGCCTTAAAAAGTTGTGGGAATCTTTATTGAATACCGTTTATGTCATGGTAAATTGTTCATCAAACTTTTTATTGCATCGACGCTGTCTGAAAGAAACTAGCAGTTTTCTACAGTAAAGTTTTTTCTTGATTGGCCGTCTTGAATATAAAGAGATATCTAGACCGGCAAAAAGGCATTGAAATCTGCATCAGTTTTTGTCAGACAAAAAAACTGGTCGCATTCCTTTAGCGAACTAGCAAATACGATCGAAATTGTAAAATCTTATCGAAGTATAGTAATACGTCATTTTGTATTCATATACCTTTACTATAAACTTTCCATTATTATAAACTGACACGGAATCACGTAACCTGCATACAACTTGGTACAAAGTGGCATACGTTTGAAAGTCAACGTCATATTAAATCGATTGCTGCCCATTTGTTCAAGTTACATCATTGAAATGCTAATAACCGCAATAACTATCCTTTTGGCATAAAACTTGGTAATAATTTGGTTCGCGATCCAGCTATACATTTTTGCTATAATCGCTATTAGTTATTCAACTCGAGTACTGTAAAGAAACCTGCTTAAAACTTTAGAACTCAGAAATTTCAATGCGATCCTTGAGAGCACATGCTTTCAAGCTCGATCCAATATATTACATAAGTTTCATAGACGCCGCGATTTTGCAAGCTTATTGATCAAACACGTCAAATGCATCGCAGCGGTCTTTAAGAAAGATGCATCATTCGCGTCTTTAGAAAACTTTCTCTTTGACACTCTCGCAAATTGAGTTGCAATTTCAAAGATATTTATTAAAGATCTTTAGTTTTTAGTACGTTGCAACAATATGAAGAATGAGAATTTATGGTGTCTACAGAATTGCACCTAAATAAATGCCTGTGATAAACTCGTTAGCTTTTACAGTTTAGTTAACTACAGACAGATTTACCGTAGCATGTCGTAGACTGAGCGTAGCTTTCAGTAACGGTATAGGATTCCGCAAGTGAAATTGGATCATCATTCGTCAAGGTTTTGTTTTTTGGTTTGTATAAAATATACAAAGGTAGTTGCATCGGCGAGTGGTTTCCCTAAATCGTGTCTTGTCAGCGTTACTTGTGGGTGTAGGTTGGGTAAATTCATATAAAAGGATGTATTGTGTAACGAAAGGGCGTGGCACGACATATGCGTCTAAATAACCATATTTTTGTCTTAACGGCATTAAAAACAACCGGTCTCGTTTGGATATAGACTAACAAGCAGATACAAAAAGTTATTAAAGTTAATAATAATTTATTCACGAACATTACAAAACACGCGTCACGTTTGTCATCCCTATAGACAATGTCGAGGTACATTCGTTGTACACCCACACTTCGCATAGCTGTGTTAGGTCCCAAGTGAAATCGGGCAAGCCTATCAAAAACTAATCCCATTATGTTAAATACTAACTAATACCAAAAAGTATAAACTAAAACATGAATCGAGCAGGTACAAAACTATAACAGCGGGTCGAAAAACTAATCATGGTAATCGAAAACGATATCATTTGATGTGACGTAAAACCGTCAAATGTAATCGATTCAGTTTTGCTTTCGGAGTTACACTCGTTTGTGCACTCGTCAATTTAGATCTAACGAGTCGAGGCACAAAGGAATAACACAATGAGATGTGTATTCATGTTTCTTTAGGCGAATCCACTTATAGGACATAAATAATTCACAACCTTATCACTACAAGTCATTAAGTAACTGGTTCCGAAAAAAAATCGTAGGCTTCCATCAACTATAATATAATAAGTTAAACTGGCCTGAGTATTGAAATCACGTTCATCAAACGTGTTACGAATTAAAATGCATACTGCATACGAAATCGGTCTATTTTGATCATTGTGACTAAAGACACTTATCAGTCAAAACCCTATTCACGGTGATCCTCTGACGGGACATGCAGAGGTATCTAGAGATACACATCCGTACGTTTTAAACACGTGAGGCCACGCAACCGTGATTATTGATTAATCTGCAGGTTCACTCTCATTCGTCATCACAAACGTAGGGATTATAATGATGGCAAATGTTACTGTTTCAAATAGCGAGTTGAGATTTAGAACGAGTTTAATCCACTTGGTATTTTAGAGGCTCATTTATGAACTAGAATATTTTTAAAGAGGAATTCATTACACAGATGCCCAACGAAACACCGAAAGTGCAAGATTTGCGTACACAAAAGGGACTTTCTACAATTGATTCGTGTTCCTACAATGTGGTCATGTTTGTTCCAGGGGGCGGAAGATAAACTTAACATGATTAGGGCGTACCGCAGCCAGGTGGAGAAGGAGCTCCGTGACATCTGCTCAGACATCCTCAGCGTTCTGGACAAACACCTCATACCCAGCTCACAAACCGGAGAATCCAAAGTCTTTTATTACAAAATGAAGGTAAGAACAACACTAGTTATTATATAACAGCACCATGGCAATTGGACCTCTTTATCTAAACATATCTTTTATATTGAAATTACTTACTACACGAGTTTTTCGTCATCCCAGCCTCTCCATTTTTATATCTCCTGATCCTGTTTAGGCTTGTACGTACTTCACAGTGATTATAAATTGCACTGATTTTCACATGTTATGTTTATCTTAAAATTAACAACATTACTTCAAAAAAAGGAAAACTGTTTTCTCCACTGCTTAATTAAGTCATTATATCATGGAAACACATCTATTCCGATAATTATAACGGGATACATGAAGTAGATGTAAATCATGAGAATAACTAATTAACCCCGAGGCAGTTATACGCCAGCTTACAAGTAAGGTTGGATAGTTGTTGCTAATTGCAGATATTACTAAAGTCAATTCAACCCTATTGTTTGACTTACTGATCAAGTACCAACACTTCCTAAAGATTACGCCTTAAACTTATTTGTGTCCCGATGACGTAAATGCGACGATTTTCGTAATAACGTCAAACAATTTGTAATGGGCTTTTAAGAATTCAGCAATGACGCACTTTAAGGAAAAGAAAGGGTTTTGCGTGGTTTCAGCGATTAAACGTGACTATTTCCTGTTTGTGGCGAAATGTAAAGTGTAACTATGGACAGGAATTAATTCTTTATTTATAAATATCCACATCATCGATAGTCCTGCAAAACGTCATAGATCTAAATATACAAATAGGAGGATAAACAATATTGTACGATCACCAAGCGAGGTGACCACGGCAATTTGATAATACGATAGGTCATTGCAGCGCTCGTGGAGAGGCCTATTATGATCATTGTGACGTGCAGTGCATTTATTAGGTACCGTCAACGTACAGTACGTGGACCTCAATATGGCTCATCGAGGTTTAGAAGAAGTTTGGTTATTTGTAAAGCGCCATTCATATTCATTTCTATAAAAATCACACTGGAAACTTATGTAAAGTGAACTGTCAATAGCGTCTCAATCCCTAGGAGGAATGACAGCTCACTTCACCCAAGTCTTTATGGTGATGTTCTTACAGAATAGACCAATTGGTATAACTGTTTGTTATTTTGTGTGCTGATGTGTGTGTTGTGCACTCCAGGGCGACTACCACCGGTACCTAGCCGAGTTCGCGACCGGCAACGACCGCAAGGAGGCGGCCGAAAACTCGCTGGTCGCGTACAAGGCCGCCTCCGACATCGCCATGACGGAACTGCCCCCCACCCACCCCATACGTCTCGGCCTCGCGCTTAACTTCTCAGTAAGTAAAATAGTTGTTATTATTACTAGATTATAAGAACCAAGAATTGATGAGGAAGTTTTTGTGACCTTGTTCCTGCTGTTGCCAAGAATACTCGGGTTGTTGTTAACCTTGGGAGGGTTATAGATGAAATGATTTAGCTATAAAGAAACCCCCGAACGCTATGATTGGGTATTTTTTACAGCAGACTTGGAAGAAGAGCTTGTGAATAATTTGTTAACAGTAATAACAACAAGCATAGTATTTAAAAGAATCGTAAGTATCAACGACTGGATTAATTAAGAAAGGCGTAAAAGGGACTGAATTGGTACCTATTACCTAATTATATTGATAAACATCTTATCAGGTTTAATTAGAAGTATCAGCCCCTTTTCAATTGCTTACAAATCGATAAAACACTTAACCATGAGAAAATAGCTGTAACATTTCCGATCCTGACCAAGGCAATACATTGTACGACATTAGTAAGGAGTTACGACGCATAGCTCTTGAGTGACGCGCCATTCGTGTGCATAAACATATTTACCGAGTTAATCACGCCGACACGTCATCGTGATGTCACGCTGTACAGACTAACATGACAACAGACTTGTAAGTAGGGATATGTGGATAGATTTACGAAGAAATTTATGATTAACATACAAATGACGTATTGAAAGTTCTAGGCCAAGAAGTAGGTCATATTTTATAGTCTACCGGATGAGTTAGGCTACATCATCTAATTGTACTCAATGTAAACTTTAGAAACTACACAACTGGTTTTAGGCGTCATAGACTTCCTGTAGTGTTAGACACGGTTTTTTGTTGATTAAAAAAGAAGCTGACCGTGCTCAGTGCTTCCTAATTGAACCCTGACGTGTATTCTTGGTTTTTTCAATCCAGGAAGGCTAGACCCCGAAATCTAAACCGGTATTAGTAGTAAAGTAGATAAAAAAGGTTGTTTTTTTCTTGCGACTCCGAAACACCCTGGCTCAACCCAGCTTATCCGCCGTCAGTGCCAGTACAATAACATTTTACAAGATAAAATGCGTACCTAACCGACATTGATCGAAAAAATAACAAACTATGTAGCCATGTGGATAGATGGAATAAAATTTGCATGTCTGTCGTAAATCTTCCACAATTATTTATCAGACAAACCCTATTGCCTGAGTTAGAACTGCTCGTAAATACGTAATAAAGACGCAACGACCACGACTTTATGGGGTTATTATGCCACGGTCTACTTGCTTTGAACACCGGTATACTTACCTTTCATTATATTGATTTGGAGACATGGTACCATTTTACCACATCTGCGTAGTATGCAAGATCTTAGTTCAATTCTTACCTAAATACGTGCATGTGTTCATAAGAGTGTGAATATATGAATAATTATGTAATTATAAGAAATATAAATATAGAGGACATGGCGAGTTGTGCCATCTGTGTCTGTAATTTATTCGCCATAACAACGTTAGTGCCGCCGTCTGACTAATTTATGCGTTAGTCAGATATTTGACTGTTAACGACTGATTGTTTGACATCGATCCAATGTTATCTACGCGCAGTAGTAGGAAACTGCTACCGGTAGCGGTCAAAATGCAGCTCAATAGCGGGTCGTGCAAGGACAAGCGCGCACGCGCCGGTTACGTGCAGACATCTTATATTCCTAAGTGTCATTGTCAATTTCTTCTTGCCCGCTCTAAGAAATTCAATACAGTTTCCGCGAAGTCCTTCCCAAGGGCTAAAGCTAGGGAGGTGTGGACACTTAACACTAGTATACATTATGTATGCTAATGTAATGCCCCGATGAATTAATGAGCCACTGAATATATTGACGACCTTCAAGTAATGTATGTATTTATGTATCATACGCGGTTTTCTCCGAACTAAAACGAAGCTATCAACTCGCCGCTTTGTGTAGGCTGACGTAACTGATTGTAATAATGCGAGATAAAGGATATTGTGACTATTTTAGCATCTGATTATACAATATATTTTCCTTTAAATTGAACGCAGTATGCCATGCCGTAACGAATTAAAAGAGATAAAGAACTTCTGTGCAAACATTATTTAAATAAGTTCGTTCGTTAGTTCATGGGTTTGCCTTTAATCAATTTTATCGTACCCTAAGTTCTATTTGCAGAAGTGCGTCATACAAGCGTCGTGCTCCAGTAAAGTTATCGATTTAATCAAAACAGGACCCATCTAATATTAAAACTCGATAAGTTTAAAATTAACCGCTTCAAAGTAAAGAATTTAGTCAACTATTTGAGAGCGATTTATCCGGCGTCGATAGTGTTACCAATAATCCGTTGTCGCGTCATGCGATAACTTATCTCGCGTATATCTAGCCAACCCGCTCGAGTTCAAGGTCGTCAAACATTCCGAATTTTTACGAATTGGAAATGAGTTTTTTATTCGTTACATGGGTACGATTCTGCCTAGAATCAATACGTGATTTTCGATAACGTCACTTTGGAGCAAATCGAAATTGGACTGTTTCAATAATGTCGTATTATCACTTTTATATTTAGATTTTGTCAGTTAGGATAATGATATTCATGATTCAATTCAAATGAAACGTATTTACTTTTTCACTTATTATTGTGAAAGATTATTATTTTCCGATTCTAATGAGTTTGCCTTTTGACCCTAAGATAATTTAGTTTGAATTAACCTAACTGGTTATTATAACATTATTCGTGATTTAATATTAATCGGCCGTCGACGCTTGGCAACAGTAACAGCATCAAATATAATCAAGTTCAAATATTTATCAATAGAAGTATATATCTTCAGTAACCTGTAAAATAAAATAAACATTATTATTCCTTAATAACAAAAAAAAACTTATGTAACACTAATTATTTAATTGCAAAAGGACCCCCGACGGGTATAGGTCTCTAGTAATTTCCAGCATTTTCTGTTTTGCTTTCACTAGCCATGATTCTGCTATCTGTATACAATTCTAATATCAACACTTTCTCTGTGCAGGTATTCTATTACGAAATCCTGAACAGTCCGGACCGCGCGTGTCGGCTCGCGAAGGCCGCGTTTGACGACGCGATCGCCGAGCTGGACACGCTGTCGGAGGAGAGCTACAAGGACTCCACGCTCATCATGCAGCTTCTGCGGGACAACCTCACGCTGTGGACCTCCGACATGCAGGGCGACGGAGAGTCCGGTCAGTAGCGAGTCAGCACACCATGCCTGGCCTATCCTGAATCCTCCCAAATACGATAATCCTCCTTTTTCCACCTGCACAACCATTCATCATTACCCCTTCCTCATAACATTTTATGTAGTAAACGGAATAAAGATACAGTCAACATTTTATATGTATTTGGAAATATGGAGGTGCTTTGATGACCCTCTTCTATAGATGGATGTTACCTCCACAAAATAATATTATTCCATTTCTTGTTTGAAGAAACAGATCAGCCGGTCTATTCTGTAAAATATCCACAATGATATCTTAGGTGAAGTAAGCTTGAAGTGAACTGTCCCCCTGTTTGATGCTAAGGCTTGACAATTGACTTTAAGCTCTCGGCTCATTTCACCTAAGTTTTCAATTTTATTTTTACAGAATAGCACTGCAGTTCTAAACTGAACAATGAACATAAGTGACTGTTTACTCTCTGAAGTCACAACTTTCTGCTTCTGTAATTTTATTTTCTGTTTGCTTGGATCTCCATTACAGTCATATACGCGAGTTTCTAGCGTGGATTGTGGTGTATTTTAGAGATCTTATCACACTTTAGTTAGATGATAGTGCAACTATACCCGATCACAATCTGTGTTTGATAAAACAACGCAACTTATGTGATAATTTCGTCAACTAGGGTTTTGTTACCAACGCCTAAATGGAAGGCCTATTGGTTCCAGCAACCATACAAATCAATCGTATGTGCAGTGTTGAAGTGAATCCAACTAACTTTTATGTTTGTCGCATTTCAGGTGAAACGGAACAAAAAGAACAACCGCAGGATGTGGAAGATCAGGATGTGTCGTAATACTTTTTAACATTCTATTTAAATATAATAAAAAAAATAACTATAGTATCACGTAAGACCCAGCCCCCAATGACAACCGGTTGTATGGAACTCCTCCACACAGCTCGCCCCCGACGTAACTTGTCAGTCCCAGCCCCGTTGTAACACAACACGCATATGTATACTTGGTAACGTTTCGTTTATGTATCGTGTCAAATTATCTACGAGTTATATACATTCATATGTACTTCTTTTGATATATTTGTTTTCAATTACGAAAAAAAAAATAATGTTTAAGAAAAACGTACTTTGGTATTGCATTTTAACTGTATGTTGTATGATGTATTTTCATAACTGTACCAGTCGATGGATCTCTCGCCGTCGCCTAGCGCGCTCCGCTGCGCCTAGCATGTCACTCACACTTCCGACTTCCGTGCGGCTACTTCTTAACGTGGGAATTGTAAATTTTCTAAGTATTTTATACCGTGTGTAAAATTAATGTATTTAAAAACTCTGTTGATACTTGGAACAAGCACCGTAGCGTCGAGGATGTTTAATGAGATATACAAACAAATATGATAACGATATAATAGTTGGATACATTAGCGAGTTGCGTATCGTCGCGTATGTCGATATAGTGTTTACTTTGTAATCCATCTCCGTGTTGATTCGGTCTGCACAAATAGTAGTTTTATACAATGGACGTTTAATCTCGTGGCTAGGTTGTTGTTTTGAGACTGTTGCTAGTTCGTGCAGCCGGCCGGCGCGGTGTCGCCGGCTGCCGGCCGGTCTCTGCGAGCGAGTCTTCCGCGCCCTCGCTGCATTTGTATACATTTGAATCATTTATTGATATATTTTAAACGATAAACGTAACATTATTAGGGTGGTAATGATGTAGTACTTGCAATATTTAGCTAAGTGATAGCGGCGTCACCCTGTTGGTCTTTGTGTATCTATCTCCTATGTATCGTACATGTATGTATTTATTGCAAACGGATAAGTTGGTGTAACCTGTGGCTACTGTGTAGTACACGCGCTCGCGAGTCGTCACTACACCGCTCGCGCCGCGAGTCGTCGTCCGCGTCGTCGGGCCGCGGCTGAGCTTAAATAGAATTAAAGACATGTCGATGTACCCGCGCTTCGTTCGTATTACAACATTTGGAGTATTCACATTTGAATTGCTTTAATTACTTACGAGTATTGTGATAGAGATTTTGTATATTTTAATTTATTTTTTTTAATTTCGCAAGTTCTCGAAAATTGCTGTAGCGCTACATCTCTTACGATTTTACAGGACAAACAGTAGTTCTAAAAGTTGTGCTAGGTTAAGGTAATGCACTTGGGGAAATTATTTATTTGATGCGCGTCGCGGACGGCCGCGACCGCGACAGTAATGCCTACTCGAAGACATTCCATCTTCACGATACCTGTTAACTAAATATCTGGCCGATGTTCGCTGAACTCCAAATTGTAGTGTGGCATAGCGGCGTGGAGCAAGTGCGTGCCCGAGTAAGATATTAGCGTTATTTTTATTTGAATTTGTAATATTGCATATATTTTGTTAATTTATCCACAAAAATACTAATGCAATTAGCCTTAGTGTTATGCAATATTGATTTATGTCCTCCAACTACATGGAAATTTATTGTAAATGACAGTGTAAATCTAATAATAAAAATTCAAAAGTCCACATTTTGATTTTATTTATTTTACTTTTACCTCCCCTCCCCGAGTTATGGTCTCGGCAATGAAGCCAAAGACTAGCAGAACAATCCGTTGCGGGTGCGGACTCGGTAAATCTCGTCAACTAGTGCGGTGAGATGTTTGCTTCAATAAGACTTCATTGCATCTCATAAATGTGTCACCGTAAGATTGTGTGAACCGTTAACTTATAATATATCGGTATTATTTCCGTTAGATTAGAAACTCGAGTTAGGGATGGCGATCTGAGATCGATTAATCGAAGAAACGATTTTTCAGGCCCAAAAGATCGATTTTTTAAATCGATATGCAGTACTGAATCGATTCAGTGAATCGATATTTTACCCTTGAAAATCGCCATTCGATTTTTTCGGCTTGTGAGCGCCTTTTTTTAATTGCTACATCGCAAGTGATGAGCGGAACCGCTTGGATCCCAGTAGAATTGACAGACTTGTTTTTGAAAAGTTTATACATATATGAAGCATTGGGAACTTGAAGTTTTTCATGTAATAAATACATTTTGAAAATAAATGTCTTCGTTCATACCAGTACCCTAATTGCGTAATACAACACGATCACAATTTGTTTCGATTTGAAACAGATTTCTAATCCATTGCTTCATAAGTTGGAAAAAAAATCTGTTCAACAACGTAAATAACGCAATGAATCTTGTTGAAATGTCAAAATGAAACAAATTTCGCGAAATTGTTTACGAAAATAAGTTACGCAATTAGGGTACTGATCTGACTTTGATATGATAATAAAATAATTGTTATTGTCAAATTCCCTTTTTTTTTTTTTTTTTTTTTTGGGTGGGAAATTATCAAATAACTTCTCCCGCTCTGGGCGGAGCGGGAGGGCGTGTCAGACTCTTACTGACTAAAACCCACCCGTGTTCCTTCGGTTGCCCTGTTGCCGGGGGCCACGATTTCCCGATCGGTTTTCTTCGAACCCCCGGCAGGCATTGGCCCTAGTGGACCCCTTCAATTCTGCTGACATCTCTTTGAGGCGCGCGTGGAACACAACGCGCCGTCGACCCGGGCTTGGTCCTTATCGGACAGCGAGCTACCCATTGCTCACCGTCCGCAAGCCCGCGCCTACGGTGGCCGGAAATCGGCTCGCGATTGCCGCCCCGGGCGTCTCCTCCTGCGGCGGTTAGGGGCGTGAGGGCGCGAAATTTGCCTCTCCCTCACGCGTTCCGCCTCCTCCTTCGCGAGCATTACCGCTTCGCAGAAGGAGGTGACGGCCTGCCATTTTTTTTTTTTTTTAATTGTCAAATTCCCTGAATTAAAAAAAAAACTGATTTGACTGATAAGAGATCATTTATTCTGGTATCTTTTTTGTTTTTCATAAAATCAGCTTACGATTCGAATCGATTTAAAAATCGATCTTTTTCGGAAAAAATCGCCATCCCTAACTCGAGTCGAACTAGGGGTGCAGCGGCTGGCGAGCGTTTTCCAAGTTGCTCGCAGCTAGGGAGGCTATTGTGCATTACATCGCAAGCAACTGATAACCAGTAAAACAATTTGTCGGTTTCCCATGGATAGATTATAAACTATCGAAAAAGAATGCGGTAAATTGTAAATGGTTGGTTGCAGTTCACTTTCGACAGTTTATAAACTAACGAAGTTCATAATAATTATACGGTGACTTTTTTTTTGTTTTTGTCCAAGATCCTAGGGCCGCCAGACTTCATTTATTTTCTGATGAACAAAATGTATAAGATTGAGTAGTGTTTGTATGTACTATAATCGTAAGCAAGCAAGCAGCATCAAGCAGCAGCAGCAGCAAGCTAGCAGGTAGGCATACCTGCTAGCTTGCTGCTGCTGCTGCTTGATTACCTCATACCGTTTGGCCATTTTCTAGGTAAGAGGTAATAAAGGTATGTAAAAACGCTACTCACAGCTGATTTCTACGTATATGTCGCACAATATCGTTAAAAATCTGTCATCAATACTCCCAGACACTTTCCGTCGGCAGTATTGCCTTACAGACGCTTTAAAGCTCTTAAAAAAAATGACATGATTTCACTTACAGTCTGTAGCTCCATTTTTATATATGTTAGCCAGACAACTATTTTAAAACGTTTTACAATGGTTTGGCCCCTTGGATCGCCAAGGGGCCAAACCATCCCCTAGACCCAATTTTAATGTCGCCGAAAGCAGGGCTTCCCAAACTTATTTTTACTGTGACGCCCTTGGGAAGTTGGAATTTTTTTGTGACGCTCCCCTCTAGCCAAAAGATACCTACCAGTTGTAGTTCTAGCGCCTAGTAACAAATTATCAGAAAAACTCCAAATAACAGTTATAATTCTTATTAGAAAATGAGAACAAAAACAAATCGCCAGATTAAAAATAAAAAGGGGTATTTATATTACTTTGTTGGCTGGCTACTAATGAGAAGGATGTGCTTGCTTTTCCTGAGCATAGCCTCTTAAAACGGGGCTCAAGTTTAGAAATCGCCACTCTCATCTCTTTCTCTACATTAAGAAACTGACCTCCAAAATTCACGTCTTTGTCGTATTGGAGCTTAAGGCTGGAGTCACAGGACAATTCTATTAGGTAATTGTTCTTTATCCTATGTAGTAAGGTCGACTGGAAAGGGTTTCTAATCTATGTGGATCGCCTCACGACGCCCCAGGGCGTCGCGACGCACAGTTAGGGAAACCCTGGCCTCTAAGTATAAGCTGTTGAATGAATACATGAGTGACTTACCTTCTGGGACGTGATAGTGTGACCTATTTGCAACAATTAAGCACCTCATAAAGCCTAGGTGAAAACTCATGGGACCTGTTTTATGTTTTTTTGAAAATTTCTCAGAATTTGCATCGATCACTTTATTAGTGATCAATGACAATTTGTCATTAGATATCACAGGGCCGTAGCGAAGGGAGGGCACAGAACATTATATACTCTACATCACCGCAAAAAAAAAAACAACAAATGCACAAGATATTAAATTAGTTCAATTTTTCAGTCCAAGAGCTAGATCGAACATTTTTCTTAATGGGCTTCCCCATTAAGGCGAAAGCGTCAGGGTAGCCCGCGAAATTCAAATTTTGATTTCATGAAATCATGACATTTGACACCTTTGCTAACTTATGGAGTTGTATTGCCGATTGTAATGATTATAATTGAGTAAAGCCATATTTGTTACGGCTGCGAATCATATTTGAATTTCGCAGGCTACCCTGACGCTTTCGCCTTGAAACTCTCTGATCTAGCTCTTGGACTATACTTTAAAATTGATCTCATTATATCTTTTAAATTAAGACCCGACTAAATCTGTGACTTGGCGAAAAATTGCTACTAATTAGCGACAAAATTTGGTAGAAAACAGATCTTCGCTAGGTGCCCTAGCTTTTGAGATTCAATTGAGCCAAGCTGGGGAGATCCTCCTCAAATCGGCTACATATAAACCCTTATAACTTTTGAACCAGTGATCGACAAATTCAGATATTTGGCGACGAATTTATTATTAGTAAAATTAAAATCCCTGATGGTGGCCATACCAGTATCAGTCACACCCTGATGCGTCCCCGCTATTTCAAAAACCGACTGCAGGCGGCCGGCTCAGGCGATGATTAGGACCCAAAGCTGAAAATAAAAAACTGACTAATCTAGTGAAGACGAGGCTCAAAAATAAAACAAAAACCGATGGAAGTCGAAAATATTTATTAGGAAGCAATTAATCATATAGACAAGATAACTCCATTTCCCTTATAAATTAATGAATATACCTAATCGTTTCTCCATATCGTCACTGGAAAGGCATTTTGCCTTTCCAGTGACGATATAATATATCCTCGTACAGTATTTCACTTATTTATTAATGGAGAAGTTTCGTATCCCGTTTCACATAATCACGATTTGTATTTCATTCAATTCTGATATACTTTACTAATTTTCAAAGCTTTACCTATCAAATTTCATGTATTTAAGATAAATCAAAAAGTTAAGCCGAAAATTACTAAACTATACAACCTTAGTTTTTGTTTACACTAAACCTCTTAAGGGGTCATTGTATTCATTATTCTGAACAACTTTCACTATGGGATCAAAGATGAAATCGCAAAAAAAAAAATCTGCTGTTCCCTACATTTAAGTTCGCATATCTCGTCAAAATGTAGGGAACAGCTGATTTTTTTTTCGCAATTTCAGCGTTGGTCCCATAGTGAAAGTTGTTCATAATGAGTAGAATGACCCCTTAAGAGGTTTAGTATTAAAAAAAACTAACGTTGTAAACTAAAATCCACTATTTTATCCCCCTATAGAATGAATTTCGTAAAATGATTTAAATGTCAGAAAAGAAAATCCAAATTTCATGTAATTAGCTTCAGCATTGATAAATCAGTCAGGACAATCTGTTATGTTACATCTATTATCACGTCTATTTTAAGCTAATACAAACTTTATTTTTAGTTTACTTTAACCCTAGCTCCGAACCTCCGAACCTTCGAACGTCAGAATTGGTCAGAATGCCCCCCCCCCCCCCCCCCCCCAAAAAAAAATCCTGATCCGCTTGTGGGTCCTACGGTGATCAGATATGCGTGTCATAGTACATTTATATAAATATCAACAAAAGAATTCTCGGATTATGTTTGTTTGGTTTAAATCGACATCTAACATAACGACCGTGGCAATTAACATTGTCGGATCTACATTTTTGTTTTTTTTTTTATTGCTTCAAATCTTTGCGGGAACATTTTTATAATTTATTCTAAGACCTTTAATGCAATAAATTTAAAAATCGCAAAAATGTAGATCCGACAATGTTAATTGCTACAGTCGAAAAAGGTTGACGGTGGACGACTTAGATTTAGAATCTACATTTAGTCCCTTGGATATTGCCATTATCTTAAAATATGTTAAAACAGGTAACATTTTTTAAAGACATATTTAACTAGTTACACACTTAAAATAATTCAATAAAGGATCTGCTATCATGACAAATGCTCGTGTAAGTACATATTGTTGGAAAATTTGATTGACTTAGCTACTAAAAAATAAAAAACTTTATAGCAGCCTAACTTTAAGCGTTTTGCTGCAAGTAGGTACTTTTGTTATCTATGCAAATAGAGTTGAGAACAGAATCTTTTCCACCACAGTAGTTTTTTAGCTTTAAAATTTTGTCTTTTCTACCTTTTTGAAATGTACTTTTTATGTCCAACCACAACTGCAGTTGGGTTAATTTTCTAGTTAAACAAGGAATTAAGACGACCTTCTAAACTAATAAAGATAATAGGTACGTAAAACCTTATTGAATTAAGGGCACAACTTGACCTGGGTCCTTTTTATGGAGTATTAATGCCATCGTGATTCCGTTGCGAAAAAGGGATGGTACTACATAACATAACATCACGCCTTGTTTCCCCGAAGGGTTAGGCAGAGGTGTCCTTGTAGCAGGTACACCCACTTTTCGCCAGTTATGTTTAAGTCCCTTGTAATAGGGGGCGAGCCTATTGCCATCAACCGGGCACAAATTCAGACTCCGGGCTGCTACTGAGAAATTCCAGATAGAAAAACCCAATAACACTTTGCCCGACCCGGGAATCGAACCCAGGACCTCATGCTCAGCAGTAGCGCTTGCGACCACTAGACCAACGAGGCAGTCACAAATGGGGATGGTACAACAGGTTATGTATAGCTCCATCTCTCTCTGACACTGGAAAAACGATAGCATTAAATCTTCATTATGGTCTCTGGAGTGAATGGTCTAAAATTGCCAATATGCAGTGAGCAGGACAAATGACTAAGGGCGTCCTGTTTTTATGTGTGGAAAGATCTCAGCCCAAGCCGTTTGGACTAGTCAAGGCTGCTTGCAGTTTAAATTTATTCTTTAAGTTTCTTCCTATTCAGCACTTCCTACGTTAAAGCTTCTAAGTCTACTCTAGAACAATCCACAGGCCAAGCAAAATCTCGTTTTAAATCTGAGATGATGGTTGAGCTTCGTTCTAGAACACTGATTCATCCACGTTAAAAGAAAGCCAGCGAACATAACGATATTTGAGCAAGTTTAACAAAGCTAAGTAGATAAAATATACACATCCTAAAAATATTTCGTATCTCAATTACTATTTCATTCAAATTACAGTTGTTGGAACATTTATTTGCGTCTATACATTTAGCTGATTAGACTGATATCGATACGAGATGTGCTTGGGAATATAATTTACCTTTGATATTATAATTATTTTATACAGGTACTTCACTATAAAACTCGTTTTTTTTTTTATCCATTTTTAAAGCTAGTTTTTTAGTAAATGTAATAATTACATAGATGCATTTCAATCAGAGCATTGCATAAGAGGGTCCTACACTGCTACACAAATCTAAGACCAATACATTTATAAGAATTAAATTATAATTTCATTACACTGCTCATTTGCACATTAATTAGGCATTCTTTAATTCATCACAATCGTCACGTTATGGCCTACCAGGGTCCTAAACTGATAGGCTCCACTAATGTCGCAAGTATACTTACACCACTCCCAAAGGGTGATACTAATCTTAATTATGTTACATAAATGTCGACTAATATTTAATTATTGCAATTACCTAGTTGAAGCACAGCTCATGTTTAATGAATCAATTAGGTTTTCAGAACTTTAGAAATTCTCACGTCAGATAAAAACATTTTGTTAACACATGTCATAAGTAGATAATTAGAGATGGTACCGATCCTGTGTCAGATATTTACCGTAAAACACGTCCCTGAAGCCACATTTTAGTAATCAAAAAGTTGTGACCACTGTCAGGTGACATGTTTAACCGTCACCATACGGACGGTTGAACATCGCTACACAAATGCAGATAATATCTCCAGAAGTAAAATAAGGCAAAATATAAACTAATAAAATTATACTAAAGTACTTGAATACAGAATCTTGGATGATTTACATTAATTCCTACTTACTTTAGCGATATTGAGTGTGGTTGTAAAACGATTATTCTAAGATTCTGCATTCAAGTTTAGGCAATATTCGACAGATACCCCACATTGCTAAGACTAGGATGAATTTAGCACACTTAAAAACTCTTAAGCTAATATAGACTCTTGTTCTCCGAAAAACAAAATCCTAGATCACTAAAGAACTAATCTTATTACTCCTGCCCGAAATAACGAGTGGTCCAGTATAAACGCTATGACTAAAAATTGATTCCCCTCATTACATCGAGTTAGTAAAGGCCTTTTTTTATATTTCATAGTTATTTCCTCACCAGATTATATAGTTTATTAAGGTCAAATTAAATTAGCTAAAAAAACTCCGCAGAAGAGATGGGTATCGATATCTCAACAAGACAAAATAAAAATTTAATTAAATACAGTGTGAGTCTTCATAATGTGCACATATCGAAATGAGGGAATCTATGCTTAATTTTAACGACAGAAAAAATATTTAAAAAAATCGAAATATTCTTTTTTATTGAATTTAAAAAAAAATTGTAACAAAACTGTGTAACTTTTAAACTGAATCAGCTATCGCGATGAAACAAACTCCATAATGAAAAAAATCATCATACAGTGTGAGTCACACTGTATGATGATTTTTCTATTGGGGTCAACATCAGTGAAGGCTAAACAAAAAAAAAAAACCTGATATTTCAAGTGGCTATCCAATACCTGAGGTCGCTGACAACAAAAAAAAAAAAATTGTTTTGTCATGATTAGCATCACGTATGCGGAGTTTCGCTACATACTTTATTCGAGCCGGTATAGATTACGACTAAAGTAAACACTATACTGATAACTCAGAGCCAATTCTAGTCTGTTATGTATGAAACCTAGTCTAAAGATAAATCTCTGTTTTTTTATTACCGTTTAAACCGTTCGTAGCAACGCCTCTTTTACAGTGATGATGCCAGGGTAAAATAAAAAGGAAATTCTGTTTAGTCCGTCAGTCGGTAAATTAAAAAATATTAGACACGTATTTTTTGCTTTCTCATATTAATAAAAAAATACTTGGATAAAACGCATTAAAGTTGGGAAGTGGGGGTCGCTACGTCACAAGTAAGTATAAAGTCTATATACTCGTGACGTCATGGCACATTTTAACTCAATGTATTGCCGTAATCTTTTGATAAGGTAAAAAATAAATAAATACGTCATCATAAATACGTGTCCAATATTTTTTAATAATCTACCTGAAGGACAAAAAATAATTTTTTAGTCATCATCCCTATTATATTTATTTGTTACCTATAGTTTATCGAAGAATCCATCACTTTTCACAATCATCAGTTACATTAAAAATACTTAAGTACGAATATGATTTTCAATTGAATATAATGCTAATATTTATAATATTGGTTATGTATTAAAAATATTGATTTCTTCAATCGATTATGAAATAAAGCTTTTGTTTGTATCGTTCTAAAACAAACTTGTTCTTGATTGATTCTTGATATTTGTGCCTTTTCTTTGCGTTGTTTTAAAGCAAAAAAAGGATGTTTTTCTTTCATCGTTTGAAAAATATATATTATATTCAAATAGTTTTATCTTTAAAGGTTAGTACATAACTCATTTGGTGAAAATGGTCTCTTTTATTTGTAAATAAACTAGATCCTCAACTATTGAATATGAAACAGTACACTAGTTTAATAATGCAGACATAGAAGTGAGAGGTTAGCTTTATAAATTAAACTAATACTACGGCTGCAGTATCAAGACTCTGCTCAAGGGTCAGTGAAAGCTCTGCCCGAGTCAACTCAACTCGAATAATAATACCAGATATTTCACTCCCAGTTACGGTGATTTGAACGGTCAGGCAGAAAATCGATATTTTAAAATAAATCATTACGGATTAAACTTTGTTTTCCGAAGATTTTTGGTTTTTTATTTACATACAAAGCAGGAAAACATAATTATCTACAATACCTATTTCAATTATGACTCCTATATGAGTAGCCCAAATTCATTCGTTTTTTAAATTGTCTGGACTAAAAAAGACAAGTGTTCCTTTACCAAGAACACACATCGGATCTGATGACAATAGAAAAGTTTTCAATCTCACTATTGCACATCAAATTTACAATAGTCTAGAATATAAAAGACAACAACGCAATTTCTGCGAAAAATTAATCATGCCCTTCGCTCACATGAGCCGGTTTACTTTGAAATCCTTTTATGAAAAATAATTAAGTATTTAAATAAATAAAAGCATTATTTATTGCAGAACAAGTTCATAGCATTAATTTCATTTAAAATAATAATATTTATTACATTTATTTACAAAAATAAATAAAAATATCTATCAATAAATTTAAAAAAAAAATCAATATTTTAAGGTCGATACTTTTTATGCCGACGGTACATACCTCTTTCTGGCGTTTTGACGACGTAGTATCTGGTATTATTATTCGGGTTGACTTGACTCGGGCCGAGCTGTCCCTGACCCCTGCTCCTCTGGAGACAAACATACACGCCTGACCCCGTGGGGGGAGGCAGCTACTAACACATGCTCCTACTCTGATTTACTCTTTATTGCTTGTTACCCGTTAACGCATCTATTACATTTGAGTTTTAGCATGGCACTAGAGAGCATTGACCCTATTCAACACAACATTTTTTACTTATGACACACGGTACACAAGTTATTGTTCGGGATCCGACGAATTGATATTCGGGAAAGGGCAATGATCCCTATTGCCGCAGAGCACGGAATCGTCGCGCCAGCAGCGAGTACAGAAAACCTATACTATTCGTGCCCGCGCAAGTGCGCTAAGTGCAAATTTCGGCTGTCACAGGCATTAGCAGAATACTCACGGGCAGTATTTATGAGTCATCCGTGACGTCCATTTAGTTTTTATAAATAGCTGAGGGCCTCATGGCTAAATGATAACATCCACGCGGGTCGATCGAAAGTTAAGCTTTGCTTGCCGCGGTCGGTTCGTGGATGGGTGATCCATTACATACCAAGACCCCTCCGTGCCTCGGAAAGCACATTTAGCCGTTGGTCAAACTCTTGATTGCATTCATGTGTACATTTAGTTGTTACATTTAAGTTAGTAAGTTCCAACACGAAACCCGGTTAGGGCACGGCAACATAATAGGTAATAAATTGGAACAAAACAAGCATCCAGTCAGTATGTAGATGTACTGGATTGCAAGTTTGTTAAACAAATATAAATTTTCGATGATATTATTAGTATTTATTTTATTTGTAGTTATTTTAATTAATTTCATGAGGTTATTAAATTATTTTATTTTTGTATATTAATTATTATATTTTATTAATTTGTATTAATTGTTATCTATATTTTATTTATTTATATTTTTTATTATTATAGCAATGCTTTATTAATTTCTCTTTGTTGTGTAAGTGTGTGCTTTTTTCCAATTCAACGACTGACTGGAATTTCAATGACTAGTAATTTTTTATGTATCAAATTTATTAATTGTTTTATTATAAGTATTCTGCAATGCCATGTAAAATACTGGTATTCAGCTGCATCCGGTTAGACTGGAAGCCGACCCCGACGTAGTAGGGAAAAGGCTTGGCAAATTGATTGGATATTGTTGACTGGGCTCTGTGGCTATTGCCATGCTTAAACACGAATGGAATAACACCATTTTCATCGTAAATGCAACAACAACTATTACAAACCTTGACAAAACAGCCGTAGCATAAAAAAACCCAACTCCCTACAGATCAACGTTGTTTAAATTAGATCCAGAATGCGTGGGCAAATCTTCATGTACCAGCAACGTTCCTATAGGAACCACAGCCTCATCTCTCTCGCGCAGCTTCTTCATCTCGTTGCGCAGTTTGTCCAGGACAGCGTAGTTAGGTTCGTTGTGGCGCGCCTGGTCTTGGAGGAGAGTGATCTGCTGTTCTTCTAGCTTTTTCTCTTTGCAGCTCTTCACGGAGCGGGAACCGTATAAGCGGAGTAAAGAGCCCCAGGAACGTACGTGAGGGTGTAGAGCCTGAGGGAGGAAAGGAGCGAATTATGATGAGTTTTGAGTAATTCAAAAGTGCTCGATAGGAATATCTCGCTCCCATGTTGCATCTACAGTAAAACTTGACACGAAACCAGATACACTCAGGAGTTTTTTTAGGGTTCCGTAGTAAACAAGGAACCCTTATAGTTTGGTCATGTCCGTCTGTCTGTCTGTCCGCGGTTTAGCTCCGAGACTCTTAGTACTAGAAAGCTGTAATTTGGCATGGGTATATGTACCTATTAATTACGCCGACAAAGTGTTTTAGTTTTTGGGGTATCATTGGAAAGGTCCTTCAAAAACATTATGTGTGAAAACCATTTTTGGATTCAGGGATTCGTTTGCGAAATATTAAGCTTTAAAGTGCTAATTTTTATTAGAGTCAAGTGTCCCCCCCCTGCCAGCTAAATGGTTAGTTTTGGATGTGTGAAAAAAATCACAGCAGTAGTTTATATAACGAAATTAAAAGGAAGACTATCACAGCTAAGTAGGCTCTACAAGTTAACGAGTAATAATCGACCAACTTGACTTTGCCGTTGCAAAAACATTTTTCCAATACAGTCCATATGGGAGAACATGTTTTTCAACTGCAAAGTTAAGTTTGTTTTTGGGATAAATTCATCCCAAATACGGAACCCTTCATTGTGCGTGGTCCGACACGCACTTGGTCGATTTTTAATTTTTCTGTCTGTGATGTCTTGTTTATACCTTTTTAATTGGCGTTTTTGTCGTAGTTGGGTTTGAGTTTTAATAACTTCTATTTTACTATCTATTTTTATATAAACAGTCGCTAATCATTAATTAACTTTAACACTTTCGACTCGCACCCATGTTTCATAGAGCACATACGCCATGCCGCCATACATATTGCAAGTTGACTTTGGAGGGTCACCAGCATTACGTTTGCGCTAAAGTTAACTCTCGAGAAGTGTTACCGCCATTAGCTTTGAAATCTTGTTAAAATATACAACTAATTTTATTTTCACAGTTTATAATGCCGAATTCGCTAAGAAAAACCTACATTTAAAATTAACCCTCCGCGAAGGCTCCCTGCATCCCATATATGGCTTGAGTAAACCCTCCAGGAGGGCTCCCGGCACTGAACGTGCTAAGCAACGTTTATAAATAAATGGGTCAGAACGGAATTCAGGTTTATTATTCTTTCGTATCAGCACGAACTAAATTATAATTAAGTTAGAATAGCTTACCTCTGCATTTCTTATTCTAATACTTTGAGAACGATTATTTCTACTAGATCAATACCCTAATTGCGTAACTTATGTTCATAAACACTTTTGCCTAATTTGTTTCATTTTTAACCGACTTCCAAAAGGAGGAGGTTCTCAATTCGCCTGTATGTTTTTTTTTTTTGTATGTTTGTTACGCGATTACTCCGTCAATTATGAATTTATTTTGATAATTCTTTTTTGTTTGGTAGATCATACTTCAGAGGTGGTCCCATATAAATTTTATTAACTTTGCTTGGGTAGTTTTTGAGTTAGCTTCAATAATACGCATTTTTTCCTCACTTAGTATGTGGATGATATTATGATAACTTTCTGTCACTGTTGTTTACATAGCAGGTAGTGGTATTCGAATTTGTGTGGGGTAGGTACCACAACTAAAAAGTGAAAAATAAAAACTTTTTACAAAAAAAAACAACAGACTTCAAAAAAACACTACAAAGTGAAAAATAACTTTAATTTCGGAAGTCGGTGGCAAAGAACGAAAATTAAAAACCAAAGACACCGACTTCCGAAATTAAAGTTATTTTTCACTTTGTAGTGTTTTTATGAAGTCGGTTGTTTTTTTTTTTTGTAAAAAGTTTTTTGACAGTTCAACAACATTAATTGCGTCATTTAGGTTGTTGAGCAGATTTTTTTTCCAACTTATGAAGCAATGGATTAGCAATCTGTTTCAAATCGAAACAAATTGTGGTTGTGTTGTATTACGCAATTAGAGTACAGGATTACTTACCAACGGAATCACGGTTATCTGGTGAATAATTAATCACAAGCACACAAAAGATAAGGCAGTTAAACGTAATAGTAAAGCTCGGTTTAACAAGGCTTCACGTACAGCGAGCGCAAGCGCACTCGCGACTGGCATTCGTTTGAGATCGCCGTACGTACGCGTCTATGTATTCGTGCGCCTGTGTTCTTAGGTTGCGGAGCCGACATGTACTATTTTAAATAAATGGTGACGCTTATACCTATTACTACCGGTATAAGCTGGGCGATTTTTTTTAGCGTATTGGATTTTCAACGCACTCCTTAGCGCCGAGAGCTCAAAATCCAACAGTGTGTTTTTTGACGTGCTGAGATGCACTCTGTTGGATTCTCGACGCTCGGCTCAACACCGAGAGTTAAAAACCAGTGCGCAATAAAATTCCGCCGCGATATTTTTACGCGGACGTGGGCTTATAGTTTTGTGTATGTACCTACTACTAGCTGTTGTACTGGAGACAATAAACGTTTATTCTATTCTATCCTGTGGCTAAGGGTCATAGTTACCTGCAGTATGGCCTGCGAGGCGCGTTGCTTGGCCGTCTTCTTGTTCTTGCTGACGACGGTGGCGGTGTGCTTGCCCACCTTCATGGTCAGCTCGATCTTCTGGTATTCCAGCTTCTTCATCTGAACATTAATATGGTTAATAAATAGCCATTCAACTTAATTACAAAAACCGGCCAAATGCGAGTCGGACTCGCACACGAAGGGTTCCGTACCACCGTACAATATTTAGCAAAAAAACGCCAAAAAAAAAACAACGTTTCTTGTACCCCTATAATTTTTTAATTTATTTAATTTTTGTGTTGTTATAGCGGCCATAGAAATACACAATCTGTGAAAATTTCAACCAATCTATCTATTACGGTTCATAAGATACAGCCCGTTGACAGACAGACGGACAGCGGAGGTTTAGTAATAGGATTCCGTTTGGCACCCTTCGGGTACGGAACCCTAAAAATGGTTAATGTAACATGGCCATAATAATAAGGTAACTCTGCTGTGTCAATCTTGGGTATCTTAACTTTAGTAAGAAAGCAGTGCCGTCATAATAATAATATTATCGTCACAAAATGAAAATATTTGTTATAATTATTGAGCAAGTCGTGTGTATATGCTCCCCTCTGCCATGCGCAAAAGCTTGCGCATTTACTTGCGAAATTGATTATTTAGCTAATTGAGACAACCGTAAATTATTCGTGTTATCCATTTCATAAGATTGCTAAAGAATGACAGTTCTGATTTAAATAAACTGACATTTAATGTGGATAGTCAAACTGCTAAGTACAGTATTTCTATTTTCTTAATATCCCTCGGCAAACTTCGTGTTTCGTCAGTCGTCGGATTTCTAACAGTTGCCTTTTGCACTTCGTGCAGACCGGACGCTTTCAATCGACTTGGAAGTATACAGAGTTGTTAATACTCTTTTAACTTAATGTAATTTATTTTAAAAATGGGAGGAAAGTTGCTAAAGTCGCAGGCACGAGAGATAGGAAAATAGTTTTACAGCTCTATATAAACTCACAGGGAAACCAAAACAACAATAAAGTACTTAGTTTTGAATTCAAATTAATATACAAATGTAATAATTGATGGACATGCAAATTTGCATTCGTTTGTATTTGGAAATGCGATGATTCCCGAGGGATATTAAGAAAATAGAAATACTGTAATACCGTTTCTGTCTCTGTACAGCAACCTTAGCTACAAATTTTACAATGTATCATTATCAAACCTTACCTCAGTATGTATATGTCTGTCACCGGCTCCGAAGTTCCTCAGCAGACAAGTGCGCAGTATGGCGTGCGGCGACGGCTCGCAGGTGGCGGCGCAGAACTCCGTGATGCGCGGGTCTTCGATGCCCACGTAGTCGAAGAACTGGCAACACAACTGCTAATACTCGTCAAAGGGGTGTCGATCCAGGGGACTTGGATGGTAGGTTCGGTCGTCTTACGAAAACCTTAGGCACTGTCTCACCGCCGATGATGTAGCGACAAGCTATCGACTATTTACTCGATCAAGAAACGTACAAAAGATTGTAGACCCCGTATCATTAAAAGAGATGCATATATTAATAGTTAAGGGGGAAGCGTCAGGGTAGCAACATCAACATAAAACCTGACACGGACCTGCAAAATGCAAAAAAAAAAGTAAGAAAATTTAAATTTCGCGGGCTACCCTGACGCTGCCCCCTTAAAGGAGTCACCCTTCACTTATTAAAGAGAGTTGTAGTATGTGTCAGTCTGTTAGTGTCAAATTTTCACGCAATTAATGTCGCATGAACCCCAACGGTTCATAAGAAAAATACACTCGAAACGACAGTAAATATAATCGTAAAAACCGTTGAGCGCTTCCATGCAAACCGCATCTAGTAGAAGTAGACGAACGTTTGACGGGTTAATTCAGAGTCTGACATGTTAAGAAGATGACTGAATGTCATTCTCCAGTATTGACATTACAACGAAATATAATAATGCTGATTCGGTAAAGCAGACTTTGGATGTGACTTACGGTGAAGTCAGGTTCGTTCTGGTCGCTGGAGGGCGCGTGGTGCGGCGCATGCGCGTCCAGCTCGTCCTTCATCTCGGGGATGAGGATGTGTATGGAGTTCCTCGCGGCTGCAGACTTGGCCTGCCGCTTGCTGGAGCCGTGGCCCACGCCGTACTGCATGCCGCCGATGAAGACGGTGGCTTGGTAGGGGGTTGAGGCGTTCTCTGTGTGGCATAAGGAGATTTTATCTCAATATTCTGCATTAAAAGCTTATATGGAATTATAATTTAAAAAAATAAAGACTTGGTCACACAAGGCAGATATTCAATACACACTTCCAAAGAAAACAAACAATTCTTCTTCTTTTCGAGTCGATAGTAAATGTATCAGCTGTTTCCTACATTTTGTCGAGTTACACGAACATAAATGTAAAAAATAGTTGATATTTTTTTCGCGATTTCAGGTTTTGTCCCATAGCAAAAGTTGTTCATAATAATGAGTGAAGTCACGTGTCAAAATTTGCGCACTGAATAAAAACTTATCCTGTTTTATTATATTAGATGAGTGTGGCAGAGTATGTGGTCATGCTAATTGAGGCAACAGTGGCGTTTATTATGTCCTCAGAAGTGTAGATGTATAGGCACTTTGTACACTAACATATGGGATATGGTTTGAAAGAAACAATAACTCCTTTTTAACAAAACATTACCTTATTGCCACCCAATAAGACCCACTTCACTTTGTCGAGGAAAGATACATGGATATGAACTTGTGATAGTTCTAGCTGCCGTTCTTACCGTAAACACTATATTGTACTCTGTAGTAATGTGAATCTAAGGTTCTATATTAAGTGACAGTGTACTGTAGCAATACATAAATGGTTTGTTCCAAAAGTACCTAATGAAAATATAAACAAATGGATCAGAAAACGTCCATGTGGACGACAATTTGTAGCGCCACTTACAAATTGAGTGCTTTAATTTGATTATTTGAATTCTTAAACCCGAAATTCTTATTTTAAATTACTTTTAAGATATTTTTAAATTGACAATTGAGGTTAATTTTATAACCTCAATTTCAATGATTTTACAATTCAATCTACCTAGCCTTTTCCCAACTATATTGGGGTCGGCTTCCAGTCTAACCGGATGCAGCTGAATACCAGTACTTTACAGCGAGCGACTGCCTATCTGATCTCCAGAACCCAGTAACTGGGTAATACGATACCCCTTGGTAAGACTGGTTGTCGCACTTTCGGGCTTCTGACGACCCGTAATGACTGTCAAAGATCCACGAATGAAAGCCGGGACCAACGGCTTAACGTGCTTTCCGAGGCACGGAGGACTCTCGGTATGTAGAAATGGTCACCCATCCACGGACCAACCCCGGCAAGCGTAGCCTAACCTGACAGATTGACCCGAGCGGCTGTTAGTACTTAGCCACGAGCTCCTCAATGATTTTACAATTACAATTTAATAATCATTGTTGGAAAAAGTGGTGAGATATACTTAAAGTTGAAATCTTCTAAATGCAGATGTAACTGATACTAATTCCCTTTATTGAGTGATTGATTGCGTAAGATTTTAAACTGAACACGGTTTGTGTATACTTTCATCAGATACTTTGGGAACAGGTTATAGTTTTTTAGGGTTCCATACCTCAAAAGGAAAAACGGAACCCTTATAGGATCACTCGTGTCTGTCTGTCTGTCCGTCTATCTGTCACAGCCAATTAGCTCCGAATCTAATGGACCGATTAAGTTGAAAGGAGATCATTCATTTTGGGCTAAATTATGAAAGTGCCGGCCAAATAAAATAAAAGTTATATTCCGTGAGAACATGTTATTCTCTTCACTTTTCACTATGGGACCAAATCTGTAGGGCCATTCCCTACGCTGTTATACGAGTTTGAAAAATACTGTTTTCAGTATATTTTAGTTAAAAGAATAACAGTAATCTAATTATAGTAATAGCTTTTTATGCCAGTAAACATTACGGTTATCATCTTTTACTGTGAAACTAAGGCTCTAGGGTTATTCTCCAGATAACTACAGTGTGCGAAATTGTTGCCATTCGGCCATACAGATTTGGTCCCATAGTGAAAAGTGAAGAGAATAACATGTCCTAACGGAATATAACTATTTTTTTATTTGGCCGGCACTTTCACATTTAGCCCAAAAATGTATGGACGGCGAATGTTCTCCTTTGGTTCACATATGTATTTCTGTGACCCAAACACGAACATGTAACGTACATAAATTAATTTTGAATATAGGGGTGACTTTTGGGGGGCAAACAGGAAAGTTTAAAAAAAGTTATATAATTTACAATACTTTTAAAGATATTTAAGAAATTCGATGAAAATTGACCATTCCCCTTATCTCCGAAACAACTGGAGCCAAAATTAAAAAAAATAAAATACATAGTATGACTCTTTACTCATAGATTACAGGAAAACCTATAATAAGTCTATGGTTTTAAAATAACATGGTAAATCTCTCAATATTGTGCGTACAAACTTACATTTGCAGTTGAAATGTATGGGAGAACATGTATTTCAACTAAAATGTTAAGTTTGTATTTGGGATAAATTCATCCCAACTACGGGAACCTTCATTGTGCGTAGTCCCACACGCACTTGGCCGGTTTTTTTTATGTTAAAACTATACAGGGTGTAAGGGACTTCGATGCGAAAACTGAAACCATTGATTCAGTACATGATTCTGAACCCCTCTGCGTTGAAATTTTTCGTCGGTTATTAAAAAAAAACTGGAAAATGTATGGAACAGCTGATTTTTTTTAATAACCGACGAAAAATTTCAACGCAGTGGGGTTCAGAATCATGTACTGAATCCATGGTTTCAGTTTTCGCGTCGATGTTCCTGCCACCCCGTATTAGTATAAAGTATACTCACCGAGCTGCCTGAATTCGTAGACGGGTTGTTTCTGCAGCGCGCGGCGCACGTACTCGTGGAACACCGAGAGGTAGCTGCGCCCGTTCATGTTCATCACCCAGTCGCGTTTGTTCGTCTTGCCCGCTGTAACAATATACAACTCATTTAGATTGTCTCATTTCTGAGGTACACAAGAGAAACAGTATTGTATTGCTATTGGTTCGGTCGGTATCTTGAATTCTTGGCATATTCTGTTTTTAGGGTTCCGTTAAAAAACGGAACCCTTATAGATTCGTCATGTCTGTCTGTCTGTCTGTCTGTCTGTCTGTCCGTCCGTATGTCACAGCCACTTTTTTCCGAAACTATAAGAGCTACGCTATTGAAACTTGGTAAGTAGATGTATTCTGTGAACCGCATTAAGATTATCACACAAAAATAGAAAAAAAAGCGGCCAAGTGCGAGTCGTACTCGCCCATGAAGGGTTCCGTAGCAGCAAGTAACGATAAGTTTACGATTTATGACGTATTAAAAAAAAACTACTTGCTAGATCTCGTTCAAACCAATTTTCGGTGGAAGTTTACATAGTAATGTACATCATATATTTTTTTAGTTTTATCATTCTCTTATTTTAGAAGTTACAGGGGGGGGGACACACATTTTACCACTTTGGAAGTGTCTCTCGCACAAACTATTCAGTTTAGAAAAAAATGATATTAGAAACCTCAATATCATTTTTGAAGACCTATCCATAGATTCCCCACACGTATGGGATTGATGAAAAAAAAATTTTTGAGTTTCAGTTCTAAGTATGGGGAACTCCAAAATTATTTGTTTTTTTTCTATTTTTGTGTGAAAATCTTAATGCGGTTCACAGAATACATCTACTTACCAAATTTCAACAGCATAGCTCTTATAGTTTCGGAAAAAAGTGGCTGTGACATACGGACGGACAGACAGACAGACAGACAGACAGACAGATAGACAGACAGACAGACAGACAGACAGACAGACAGACATGACGAATCTATAAGGGTTCCGTTTTTTAACGGAACCCTAAAAAACAAATAATTTTGGAGTTCCCCATACTTAGAACTGAAACTCAAAAATTTTTTTTTCATCAATCCCATACGTGTGGGGTATCTATGGATAGGTCTTCAAAAATGATATTGAGGTTTCTAATATAATTTTTTTCTAAACAGAATAGTTTGTGCGAGAGACACTTCCAAAGTGGTAAAATGTGTGTCCCCCCCCCTGTAACTTCTAAAATAAGAGAATGATAAAACTAAAAAAAATATATGATGTACGTTACTATGTAAACTTCCACCGAAAATTGGTTTGAACGAGATCTAGCAAGTAGTTTTTTTTTAATACGTCATAAATCGTAAACAGCAATTTACCTTTCATTCAATGTTACTTGCTGCTACGGAACCCTTAATGGGCGAGTCCGACTCGCACTTGGCCGCTTTTTTTTAGACACGTTAAAAGGGTACCGAGCTTTTTATGCACACAAACATGTTTCTATTAAGCTTATTTGAAGTAGTAAACAAATAAATTAAAATGTAGGAAAATAAATTGGTATTATTGGGGATATATACTAGACATCATCCGCGATGGAAACACGATTTGATAAAGTTGTCTCGATAGAATAAATTCGCAAAGTTACCTCTTATCGAGTATTGTTTTCCTCTATTTTGCTACTTTTTATATAAATAAGTAAATTTATGTTTTGATTCATTTACTAAAATAAAGTTCATAGATAAGTCCAGCGTTTGTCCGCGTTAGTTTTTTATTTAAGAACAATATGATGAAAATAACAACGAAAAACATTGAAAAAGTGTAAAGTGTGGTTATTTTCTTTACTCTTTACACGTAAAGAAAAAGACAGAGACAAAGGCAAATGGTCGGTACGCTCTTAAAGAAGAGCTTCGAAATTTATATTTTTCTTTTTTTGTTAGCCTTCATTGTGTCCCACAGCCCCTTTTTCTTTCCTTATTGATTAAACATTATTGAGATTTCATCTGAGAACTTTAGAAATCGGTTGTTTCGTAATGAAACTATTTTTCTTTTACCATGATCTTACGCTGATCCTTATAAGTGTGTATAATACGACTGAATTTGGTGTGACAATAACATGCATCTACAAAGGTTACATAACCCACTGCCCAATTATGATTGGAACTTTTATTTATTTGTACTTGTCAAACTTATTGTACCTACCAAGATTATAAGCCAACGATGTGGTCTCTAATAATTGGAAGCACACATGAATATACTTCCGATTCTTGTATTCTAGCATGAAATTGTGTAGCTTCTCTTGGAGATCCAATAAATACATAAATAAACTTACCAGCATTCTCTTCTCCCGGAGCAGCCGGTTGAGCAGGAATGGTGATCAGTTTGGTGCCCTCAGGTAATGTGGGATATTGAAGAGTCTTCCTCGCCTTGGTATACTTGCGGCGGTCGGCCCAGCGTCTATAAGGACATTAAGCTTAATACAAACAATGCTCAATAATTTATTTCATTTTACAATCAGTACTATAAAGGTATAAAACTTAAAATTGTACGAGATTATTATGCACCGCAAAATATTATAAGAGAGAAAGCTTTAAAACGTAACTTACCTATTCTTAACTATATCTTATGATTATAGGGCTTTTTTTCCAATATGTATGAATTTTCTAATAAAAGTAGTAGTAAGTTCAAAACTAAAACCCGACTGCTAAAAAATCACGCTCTAGAAAGTATGAAACAAGAAAATATTTCAGACAGAAATCAAAAGATAGCTGCATAGGTACAAAAATGGTCAAGGTAAAGTCGTGGTCTCATGCCATTATTTATAATTTTATAGGTGTACAGGCATGCGACCACGGCTTTACAATTTTGAACTTACTTTTTATTTAAATTATTTTGGGGTTGTAATTTCATGATAAAGTATTTGCAAAGCAGCTTTAATATTTTTTTGTTTGGGTTTTGTTGTATAATAGGTATTAATTTTACAGCCGCGCCGTACGTAGCAGACTCACTTTTGCTTGTTTAATTTTTTTTTAAACATATTTATTTACTTAGACAATATGATATATACACATATTTGTAATATGCTCGTTAAGCCCTTTCATTTGATACCAAACATGGCATAATTAAAAACTTCTTTTTTTTAGTTCATGACTTTATGTCCTCTAGAGGGCACCATATTACAATCAAGACGCTTCCAATGATAACTCATTTGTCAAATCATGATCGATAGTTTAGAAGTTATGAGGTAATCATAACCCTCCTTTTTGCTTCGCCGTAGTCGGGTAAATATACTATCTGTACTAATACATACATACCATCAAACATAAACTCACGTCTTTTTCCCATGGGGAAGACAGAAACTATAGAACGCCTGCTACGATCCTTACCATACATAACATCACGCCTGTAAACCGCGAAGGATAAGACAGAGATGAACCTATAGTACGCCCACATTTCCCCAGTTGTGTTCATGTCCCACGTAATAGGGGGCGAGCGTATTGTCAACATCCTTACATCCTCCACCTCCTAACATCAATCTGCCTAGCCTTTTCCCAACAATGTTGGGGTCGGCTTCCAGTCTAACCGGATGCAGCTGAATACCAGTATTTTACATGGAGCGACTGCCTATCTGACCTCCACAACCCAGTTACTGGGTAATACGATACCCCTTGGTAAGACTGGTTGTCAGACTTTCGGGCTTCTGACGACCCGTAACGACTGTCAAAGATCCACGAATGACAGCCGGGACCAACGGCTTAACTTGCTTTCCGAGGCACGAGTCTCGGTATATAAAGATGGTCACCCATCCACGGACCAACCACGGCAAGCGAAGCTTAACCTGATGGATCGACCCGTGCGGCTGTTTTTAATTAGGCTCGAACTCCTCCACCTCCTTACATAATATACTAATAATTATTAGAGAATTTAGCAGTTATTTTTATAATTTAAATATTCGTTTACAGTACAGTAAGAGAATGATGAGTATATAAAGCACTATCTTCTGTCCGCGACTTCGTCCGCGTGACGTAGTTTTGCTTGGCTCCTAAGGGTCGTAGCGTAATGTTACATAGCCTATAACCATCGGCGGACTAAGCTTGACGGAGCCCCGCCCAGGCACGCAGAAAACTAGAAGAATGTTAAATGTAAGAGCAAGTTCGAAATTTTTGGACACTGCCTCGAAAAGATTTTCCTTTGACCATTCATACAGAAATAGGAGTTAATTTGGCAACTTATACGGAACAGTTGGAGTTGGAGCATCAACCGAATACACGAAGAGCGAGCTCGAGCGAAGCGAGCTCGAAAATTTTTGCACTCTGGATAGGTAAAATTTTCGTTTCAATATTTTTAACGAAATAGGACTTACTTTGTCGACCTATACAGAATAGTTTGAGAATGTAGGATGCAACAGCGAGCGAAGCGAGTCCGAAAATTTTAGCACCCCGCCCCGGATAGGTAAGGTTTTCTTTTGAGTATCCGTACAAAAATAGGAGTTAGTTATCGACTAGAAAAGTCTGAGAAACAGAGAATGGAGGATGCAAGAGCGAGCGAAGCGAGCTCGAAAGCACTCTACATTTATATTTAGCATGCCCCCAACAAAAACTTTACTGAACATATTTTGGTTTTGTTAGGAATTTTATTAAAAAGTATTTCTAAAGATTTGGGGGCCCGGGGCGGACCGCACCTGCCGCCCCCCTTAGTCCACCAGTGCCTATAAACCTTCCTCAAGAATTGGGCTATCCAATGCAAAAATAATTTTTCAAATCCGACCGGTATTTTCGGAGATTACGCCCTACATACAAACAAACAAATTTTACCTCTTTATAATATTAAGTAAAGATTGTTTAAATAGATTAAAAAGTTGACACAGCGACAGAGTAGACTTTTGTGCAACTTGCATTAGTTGTACAGTAGTATAGTTATTGCATTTTAGCATGGCAATAGCGGTCATTGGCCTTTTTAACCGGCTTCCATAAAGGAGGAGGTTATATTACGTATGCAACAAACTGAGGTCTATTCTAGGTAAGTTAAGTATACTTAAATATAAACTACCTTACAAAACGCTTAGAATGTTATATATGGCCCTAGCAGATTCGGTTATCAGCTACGGACTCAGCAGCTACGGCAGAACTTATCATACATACCTGACAGATATTTACAAGTTACAACTAAGAATATTAAAAGTAATTACGCCAAAACATTTGACCAAGAAATTCAAAAACAGTGACGACGATCTCTTTAAATACTGTAATGTTATGAATGTGTTCAATAAAGTTGAATTTTGTACTCTTGCGGAACTCAATAGACCTGAGTTGCTAACCGAAAAAACAAGACCCGATTATCTAAGAACGATACCACTTAAAAATAAATACATCCTACCAAAGTTCAATAATGTTTACGGTATGAGAGTTGAAGAATATTTAGTACCTCTTTTCCTTAATAAACTGCCAGAGGACTTACAAACGTTGTACAAAGCAAATTCGAAAAGTTATAAGTACAAATCAAAACGTTTCCTTACACAAAATTTCTCATAATATATGTATGTATTAATGTACTCACAAATTATTATCATCATTTTAAAATTATTGTATCATTAGCTTCCGCTAATTATAGCCTATGTTACCCAGTGATAATGTAGCTTTCTAACAGCAAAATATTTTTTCTTTTTTTAATCGGTCCAGTAGTTTTTAAGTTTATTCGTTACATAAGGAATACAAATCTTTCCTCTTTATAATATTAGTGTAAATGTAGATGTCATAGCATCATTGTAGTATGTAAGAATTTTTTTCTGTAAAAAAATATTTTTTTTCTTGAACGGCTCGCCGCACACAGATAAACCCTGAGAGGTTTTCGTTGTGAGGCTAAAACGAAAATGTAATAGGTTAAGTGTTTTAGAAATAAATAAATAATAATAATAAATAATAATAATAATAATAACCCCACCGTCGTATCTCTACGTTGACGTCGTGGTGGGGCTTGCGCGCTCCGAACTCTAGGCCTGTGCCGGTAGAGTTTACTTTGCCGGAACGGGTCTGGGATTAGGAGCCAGACCAAGAGAGATACAAAAACCCGCAGGGCAGCATGTGGCGAGCTGTTGGGCAGTAGCGACCCCACGGACCCTATCTCCCGGGAGATATCTTGTTCCTCACCTCTGGCTTGCCTTTATTGGCCGGCTGGAGTAAACACTGACGAGGAACAGAGCTCCCGCCTCATTCTTGCCTTAATTGGCCGGCTTGAGTGGAGATTCGCAAGAGCAAACGTGCTCGGAGGAAGGAAGTATTCCAGTAAGATGCTGGTAGGGATCTTGACCGTACTTCCGGGATTGTCCTGATAGCCGTGGAATACCTCTCCACTCCTCATAAGCACCTCAGGACGTGTTGCCCCTTTGTCGCTACGACACTATGTGCTAGCGACCGTTTTCGGGGGCCCATTATTGAGCGTGCAAGTCACCCCCTGCCATTTTATCCGTGTACATTTAAACATTGATCAGGCAGGGGCCATAGTCCTTCCATAGCTCCAGGTAACCAGTCCACTTAAGCCACCCAAAGCCATAGTCCAATATCTTTGTTTCCATATTCTGCAATAGTCCCACACCAACCGGGGGTTGTCCTTGGGTGCCCTTGCATAGTGCGAACAGGGATAATCGTCGGTTGGTGCCTCAATACTCAAAAATGTCTAAGGGGCCTCTGCGAGTTGGCTTCGGCCCCTCGTATGCCTTCCAAAGGTCCGGGACCCCAGGGTCCCGAGATATGTCAAAGACATTTAGAAATAATAATAATAATAATATGTTCGTCTGTAGGTATTTTTTTTATGTATGTTTATCGCTTTTTTCGTCAATTGCGAACCAATTTTAAAAATGTTTTTTTCATTTAGTAGAGGAAGCTTGCGCGGTGGTCCCATATAAATTGTACCTATGTACTTTGCTTTTGTTTCAGTTAGCTTCAATATTACGTATTTTCCCACGTTATAATAACTTCCTGTCACTGTTATATACATAGCAGGTAGTGGTATTATTCGAATTTGTGTGGGGTAGGTACCACAACTGTTAACAATGTTTAAATCTTTATTTCCATTTATTTGTTTTGTTGAATCTAATATCTGTATCTTTTAAGTTTTATGCTAATTTGCTGTAGATGTTTTTTTTAAATGTATTTTGTTTAATTATTATTTATTTTGTTTTTGCTACGTAGTATTAATTTTGTAGTATAGTGCTTGTGACACATTTGTTATGTTTATGGGGAATGCGGTGCTAACCTATAAGAAATTGTTATACTAACCTTAGATTTTAGTAAAACAACATTTTATCATTTTAAGTGTAAAAAAAAGTTGGTTGGCCTAAAAAGGGAAAATAAAAAAAATACGAAAAAAAAATAACGACTTTGGAAGACTTGAAGAAGTGTGACAAAAGATGTAATTAATCTGTGATTTACAATACGATTCTTTCCAGAAACAAATAATACTTAAATAAAAATTTCCAAACAACTGTTTTTGTACTTTTATTTAAAAACACTACCTATGTACTAAGTCCAACGTTACCAGCCTTAGTTACATTTTGCTTAGATATACATCTTTCTTTTCTTAACAAATTTAAAATACGAGCATACCTACCTACACAAATTCTAAGGTTCCAACTCTATTAGGGCAGAATCCACAAGATTTTAGACTAGTGGAATCTGCCCCACCAAGTCGAACTAAAGGGGCAGATTTCACTGCAAAATTTTAAGCATTCCACTCTACCCCACCACTGGAGCGGCTTGGTGGGGCAAAGTAGAAAAATTTGGAAAAACGAGCCGCGAACTGTCTCGTCTGCGTACATTCCAAGCCAGTAACACTCACTTGAAATGCATGATATTTACAGTCTTGAACTTGAACAGCCTCCTGCAATACTCATTGATCTGCTCAGCGGTTAGGTGCTGAGTCTTCCAGCTGGTGTTGATGGTTTCGACCCTCGGAGGAGGCATCACGATGCCTCCTGGCAGTACCACAGGCTGCCGAGCCAGCGAGACTTCCTCATCTCCATTAGCTTCTTTGATAACCACGCTCTCACTCGTGTTAGCCGGTTCGTCATCACCAGCCTCTTCTTCTGGCTTATTTTCAAATGAAGCCTCAGGTTGCTCAACAGCTGATTCTTCAATCTTTTCTACGTTCGATTCTTCATTTCCATCAACTTTCGTTTCTTCCGCTCTTCCTCCAGCTTTGCCATTGAGAAATGGACACATCATTTTATTCTCTGCAACTTCTTTTTTGATAGAAGTTTCTTCATAGTTCGACTCAGTAGTCTCGCCAGTGATGTCATTACAATCCTGGTTGTTCTCATTGTTCTCGGATTTCACGTTTGAGTTGATCACCCAGTTGCCGGTACGGATCTGTTCAGCGATTCGCTTGTCGATCTCTTTTTGCTTGTTCTCCTCTTCAAGCGCGCGGCGGTACGCAAAGCAGGGTATGCCGCTTATTGGTATTTCGTGGCGCTGCAAATAAATGGTCGTGTCAGTTATTATCCGATAATCTGACTTTCTGAAGAATTTTTCAAAAGATCTGAAGGCCAATTCTCGTACTTAAAAACAGTCAAAAATCAAAGACAAAAACGTCGATTTTTTACGGATTGAGACGAGATAAGAATGCGAACGTTCTTAAAAATACCAGAATTGTCCTCTTAAAATGTAAAGTTTCCCTAAGCTGTTTGATGTATGTGTACATAAATAAATAAATAATATGCAACTCATCTAACGTTTACTGTCCTTTCACCTTAGCTATTTTTGAACTCCCCACAAAATGTTAGTCGTGCTATACGAACTTACCCTCGTGTTTCCCTTGCCGAGGAAGTAAGGCTTGGAGAGCGTGCAGACCCTGGACGCGCGGTGCATGTAGATGGGCATGCCGCTGATGTGGCGGACCATGATCCAGTCCAGGGGCAGGACTTCGAAGTGGTTCACGCCTTTCTCTGTAGTGCGGGAAAGTAAACATCCCGTGGTGTATGAGAATGTACAGCTAAACGTGAATAAGTGTATGAACATCCTATGTACCGTGTTTCTGGCGAATTACTTTGGACATTTGTTGTGACTTTGATTTTCGTAGTTTAACTGACGTGCGGTTGACTATACAGCAAACTTGCTCTAAAAAAAGGTAATAAAGATGTCAAACTAATGACATGCATGATATAAATGCTGTTGCATGCAATATTTTCAATTTTTTTTTTTTAATTTTGTCCCACGTTGTGAAGGTACCTACGCCTCGCCTGTGCTTCGACATACAAGGGTTATGGTTTGTACCTTCCAGTTCTCTCTGCAGTCTTAACGAGTTAAAATTTGTGCCCAAAACCGCCTTAGAAAAGAAAATGCCTACCTTCTAGAACGATCTTCTGTCTCGTGATGTAAGCCTTCTCCTTCGGCTTGGGAGCGCCTTTGAAGTCATCTGGGAGATCCTCATCCAGCATTTTCTCGATTTCCTCTTCTGGGAGACCTTTGGATACATCTAGGAGTTTTACTAGCCTATCATAATAATACGACAGCATATTTTTTTATTAACAAGGAAAGATGTTTTGTGGTGGTATTTAGGATTAGAACTGTATTTTTATCATAAGATGATTATAAAATATTATACTCCCTGATACTCAAGCACAGGATGGCATGTAAGTTTTCAAAAAGAAACAGTGATTAATAATTATAAATGGAAGAGAATGGGATATTAAATAGCAGTCGCATTTTAATCAGTAGTTTATAACTTTACTTCGGTTAAACACAAACATTTGACATTCAAGTGTCTTATAATTGCCTAATTAAATTAAATGATTTGACTTAGTCGCAGAAAACCTTTAATGAGTTACTAAAGGTATTTCATTCAATGAATGACCCACCAGGACTTCCCCTATTAAAGTAAATCATATTATCTGTGATATTATTGTATTTCCATTCTTTAACTGCCTGGATTATAGGCACATAGTTACAAGATAAATTGACAATAAGACAGTCATACCATGCAAGAAGGAATAAACTCAAAGACACAACTACCGTCAGAGCTGTCAGATTCTTCTTCATTGCTGTCTTCATCGTTGGACTTCACTTCGTCCAGCACCTTGAATTCCTTTAGCCTCTCCAACTCGTCAGGATTTACGAAGTTACCATAACTATCTTCACTACCAAACTTGTCATCTCCATTGTCAACATCATTGTCTATGGTCAATGCAAGACTACATGAGGCTTCACCATTGTTGTTGGCAGGACTACATGAGGCTTCATCATTGTTGTTGGCAGGACTACATGCCACTTCAGCATCATTTATGGTGGGACTACAAGATGCTTCACCATTGTTAAGCCTTTGTTTTTTAGCAGCTGGCAACTCCAGTTGGACTTCTTCACTCATTTTATTCGGTCTAAAAATATTTTTTAAGATTAAAATGCTTAGAAGGTATAGATGAGTGAAGCCAGGATGCTATTTAAATATTCAATGATCAATAAACTTAATGTTGGTAGTTACATGTTGTTACACTTATATTCTGATAATTCTCATAAACATGCACCTGCATTCAACATTATTATCAAGTAATGCAAAGGTTATTAAAATTTATAATGAGACTCTTTTATGTGAAAAATAATGAAACTTATTAAATCAGCTACAAGTGACACCTGGCTTAACTCATCCATCAGATCCACACAATAATTGCCAAGTGTTGATACAAAAATTATTACACTAATATCTAAGTAACTGTAAATACTCAAAAAGTAGTCATCTAACAAACAACTACATAGTTATTGCTGCAAATACTGTGGAGGAATGCCGTCACGGCATACATTGTTACCAAAACAAAATTACTACTTATGTAAATTTATTACCTTTCATGTCACTAAGTATTGATTTAATATTACTCTACTTTTGAAAATGACGACACATCTTTATTATAGGTTCATCAAACAGTGGAATACTTTAAAAGGCATTGCATAAATTATTAAGTCAAAGTACCATAAAATCAAAATAATAACAGTATTTCTGCAATAATATTGTCAACAAACACCTGAAGGCTTTTACCTTTGAGGTTATTCACATAAACTAAGCCCAAAAGTTGTTGTAAGATCGTCCACAACTAGCGATGGCACTTAAAATCCAATGTGCAACAACAGTTGGATTTCACCCATCGCTCGATGTAAACTTTCGTTAATTCTGTGACCGCGTGTAAGGCGAGCGCTACGGCGCGAAGATGTGGCAGAGTTGCGACAGACTAGGAGCTCTGAACGTTTATACAGAGTCTACTCTGTAGCAAAACCGCTTTAAACACCCGCAGGATACCACCGCGGGCAGCGCTGCTAATGAATTCCTGTGTTCTCTGCAAAGACAACTTGAGACTTTTGTCTTGCAAATCGGTCAAATCCAATATCATATAAACACTTTCAAGTGTTAAGCACTGCAAACCAGTCAAATACAAGATGTAACTAAGTAGGTGGTTATTAGAACATCATTGAAACCTGACCGTTTTGCAAGTTTGCAATAAATTGTTTTACTTACGTGACCACTCATGCACTCAAAATAATGAAAATAGGTACAAAAATAATTTCGTTTATGTATATGTTTTCGCCAATTCTGCGACTGCTTAACTTAAAACCTAGTTAACAATTAACGGTATATAGCTTCAAAATATGATTATAATTGAATTATTTTAACAATGTTACTTATATTTTAACACCACAGCCTCGTTTGACGATTTGACATTTGACTCGATACTCGCCCTGCATTCCGAGTTACGCTAAAAGTGATAATATCGCGAATCCGACCAAATTTTATAGTCACAATTATTACTCAATACCCCTTATATTTTGTGACTATTAAATTTGGTCGGATTCGCGATATTATCACTTTTAGCGTAACTCGGAATACGGCCTCGATATCTCGTCCTCGATTACTGATTTACATTCCGTTTTGTACCTTTACCACTTCTTGACACATTTGCGCAGGAAACAAAAAAAAAATCATCAGTTTCGTGAAAAGATTATTATGATTAACAATAAGTTATGTAAATAGGCTCTATTATGATAAATTAGATACTTCATTTGTAGCTTCAAGGCGAATAAAAAAAGATTAAATATTTCTAACAAACTCTGTAAAGTGAAAAGAAGTATTTTGAAATGAAACGTAACTACAAGAATAGGTAAAAGTGTTTCCACACGAAAAACCAATGGTTTTAGACGGTAAAAATCGGTAAAATGGAGGAATATCTAGTAGGTATGTTCTAGGAATCTAGGATAATACTGTTCTGTGGCTACTGGCGAACATTCATTTTGTAAATAGCAACCGAACTGAACACTGAATTGACTGAGAACTGTAAAGTAAATGTAATACATACTATGTAAAAAGCACAGACGTATAAAGAGTAGCAGACCAAACATTCGCTAAAAATTGCGTCATTACGCACACATAGTCAATACGGAGCCGGACTAGGGCCGGTTGCCGGTATTATCTAACGATATTGAAACAACCGATACTTACCGAAAATCCGCGAAAATTGATATTCTCTGGGTATAAGAAGTGTAAATTACTTAGCAATAAAGTCAATCAATCAATTATTACCTGCCGAATGAAATTTCAAAGTTATGTGAGTAGCCTATTTATGTATAGGTATACATAAATAGGCATAAGACAGACATAAGTAGGTACTTATGTCTATGTTCATGTTTTCCATCACACAGATACAGGGTAATATAATTCATTTTATAATTTATTACAAAAGCATGTGTGTACACTGACAATCTGCACTTTGCAGTAAGTATTCTGGAACAATGTCACTAAAATATGGATGTGTATGCAAAAGGCGGATGTGAGGAGGATCGTAGCCTGTAATAACAGCCGCGGGGGTGCTCCTCGCCGTAACTGAGTATGTTCCTTGAGGTGCCCACGGGAAAAAAGCGTGGCAATTATAATGTGTGGGTAACAAGAAAAGATAGAGAAGCTTTTTGAAATAGCGCTATCTACCACTAGGTACAGACGCCAGCACATCAAGCTACCCGAAACTGTCAAATTCTCCCAATCAACTTTGAACCTTACTTTTCAGCGATAAAGTTGAAAATCTACTAAATAAATTTGACAGATTGTAGTAGCTTGATGTGCTGGCGTCTGTACTTGTTACGTAAGTACCTACACGCAAGTTCATCCAACACGTTACAACTGCTTTTACTTATTTACTAGTCTTACCCAAAGGGTATTTATTACCCAGTAAGGTCAATGGGGCGAAGACCAGCATACTTTATTAAAAATTGACTTTGTTAGCCATTTTTGGCCATCTCTATTATATTTAGGGAAGTTTTATTTTATTGGGTGATCAAACATTTAGTTGACTTTGATTAATAGAAACTGTCAAATTTACTTTTAGGCTATCAGTTTATAAATAAACACTAGTTTTGAAAAAATGGCAAAATAGACGGATTTCACTGCCATGTCGGATAAAACCGTCAAAATATAGAAATAGACAGTTTACACGAATATCACATATTGTTGAATTACCTACCTGAAAAAGCAATAATAAAAAAAATAATGTGTTTATTATCTTAATCTAGACACAATTTAGCTGCCGGGGCTTCCCAGAAAGTAATCCGTTGATACTTGTGATGGGATAAACCTCGCTCTTCCTCGATTAGTTCAATTGTTTCGTTGTGCTAATTAGGTATAAGTTACACATTTTTTTTTTTATTAAACCAATAAAAATTAAAAACTAATAAAAACAAAGCCAATAAGAAAAAAGAAAACAAAAATGAATTAAATCGTATTTATGGCAGAAAGGTGTAAATGTGTGTATACGTGCGTGTGAAAGTATATTTTGTGTGTATGTGTGTGTGTTTAAGTGGGTGTGTGGGTGTGTACATACACACACCCACACATGTGTTAGAGTGTATGTGAGTGCGTGAGTGAGTGAGATGGTGTGTGTGTGTGTGTGTGTGTGAGTGAGTGAGATGGTGTGTGTGTGTGTGTATGCATGACGTTCAACCCTGTGTAACCAAAATGTCTTCCACGTCATCATAATTAAGTATAAAGAGCCATTCCTTCAATATTTTCTTACATTCATACAGCTGCATAGGGTAAATGTTAAGTATGCGATTTACTTTATTATAAACGCGTGGGGCTTGAGCTACATTTTGGCGACTAGCAAAAATTGAACGTGCTGAGTATGTAGGGGCTACTATGTCACAGCGTCTTTTTTTAAGTTTGTCATGGCTAAAGGGTAGAATTTTATGGTGTCTGAGTACAAGATATAGGATATAAAGTTTCCTAACGGAGAGCAGCTTAGCGCTTGAGTATAGAGATTCAGTAGGGAACCTGCAGGGCTTACAGTACATGACTTTAATCAAGGATCTCTGTGCCCTCTCTAGATCTAAAAAATACGTCTTAGCTGCTCCACCCCATACCGAGACACAATAAATGATTACAGACTGGGCCAGTGCGATATAAATTTTATTCTGTAATTCTGCACTCATAACATGTCTCAGAGATTTAAAAACCCATATGAGTTTTCTCACCCTCCCTATAGTTAGTTCGAGGTGTGGGTACCAACTTAACCTTTGGTCTACTACGATACCTAGGTACTTGACGGAATTTACCTTCTGAATAATAGGGCAACTACAGGTAGATTGGGTTGGGGTAGGACAAGAATGTATTCTAATATTAAAGTCAGGCGCCGGCTGAGAGTTTGTGTATTTAGTGAAGCAGACGTAGTTTGTTTTTTGGGTATTAAGCGTAAGTAGATTTTCATTTAGCCAATTACTAACTCTAGCTAATCCTCTCTCAGCCTCTAGCCTAACTTTGTCCCATGTCTTGGCGGAGAAGATAATAGCGGTATCATCCGCGTAGGACAGTATCCTCGCCCCGTCGATAATAAGGTTGCAGAGCTCATTAATATAAATCAAAAAGAGCGTCGGGCCGAGGACACTGCCCTGCGGGACGCCATACGTCACGTTCTCTTCGTCACTAACCTGGTTTTCAATTTTTACCCTCTGTTTTCTATTTCGAAGGTAACTGCTGAGAAGAGAGAGAGCAGAACCTCGAATTCCTAAGTTCTCCAGCCTTTGTATAAGCTTAGAAATAGAGACGGTATCAAAGGCTTTCCTGAGGTCAAGAAAGACCACTAGGCATTTGTTCCCCTTATCCACTTCCTTAGTTATTACCGTTGCAAGTTCCTCAGTAGCATCCTGGGTCGACATTCCCCTCCTAAAACCATACTGAGAGGAAGATAGGATCTCATACTTAGTCAGGTAGCTAACTATTCTAGAGTTCAAGACCTTCTCAATGATTTTAGAAATGGAAGTCAACACAGAAATTGGCCGATAGTTGTTAACGTCGTCTCTATCTCCACTCTTATACACCGGGGTAACAACGGACCGCTTAAGAAGGTAGGGAAAGATACCATTGTTAAAACATAGGTTGGCCAGGTCGCAGATCAGCGGGACTAAGATCTCCTTGGCCTGTTTTAGGAAAAGGGTAGGAATTCCATCCCAACCTGGCGCACTCCCAGAGTCTAGGGACATCAGGATACCTTCAACTTCCTCCTGCGTGGAGTCTAGGAGAACAAAAGAGGACAAATTATGGCGGTCTGTGTTATAAGTTTGGGGTACGTAACTATTTAGGATGTTCTGCGCTAGAGTTTGTCCTATGTTAATAAAATAATTATTAACATAGTTGACTGAGTCTTGGGGGCATGATTTTATCTTAAGTAGGTCGCCATTGGAGCTCCTGGGTGGTTTATAATTTGTGACGTCATTTATGGTTGACCACAATGCCAGAGGGTTTTTTGCAGCTGCTTTGATTTTATCTCTGTTATATTTATTTTTTAGTTTCTTTATAAGATTTCCACAGAAGGTCCGATATCGTCTATATGTTATCACTAGAATCTGATTATGTGGGTTCGATTTAAGTTTAAGATAAATTGAATTCCTTAGTCTAATACACCGTAGGGAACCTGCTGTAATCCAGGGTTTAATAGATCTTTTGCTATTCGTGATAGTTACAATTTTAGAATTCAAAAGTATAGCTGTCTTGACCATGTGTATAAGCGCAAAGGCGTAAGTATCAGGGTCTTTGAAGATGTTAAAAAAGGAGGTATCAATATTTATTAGACTATTATAAGCATTTTCGTAGTTGACTATTGTTTTGTGCTTATTAGGAATAATACCTATTTAAATAATTAAAACAGTAAAGTTATACCACTTTTTAGGGTTCTGTAGTAAACAAGGAACCCTTATAGTTTCGTCATGTCCGTCTGTCTGTCTGTCCGCGGTTTAGCTCCAAGACCCTTTGTACTAGAAAGCTGTAATTTGGCATAGGTATACATATTAATTACGTCGACAAAGTGGTAAAACAAAATTATGAAAAACATCTTTTTTAGGGTACCTCTCATACACGTAAAGTGGTGATGTTTTATTTTTTTAACCCATGGTGAGGGGTATCATTGGAAAGGTCCTTCAAAAACATTATGAGTTTGTGAAAACTATTTTTGGATCTAGGGATCCGTTTGCGAAATATTAAGCTTTAAAGTGCTAATTTTTGTTAGAGTCAAGTGTCCCCCCCCCCCTGCCGGCTAAATGGTTGGTTTTGGGTGTATGAAAAAAATCACTACAGTAGTTTATATAACGAAATTAAAAGGAAAACTATCACAGCTAAGTAGGCTTTACAAGTTAACGAGTAATAATCGATCAACTTTGCAGTTGCAAAAACATACATTCCATATGGGAGAACATATTTTTCAACTACAAAGTTAAGTTTGTTTTTGGGATAAATTCATCCCAACTACGGAACCCTTCATTGTACGTGGTCCGACACGCACTTGGCCGGTTTTAAATCTGGGGGCAGTAAAGACACTAACAATTATCGACCAGTATCTGTGCTGCCGGTATTCAGCAAAGTTTTCGAAAAGGTAATGCTCAATCAAATGCTTAATCATTTTAACGTCAACTAAATCTTGCACGATCAGCAATATGGTTTCACCAAAGGACGTTGTACAACTGACGCCGGTGTCACCTTATTAAAACACATATTTACAGCGTGGGAGGAGGCCCAAGATGACATAGGAATCTTTTGTGACTTCTCCAAGGCATTTGATTGCGTGAGTCATGAAACCTTGCTTTTGAAACTTGAGCATTACGGACTAGGTAAACTTGCGCTCAGTTTAGTAAAATCTTATTAAGATCATTTGAAAATTGCACTTAGAGGTTCAAGTTCTTTTCATCAGAAGTAATTTCGTGAAAAATGTGTTAAATTCAATTCTAATATATCCTTAGAAAACTCTTAAAAAAAAAGAAAAAATTTTTTTTTTGACACCTTGTACTGGTCGTAATGGTAGTTGATAACTCGACAAAATTTCGAATGCCATTTTTTCTCTATGCGTCATAAATAGCGCCACCTGTGTCAAAAAATATAAACTAAAACAGTTCTACGTTTACGAATCTAGGGTTGCCATCCTTGTAATTACTTCAGAACTCATAGTATTTCATACTGTACGGTCTTGCCCTACAGACGGTCTTCGCCCTATTGACCTTACTTGGGTTATGGAGGTTAGACAGGTAGACTACTTGCGATGTTGGAGTCAGCTTCAAGACTAAAAGATGACTAAAAGCCGGATTTTAGGTTCCGGTTTTTAGAACGGAAGCCGACCCCAAGATAGTTCGGAAAAGGATAATAGGCAGATGATGATGATTTTCTTTCCTTGTTGGTGAAACTTGCGTGCATCAAGACTAAGAATGCCATGGAATCCAAAAATAAAATTGCAATATTCATTTATAAATCACCTTTATTTTCCATTGAGTAATTAAAATGTTTTAGATCTACAATTTCCCAAGTAGGTACTACACAACATAAGTCCTTAGATTTATTATTACCTGTAAGCACAGAGATTTAGACACAAACAAAATATATCGAAATTATATTTTCACTTACAATCTATGAACATTATCACAGTGGTTTGCAACAGTCGAGACATTCGAAGAAAGCTGCATACATATTTACATACCCTCATTTGTTTTAAACAAAATGTGACAACCTTAATTATTATTTTTGTAACACAGAATAGTAAGCAAATGGAGTTCATGTGCGTCTACGTTCCCAATTTAGGTTCCAATTCATGTGATTTCGGAAAAATAACTTGGATTATGCTTACACATTAATATACATCTTTAGTCTACACAACTACTTTTCTACCGCAGGTATGCTGGAAGAGATTTTTTTAGAAATAAGCATCACCTTTGTACGTATTTTTCTGTTCCTTTCTTCTTGTCTGTTTATATGTGTGTACATAAACTGTTAAATAAATAGTTTCAATATTTGATTACGATTTCAATAGTATTCTAAAATCCCAAACTCAATTTTCTTATGTAACGACTTCGAATCGAATTTAGTTATAATGCAATGAAAGATCTGTCTGTAATTTGACGTTTGTAGTGTAGAACTGAGCACTCCATTCCTCCACTATTCTGTGGTTGTTTTTAATTTGTTTTTCTACACGTGTTTGTTGTTATTTTTCTAGACATTATTGCAACAAGTAGAGGTTTGACATCAAGATTATAGCCACATTTTTATTACATTAATGATTAAAAACACTACGCTTATATGAAGGCTACACAGTGAATAGAAAACACTCAGTGCTTTTGTTAGAGAACATACATAGACACTCAAGAACTAATATATTTATCACAAATAATTATGTTAACTGTATATTATTTAGTGAAAATCTATAGTGTACACCACTATAGATTGTCACTGATTGGAAGGGCGTCATCCACGAGCGATTAATCAGAAGATTAACTTCTTGTAGAGTGGCCATTTACGAGCAGTGCAAGAAGCAGCTCGCTAGATCTATATGACTACTGGGCGAAACACACCAGCATGGATAGATATTACAGCAGGTTAGAAAATTACGTTTTTATATAATTGAAACCAGTGGCGAAGTGGCTATCATATTCTGACAACCTTCTCATTTAAAAAGCTACTACAAAGGAAATACAATTTTGGTTCCGTTTTTTTTTGTTTTAATAATGGCAAATTGCCACCGATTGACTCGAAACTAAAAATATTTTTCACTTTGTAGTAGCTTAGTTTAAAGTATATTTTTTTGGTTATACCTAAGTTTTTATTTTTTAATTATAGTATCCCACACAAATTCATGTACCACTACTTACTATGTGAAGATAACAAAACCACCTAACAGAATCAATTCCTTCTTTTTTGAAGTTGGTTAAAAAGAGATACACTCTAGTACGCTGCACGACCGTAAAAATTACAGATCAAGTTTTAGAAAAGTTATGGTTTCGTGAAATGGTCTCTGTCATACAAGTGTGTGACAAACAGTCTCTGCCATGTCTAAAACTCCATGTGCTATATCAACGGCCGGGCACTGGAAATGCCTTGTTTAGTTAGGGAAGCTGAAAGGAATCTTACTTGAGAGTCTTCGCCACTGATAGACACAGACAATTAATAGAGAGAAAAAGAAGCTTTCTCTTTCTCTCGCCCTCTCTCACACAAATATCCAGCCTTATCACATAAGCGTAGCGTCACCTATCAGTCGTCTACCGTCTCCGTCGCCTGGGTTTGGGCGGCGGTGCCACACTGACTTGCGCTGTTGCCAGCTCTTCCTGCGACGCGCCGGCTTGTTGCTCCAGTTGCCCGCGCGCTTCTACGAAGAACATTACGTCGCGAAGTTGTTCTTTTAGTTCGGTTACCTGGGTGACAATTATTATTGCTATAATACCTATTTAACTTCTTGAACATAATAATATGAAGACTTTTACGGTTAGAGCGGTTACGCACTACGTCCAATCCGAATTCGATCCGAATCCGAGAATTGTCGGTCCGAAGTAGTCATAGTACTATTGGTATGAGGGGTTGCGCACTAGACCACTTCAGACACCAGTCCACATGGCCTTCACATGATCTGACCAAGATTATGTCTGGACTTTAAAAGAGACTGAGACCTCTGAGTTTGTTTCGGCCTTTCTTCTCAGAATAGTCAGATAGGAAACGCCGACCTCATCTAGTTTTAAAATATAATTGACGTGTAAAAGTGTTTGTACAAACCTCCTTACAGAAATAAAATCATTTATCAGATCCGAACTCTGTCCGTCCAAATTTAGAACATTACCAATTCGAATTTTGAATTCGGATTCGGATCGGACGTAGTGTGTAACCGCTCTTAGAGGTATAAATCTATAATTTTTTAATTATTTAAACTTTATGCACAAGTAAAAAAATATTGTAAAAAGGCGGACTTGATGCCTCGGGCATTTTCTACCAGTCAACCGTAAGGTGATGCCGAGACAAAAAATGACAGACGCAACATAATGTATGCATAAGCATATTCAGCCTATAATGTTCCTGGGCTGGTATTTTTGTCCTGTATCTTGGCAGTCTGGAAATATTGACCGATTGACCCAACATTCCGCAGGAGTCAAGCAAGCAGGACAAGCAAGGTGTAGACGTCCTGCAGTGATATTCCAATAAAATCTTGGAAAAGAAAAGAAAACTACTGTTAAATCTTACCTCTTTCACGAAGTTCTCTTCCCGTATCTTGGCTCTAGCTTGCCACTCAGCTTGGCTGTTTGTTAGAGCCGCTGCCAAACCCCTTTCTTCAGACAACTCGTTTTGCAGTATTGATAGTCTGCAAAAAAAATACCGATATACTATTCTGCATGTCGCCAGAGATTGTGTGTAAAAGGCGTGAGCGAATTGTATTTATTCAAGACGGTGATGTCTCCATCACCGTCTTGAATAAATACAATTCGCTCACGAACCGCATAAGTATTCTAACAAAAACATTATCTATTTATGAAGCAGCTATCAAGGGTTGACATTGACAACCGTGTTTTTGTTATTGGAAACATTAATTTGGTGGCAACATTGCATACAGTACGTTTGGATTTTTTTTATAGCAACAATAAGTCGTATTCTGACGGTATTCTGAGTTACTAACTTGTTGGTAACGTTATGCAGCTTCCTCTCGAGGGTCTTGTTCTCTTTTGTAAGTGCGGTGACTTGTTCACTCAGCTTTGATGAACTGGCTTCCGCCTCTGAAGCTCTGAACCGAAGCTTCTCCACCTCGTTTATATGTTCAGCTTCTAGTCTGTGGAACAGGGAAATTAGACGATGGTATCTGACAAAATAACCGCGAAAACTACAAACAACCTTGTTTGTAGTTTTCGTGGTTAATCTTTTATTAAGGCTCTCATTATCTCTTGGCCTCATACTATGACTGCCTAAACCATTTTTTCCTGAAAAGTAATTTAACCAGTAGCCATTGCAGTCCATTGCTAGACATCGGTCATTCCCAAAAAGGGCTTTTACGCTGGAAATATGAAGCTCGGATCATCCAACTTTTATATCACCATGAAATCTTCAAAAACCAAAATACGAAGAACCGTTCAAAATGTCTAGTACCTTTAGTACCTTAGATGGGTATTTGTATTTCAGTAAGAGTTATTTGTGGGACTAACATGGCCAGAGATCGCACAAAATAGAGAGGTTTTAAGCGAAAAAGGAGAGGCATTTTCCCAGCAGTGGGACATAATGTAGGCTAACAACAAAAATAATGAGTTACTTAGCTGTAGTCCTCGTCGAAAGACTTATAAACATCAGTACACTGTTGCTACTAACTTGTTCATCCTCTCCTCATAGAACATCCTCTGACTGTCCAGCTGCTGCGTCAGTATGTACGTGAACTCCAGCTGCGCCGAGTCCAGCTTCTCCCCCCCACAGGCCGAGTCCTCGGAGGTGAGCCCTCCCTCTGCCGCCACTAGTTTGCCGTCAGCTTTGTTCTGAACCAAGCGATGGACAAAGTTGTCGCCTGAAAGGAAATTGATTATATAATAAATTGTGGAAACCATGTTTTCCTCCTCTTTGATCGTTACTTATGCTATAAGTGCGGGAATCATCTTGCGCACGTGTATCATACAAAGTTTTACTATGCATTGTGCGAGGAAATGAAAAAACGAGCGAACCTTACAGTAATCGTATACGATGTGTAACATCTGACATCTTGGCTGACGTACATAAATAATATTATTCATCATCGCCATCGTCATGACTTTGATTTTGATTTTGACTTCCGACTTTGACTTCGACCATTGTCATCACCATCACCATTGCCATCACCGTCGTCATCGTCATCTTTAACGCCACTGACGCCATCGTTAACGCCACTGACACCATCGTCATCATCATCTAATTTGTAAAACTTTTCTCAAATAATAATAACTCTTTTGCGTCGCTCGGGCTGATGACGGAGTTAAAATTAAAAAAAAAAAACAGAAAAGTAAAAAGCACTAGTCAAAAAAAGTGACACTTTTCGCACAGTTTAGCTGATCTAATCTAAATAGAACAATCATGGCAGAATACTAACCATACTGATGAAAATAGTGGTCCTAAAATAATGGTAATCAACAGTGAGGTTTAAGACTTACCCGCATAATCCCAGACCCGGTTTGAACCCAATTGTAGGGCGTATGTATGATTTGATGCTAAGAAATGTTTCGCCGCATGACCACCCTCGTATCTGGTACAAAAAAAGATACAAACGTCAAAATTATTTGAAAAACTAAGGCCAGTGTGAAATATTTAAATTACTACAAATTGTAGAGATTTTTTGCGAACACTATCTAAAGTTGCGATCAGTGGTATGAATAAAAATATGATGGTGTACATACAGGGTGGCAGGGACATCAACGTGAAAACTGTTACCATGGATTCAGTACATGATTCTGAATGTCCCTGCGTTGAAATTTTTCGTCGGTTATTTAAAAAAAAAAACTGTTCCATACATTTTGACCGCGTTGGTATTGCACTTTTCTGTGAAACAGCAGATTTTTATTTAAAAATCCGACGAAAAATTTCAACGCAGGTGGGTTCAGAATCATGTACTGAATCCATGGTAACAGTATTCGCGTCGATATCCCTGCCACCCTGTATAACTGAGCATTCACGATAACTGGGTGAAGGTCGTGGGTCGTTAGATACGAGGAAGCACAGGCTGGGCAATGATTGGGGGAGTCTTTTGTCCAGTAGTGTACATATTTTTGATTAATGATGATGATAAGTATCCAACTGACCTGCCGCAGCCCACGTTGCCACAGATGAGACAGATCCATAGCGCACCGGCTTCCAAACCCTCCAGCAAACCTTCAGCTACCCCGCTAATGTTCTCACGCGTCTCGTCACCATCTTCTTCTGCTTGTGGAAGAAAAGAGGTTTTCATTGTCAACTAATTTACAAAGCACACCACTATATCTTAAATCGTTAGATTACTAAGTGATATATCACCTATTTATCCCCAATAAACAAAGCATTTAAATTATGTGCTGGATTTTACACCGTGTAACAAAGCAAAGAACATTATTATTACTGAAAAAGTAAAGGTCCTAGAATTGAGCCTTGAGGAAACCGTTAAGGAATAATCAGTCAGCCTAAAATACTGCTTTGCCAACAACACATTATGCTTCACTGCTAAGTTTACACGCTAATAATAGCAAGTGCGATGATTTCGACTCTCCAATAATGTTGTTTGGGAACCATCAACACATGTTCAACATAGTCAAACGCTTTAGACAGAACACAGATTCTCAACGATTAAATTGGGTAATAGATGACAAGTTTGGTGCGAAAAGAGTAGATAATATTGTGTGTATACTATCATAGTATAGTACCCAGTTGTCTACTATTTAACTTCAAGTCTTTAACTTATTAGGCAAATCTAAAACATAAATAAAAAATAAAACACAAACCTACATGGGCCTGCATATGAAACGTCAAAAGCTGGGTACACGGTTCCAATTGATTGTTTCCTATGGAGAAGAGCTGGCATGGAACTCTATGGTTACTCTTTTAAACTTTTCATTTTTCATTCCATTGAGGATGTGCTCTTTTAAAATTATGTTCGTCCGTGTCATACCTGCTAGTGCAGCTCTCTCGCACTGGAAGCAGGTGGCCTGTCCGCGTGGTTCAGGAGTCTGTGCACAGCGACACACAGGACAGCGCGCGTCGCGCCAGCGCACGAGACACTCCGCGTGGAAAGCGTGCGCGCACTGCACGCTCAGCACGCCGGCCACGCTCTCGTCCATGCGCTCTGCGGAGAACAACAGAATTTAGAATATAATAAACGAACATACAGAAAAGGAGGAAACAGAAATGTATTACTATTTCCCTGTACCTGGCAGGGTTCATAATGATCTCATTAAACATAATGGAATGCAATATATGATTGAGTATAATATAAAACATATCCCCATCGATTAACAAGAACAAAATATACGTAATTTGAAAGCTCTTTTCATGACTGTAATAATAGCAAAGCAATCAATCCCAAATCTTCGTAGGGGAAAAGGTGTTGCCAATTTATGTAAAAACAAATTGGGCAAATAAAGTACTTCTAATTACGTCGAGCTGTTATTGTGCAATGGTCACATTATATCTACTCTCCTTTGTTTGGTGTTATCACCTGGAATACAGGTTTCAATTGTCTGGCTTATTATAGGTATCTAAGATCAAATTACCGAGGCACACGGGGCAGGTGGGCAGCTCAGTGTGTGAGGGTGGGGGGGTGCCGTCCCGGGCCCACTCGACGCGCGACACCCACGCCATGTGGCACAGAGCATTAGGTTCAAGGCTACTGTAGGGAACCCCGTCGAATGTCTCGTGGAATTCCCGAGCTGCGTGGCTGTTTCGGAATCTGACAATGAAAAATTATTTTTTTATTTTTTGTTTGTGAGCCTTATTGTTGGTCAACTGATGAAACAATTCTATGCTACTGTACTCTTAAGAAGACATCAATTATTTCAGTTGTTGAATTTTTCAATTATGGTGGCTGGTGGCACTATTTTTTATTTTAAAACTCGTTTTGAATCATATCATAAGTGAACAACGGAACCACTTCCAGGCAATCTTACACAGCAATCAACTTTGTATGTCTATTTGTCAGCAAATTCAAATAATCTATACTAGAATTATTACTAGCACTTCGCCCACTACTTCGTCCGCGTGGATTTCGTACTTTCCCCTACAAAATTGTCCACCTTTTTTACAAGATTTTACGATAGATAGAAAAGCATTCAGCTTAATTTAGAGTTTTGAAAAATTTTCAATCATGTATTTTGTAATTTAATGTTTAGATTATTTTTTAATTAATCCAGGTACGCAGTAAAATCCTTCCCAAAATGTAACTACCCCCTTTTGCTCCCTCAGAGGTCGATTTCGATAAACCCAAAAACTTGTCTTTATTTTCTGACAAAAGTATAAATACCGAGTTTCGAGGTATTCAGACAGTGCGTTGATATTCTTCCATTCATACTTTACTAACGCATAGTTTTACTAACAAGAAATATAAAAAACCTTTTCACCCCCTTTTTTTTTTTTTTTTTTTCTGGTTGGGAAATTATCAAATAACTTCTCCCGCTCTGGGTGGAGCGGGAGGGCGTGTCAGACTCCTACTGACTAAAACCCACCCGTGTTCCTTCGGTTGCCCTGTTGCCGGGGGCCACGATTTCCCTATCGGTTTTCTTCGAACCCCCGGCAGGCACTGGCCCTAGCGGACCCCGTCAGTTCTGCTGGCCGGAAATCGGCTCGCGATTCCCGCCCCGGGCGTTTCCTCCTATTGCGGCGGTTTGGGGCGTGAGGGCGCGAAGTTTGCCTCTCCCTCACGCGTTCCGCCTCCTCCTTCGCGAGCATTACCGCTTCGCAGAAGAAGGTGACGGCCTGCCATTTCCTCTCGCTCCGTACCATGGCCTGATAAAGATCGAATTTCCGGAACCCTTGTGCAAAACTTCTAATTAGTATAAGTATTTTATAAGTATTCGTGCCAAGTTTCAAGTTTCGAAGGCATAAGTTTTTTTTTCATATAAACTACATCCCCTTTTCCCTCCAAAAGGGTTAATTTTTAAAAATCTTTTGTGGCCTTTCCATTATTTGACTTATAGGTTATTTGAACCAATTTTTGAGTTCATCAAGCCACGCATTAAAATCCCCCCTCTAAAATTTATTACGCCTCATCGTTATCACTCCGTTTGGGGGTAGATTTTCGAAAAACCCTGATATACGTTATTCTTTACCGAGTTTCGAATTAATCGGACGACGCGTTAAAATTCTTCCATACACCCCCTAATCCTTAGGGATCCTAAGGAGGGATTAGAGGGTGAAAAAAAATACTAACTTTATTATTTACTTAAATAAGTATTTGTGCCAAGTTTCAAGTTTATGAACTGTAGGAATAAGATTCATACAAATAAAATAACCCATTTTCACCTCCTTAAAGGTCGAATTTCCAAAAACCCCTTATATTATGTACAATTTTTTTTTATTTTACACTTATTTTATTTATTACTTACTAGCTATGCCCCGCGGTTTCACCCGCATAAGTCTCGATCCCGTGGAAATATCGGGATAAAAAGTATCCTATGTATTAATCCAGGTTATAAACTAACTGTGTGCCAAATTTTATCCAAATCTGTTCAGCCGTTTGAGCGTGAAGAAGAGATAAACATACACACACACTCACAAACTTTCGCCTTTACCATTTTAATGTGATTTACGCCCAAAGTTGCATTAAAATTAGCAAGAAAAACGAATCTTTGTGGGTATAACTTTAAGGTAAAGAATAATAAGAATCTAAAAACAAAATATAAATCTTCTTTTAATGATGATTTTTTTCTTATTTAATGAGATCAAACAATATGTGGATTTTGTGACTAAAATGTCCAGACTTTTATTGAAATTTCAGGCTTAGACAGAGAGGCAGAGTTTAGAGATAACGTTATAGTTTAGTTTTATTAGTGTGAGTGAGAGATAAGCCATCTATACATTGAATAAAATCCAATTTTTATATATATTTTATTCTAAGATAGATAGATAAGATCAACTCACGTAAACAAAGCCATGTAATGATCTGGCGAGCCATCCCTCAGTACCCTGACATGTGCGATATCCTGTTGACAGGCAGCTGCAAATGCTAGAAGATCAGGAGCTCCGAGAGCTCCCGGTACAGACAGTAAACACAGGGTCTTGGCTTCTTCAGCTTCTTTCATTTCACTGAAAGAGAAGTTAGTTTTTGCAATGTATTGAACCAGTGGTTATCGAGTAACATTTATTGGAAATTCTTACAAATTATGTTGCAATCAGAGCACAATGAAAAAGAAATTACACATTTTATTCATTAATAATATTTTGAGAAATTGTGTCAAAGCCAATCTTGAAATTTAACAGAAAATAACCCTAAGAAGAGAAGAATGTAAACTTAAAGAAAAATATAACATGCTCTTAATGATAATGACGGAGATAGTAAAACTTATGATATTAAAACTTACTTCTCTTTATAAAGATGCAGCACTCCCTTAGTGACTTCAACAAGAGGGTTTCCACAAAAGAAACTGATGGTATCCTCATCTTCAGAGACACTGTTCTCTGGAGGAGAACGCCTGGAGCTCGTAGGCAGAATTCCCGTGTCAGTATTTGGGCCTGTGAGGACACTGGCATATGTCTCCACTGTTATGATCTTAGACTCCCGTGCTCCACGGTCTTTTCTTTTCTGTTCTTTAGCGGCTTCTAAGAAAAAAAAATTTGTTATAAACAGTGAGTAACTAAATTGGTTCTACACAATGTAAACAATTTAGTTTGTGGGAAACCTATGAAATATTAAAACAAAACCATACTACTTTAATTTTATTATTATTTAGCGTTAGTTATACTCAACATTTTGACTGTATCATATTGATTACACAAAAAGAATGTCTGTCTGTTGTAAACAGCACGTCGATGTTTTCAAAACTAGTCCAACATTGATACAGCTGTTGCATTGTTTGTTTCGACTTTTGGCAACATTATGAGTCAATCAACTCTTTTGTACAGAGGTCATTTGTTTATTTCTTACCCATTTCAGAAGGGCTATCGACCATTTCAGGCAGATCTTCGTCGATTTCAATACGTAGGACACACAAAGACACGGACATTTACAATTCAATTATTTATTCAAAACAAAAAGGAAAAAACGGCTCCATACAGCCTTTACACATCACTTGTTTTCATCAAAATACTACTATCTATTGCGAAATTAGCATGATAATGCAAACAAAGCAAAATCTAGAATTTTTTAGAATCGCAGCACAATCAGATGACTTTTGCTTGGACAAATAAAAATAATCAATTTGGATGATTTGGGGGAAATAAAAGACGAGATAGCGTGAGTAAACAAACACATGAGAGAAAGAGATGCACAAGCAAATGTGCTAAAGATACATGAATATTGCACTATTTCAGCTAAAAACAAACAGCAGCCACTTTTGACACTACTTGTCTGACATTGACATTAGAGATTTTGTGATTTGACAGCCCGACAGAGTAAATAGAATGTTGGAAAGAACAATTAATCCTCAGATGCATAAATATCAGAAACGTATTCGCTATAGATGTTCAGGATAAAAAGTTAAGATAAACTTCTGTATCATAAAGGAATACTTTTAAAATATTTATACAATTTTGTTGGACAAATGTCAAACAGTAGGTTTTCTGAACGTGTATCCGAATGGAGATACCAACAAAAAAAAAAAGAATGTAGTTCCATATTTGCATTTTACATTGCGTATTTACAAGATAGTAAAGACACAATATCTGATACGAAATACGCAATTTGTATCAATTAATTTAAAATTTCGATCTTATTGGATGGGAAGTAGAAGTGGAAGAAAAAAATATTCAATATGGCTACAGATCATACGACGTGAGCTGTCAGCTGTAATAATTTTTGTTTCTTTGTGTTTATTACGCCTTTAAAAATGTTATGATCGTTACGTACTCGCGAATATGGGTGCGAAAGACTCAAAACCATCGTTTATACCGTACGAGGATGCAGTGAAACGAGGTACGACAAGTGCATAAAGTTGATCTAAGTGCGTTGTAGGAATGTGATGAATATCGGTTTATTTTATTTGCAGTGTCTGATAGTGAGTTGAGACGTATACGTGAAGCGTTCAAGAGATGTGCTGGTGCGAACGGGACGGCCTTGAGCTTGGAGGCGTTCGTCCACGAAGTGCTGTGTGATGGAGTGCCCTACGAGGTGGCGGAGTGGCTGTACCAGGCCTGCGGAGGCACCAAGCGAGGCATCGCCTTCCGGGAGCTGCTGTGCGGGATCGTGGTGCTCACGAAAGGCAATATCGAAGAGAAAATAAAGTGAGTAGCATGCTATGTGTCCATTATTAGTAGTGAACAATTACATCACGGCAGTTATCAGACGATGTATATTATGTGTAGTTAGCGCCAAAATATTAATTCGCTAATTATTGCAGAGCGTAAAATTCTATGTACCAAGTATTTACTTAATTAGTGGAGATAACAGGCAGTTGTTTTTTTATTAGTAATTATGTAAATAATGGGTTTAATTTATGGAGTTTAGTGGCTACTATTGATTCAAATGATATGGTTCAGCAAAGATTTAAATACATACAATGAGTTGTCAGTTTGTTGCAGTAGTTTTCCAAGATTGTATTTATCTTGATACAATTGAATTGGTACCTAGAACTGACCACAGGTGATATTATTTTATGGTTTAGCTTGTTAATAATTTAAAATCAGGATGGATGGTTTACTTTGTAGATGTAAAGATATATTTATCACGCAGTCTGTTAAATTCAAATCACATCAATTTGATGCTACATTATAATTTTATTTCTACACACCATAAAGTCTACCTTTTGAAACCAGCCTAAACAGTATTTTTTTTTTCATATTCACATACTCATCATAAATAATATTATAAATGCGAAAGTGAGTTTGTTTGTTTGTCATGCTTTCACACTAAAACGGTTGAATGGATTTGGATGAAATTTGGCACATTGGTAGCCCATGGCCTGGGTTAGGACATAGGATCCTTTTTTTCCTGATATTCCCATGGGATCGAGACGTATGCGGGTAAAAACACGGGCCGCAGCTAGTAAATAAATAAATCAAGCTGTGTTGTTCTATTGCAGAGCAAAGGCTAAAAAAGAATACTTTTTCAACTCAATACTCATGCAGGTTTTACTACACAATTATAAAGAGAAAAGATTTGTATTTTTGTTTGTAATGAATAAACTCAAAAACCAATTTTAAACTCAAACTCAAAGCAAAAAGTTCTTTCACCAGTAGAATGCTATATTATAGGTATTATAATTATTATAGGTATTATATTAATGCATGAATTTAATAAGATAAGAAAAAGGTGTCAGTTTATGTATGTATGTATGAATTAATTATAATTATGTCATTACAAACTGAATGAAGAAAAACACATTGTGAAGAATACTTCACAAAATGTTTTTGTTGATTCAGGTGGCTTTTTTCTTAAGCACACAGTATTTTTTCTTTTCTTCCTTTGTGACAATTCATTTAATTTTCATTTCATGACAATGATTGACAGCTTACAGTAACATGTTTTCAAAGTGTAGTTATTTATCATCAACATAACATATTTTCAGATAAATATTTCTGTAGTAAACATACTTAAGCACATGGATTGGTCAGCCCATAAACTAAAGCAGAACCAAAAATTAAAGGTGATTAAAAAAAACAACCTAACTACAAATAAAAAAATACCAACAAAAGTGTGATTTTCCTCAATTTATTGGCAAAGTATTTCAAGATAATTTGGGTCCTATTGTGTAGCATTAACATTAATCTATCTCGGACTTCCTGTTAGACCGTTTATTCACAGAATTTTGCATATCTCCTGATTACGTTACGTTATTCTCATGACATCATCAATTTGGCTTACTTCACATAATTTCCTCAGACTTTTGTTCAATCATACTCCTATTCTGTATCACATTGTTTTGTTAGGAAATACTCTCAGATCTACTAATGGTATTGTTGATTGGTTTAGTTTTGCCTGTTTCATATTAGTGTAGTCTAAATTACAGTAATATGAAGATGTTTTGGCAAGTAATAAGATAGGTATTGATTAATTGAACTTCATGATTGTGCACAGTGTTAAATAACTCATGTGTGTGGTTTTTCAAAATAATAATATTTTTTTTAATAAGTAGAGCTTTCTCCTCTTTAGACATGTGGTGTATGCTTACTTAAAGAACTTGTGTTGAGAAGAGAAATATTATATTAATAGTGTTGTCCTTTTTAAATCCAACAATTTAGATATGACATCATACAATAATAGTAAAAATATATATTTTAAATATCATATTTATCATGAATATCAAAGTTTTATTGGTGAGTTTCGCAGGATTTGATCCTTATGTTAGTAAAAAACGACAACAGGGTTCTTTTAAGAAAAACTGGTAGAATAATCCTTTTTGGCGCTAATAGAATCATACAGTAAATGCTAATCCATATGCAATAAACATCTAAATCATCATTTTCTTGCTCTTTTCCCAATTTATTTGTGGTCGTCACAACATGTCTTTTTCCTCCATACTTCTCTATCTATCAGTCGTCATATTGGTAGTCACCCCATTTCTAGCTATATCATCTTCCACACAGTCCATCTATCGTTTTTTAAACATCTAAATATCAACCACAAAATCCTTTTATCGAAGCTTCTTCAGCTGGTATCTGATCTGCATCAATCGGGTCTATTCCTTCCCAGCTATTGACTCGAAAGATTTCACTTCGCATTCGTCAAAAAAATTGTAATCACCTTTATAATATTAGTGTTTTGCGAAAACCACCCCTTAACCATTAGAAAACCATCGTTGTTAGTAAGATATAACCAACCCATTAAATTTTAGGTTCCTCTGGACGCTCTACGTGAACAATCAAGGAGACAATGGCACGTACATATACAAAAGGGATTTCGCGCGAAATCTCCACCTGGAGTACACGTCTCTCCCCCTCACTGGGTCTCAGAGGAATGCTGAGATACTCCTCAGCCTCTTCGGACCGGCGGACAAGGTCACATTCGACCAGTTCAGGTCCTGGCTGCTGATACATAAAGATGCGACGGTGCTGTCCAAATGGCTGCTCTCGGAGGTGAATGTGGCCCAGGATCTGGAGACGCCGACGTTTTATCAGAGTCTTGCTGGTGTTACGCATTTGGAGGAAAGGGTGAGTGGATATTGTGCTTTATATTTATTAAAGATAAAGTTGGATTTGGCATGATATGTTGGTTTAGGTTTATAGAAAACTTCAGTGTAGAACGTATATAAGATTAACCCTAAAGCCAAAATTACATTACTAAATTAGTTAAATAAAATTACAGGGCGACTTTTTCGGTGTGCCGGGACCGCTTGGCGGGAGTGTCAGTCGCTCGCCCGCGTGAACCATGGAACTGTCACCAAAGAAAAAGTCGCTCTATAATTTCATGTCACTAATTTCGTAACGTAATTTTGGCTTCAGATTCGTCACTATAGGATAATAAACAAAACACTTGCGCTATGCGTCAATAAAGGTTTCATATCAATGAATCGCGACAGACGTCATCAACTACTTAATTCCAAAACAAAGCTTTCTTCGTATCAATATGCCAAGTACATATCACTCGATGCTGCATAATTATCATGTCAAAAACTCATCACAAAAATCTTTTGCTATCATGATCATCACTCGTGATAAGCTCGTGCGAAATGATAGTTGTCGGGATCGATTCTCGACTGGATTGTCGACAGACTATCGATAACGCGGGACAATTTGTCGATTAGGTACATTCAGTTCATTGATGTAGAGATACGTTATCAATCGAATTGCTACACATCTTGTTGTGACGTAAAATGAACTCGAAAACATACCTTTGGGCACTGGGCGAAACTGATAAAGGGAACATGAAATTCAGTCGAAATTATATTGTAATTGAATAGGTTTAAGCCTAAGATGTACTTAGAAATGTCAGGATCGGACCAAAAGGAACAACATTTGTTAGAGATGTATTTGCATGAACATCGACGCATTATAAATGGAATGTAAGGATCATGCACCATCTAGTAATCTTCATCAAAATGATTGTATCTTTCATGTGCCTTCCAAATCCAAAGCTTTAGATGTTTTAAATTTTAATTTTCCCTAGTTCCCGTGAAGGCTAGTTACTCTTCTTCACAGATAATTTAAAAAAATCGACCAAGCCTTACAGTAAGTAGTTTCATAATTATGTGTAACATCCGACATCTTGGCTGACGTATAATATGATATAAACAATATTTTTATCACCATCATCATCATCATCTTGTTTACAACCTCTCGGAAAATGGGTTGGTATCATCTGACGGCCAACGCTAGCATTGCGCGCGCTCATTGGTCAAATCAAATAGCGCGCGCTACCGCGGTTTCCTGTTACACACTTCCGTTGCTTTTCGTGAGATCACTCCCACAGAATTGATGTTACACATCACCTTGTTACCTATCTTAGATCGTCTTGCTGCTGTATATCGAAATAACACCTGGCAAAACAAAACCAATTGGGTAAATAATCTTTATAAGTAGAATTTGCGTAAGTAGTTTTATCGTATTTTACGCTCTGATTAAGTAAATCAATGTGAACAATTTAATTTGTTAAATCGACCTTTGAAGTATTGGCACGCATGAAACGCTGCTACTAATGTATAAGTACTGTTCAGATTAGGTGAGCCCAAATCAAATGATTGAAGTTTAATCGCTTGAATGGATCCCTTTACGAATAAAACCTTCATTGAAACACGAAGGTTTCCGGTCTTCGGTTTATGGATTTCGGTCTCGATCTTTCAGTAAGGCTTTTATTTCTTGGAAGGAATAGGATGATTAAATTAAATGTGATATAAAGATATGTTTAGTGAAGTGAAGATACTGAATCAAAACGATGTGAACCAAATCGTTTACACCGTTACATCCTTGCACCCTTATCTCTTAGTACTGCGTAATTCCGGGTTTGTTTGTTTTATCAGTCTTTTTATCACAGAATCTGTCAAATAAATATCTCGGTCAAATAAGACACAATAGTTTTATTCTACCTAGGTGAAAGAAAGAATAAGACTAACTATATACAGTCAAACCTGGGTAAGTGAGAACTGGGTAAGCGAGAAAACCCTGTAAATGAGAGTAATTGCCAGGTCCCGCTATTTTAACCCTCTAAAACCTCTATAAGTGACAAACACAAAACTCTAGATAAAGTCGTTTTTCGCTCGTGGACCTCTATAACCAAGACTGCTACTTGCCTGTATCTATAAGCGACAGTCGAGCGTAATTTAACATCTGCTATTTATGACTCATTGGTGGAACTAACATTGTTTATGTTCTTAACAACCTTTCCCAACCAGCCTCAATATCTATAAGTGAGAAACGACACTCCTGTACCTATATAAGCTAGAAATTCGAGTTCGTGAGAAACATCCACAAGCTAGAAACTCGAATTAGTGAGAAACCTCTACAAGCTAGAAACTCGAGTTAGTGAGAAACCTCTACAAGCTAGAAACTCGAATTAGTGAGAAACCTCTACAAGCTAGAAACTCGAGTTAGTGAGAAACCTCTACAAGCTAGAAACTCGAATTAGTGAGAAACCTCTACAAGCTAGAAACTCGAGTTAGTGAGAAACCTCTACAAGCTAGAAACTCGAGTTAGTGAGAAACCTCTACAAGCTAGAAACTCGAATTAGTGAGAAACCTCTACAAGCTAGAAACTCGAGTTAGTGAGAAACCTCTACAAGCTAGAAACTCGAGTTAGTGAGAAACCTCTACAAGCTAGAAACTCGAATTAGTGAGAAACCTCTACAAGCTAGAAACTCGAGTTAGTGAGAAACCTCTACAAGCTAGAAACTCGAGTTAGTGAGAAACCTCTATAAGCGAAAAAGAGATCGCAGTCCCTTGAACTCGCTTATCTAGGTTCTACTGACTACTTTGTTTTCGCTTAGCGTTTTTTCTTTTTGCTCAGCTCCTAAGGGTTGTAGCTTGATTTTAAAAAGAATATAACCTTCTTCAGGAATTGGGCTATCGGCTCCAAAAATAATTTTTCAAATCCTACAGGTAGTTCCAGAGCTAAGCGCGTTCAAAACAAAGAAACAAATAGACTCTTCAGCTTGATTATTAATATCGATAGACTAGCTTTTGCCCGCGGCTTCGCCCGCGTGGATATTGGAAAATATCCCACGGGAACGTACAACCGGAATTAAACGTACTTACTTATTCTATAAGTGTTTATCCAGGTAAACAATGTATTCATTCCGTATTATAAATTGTTTTCATATAACAAAGTCAAAGTCAAATAATTTATTTCAAATAGGCCCAGGCACTTTTGAACGTTAAAATTTACAAAATAATAGAATTGATTCTAGTCGCCCCTTCCAAAAGGTAGTTTTCGTATGGAGAAGAATGGGCAAGAAACTCCACCGTTACTCTTTTAAAATGTTTTACAATTGTTTGTATAGGTACGTACAGATGCCAGCACCGAAAGCTACTACAATCTGTCAAATTTCTTTAATAGATTTTCAATTTTATCGCTAAAGTATAAGGTTTAAAGTTGATTGGGAAAATTTGACAGTTTCGGGTAGCTTGATGTGCTGGCGTCTGTATATTAGTTAAATAATTATATGTGAAGACGATGCACCTAGAATAAAATTACTATACCACAATAGGTAAAAAGGATTAAAAATGAAGCAACGACAGATAATTTAATATGTGATAGATACATGGTGCTCACATTATACAAACATTGTAAAAGTAGACGATTTTCCTAAAATTTTGTAATTAATAAGTCAGTGTGTGAGGAAGTAATCACAGAAAAATCAATGTCATAAAACACAAAATAATAAATTTTACAATTAAATTAGCAACCAGTTTGATTTTGTCTTGATTCTAAATTGTCCTATGGAGCAGGACCAGCATGTTTCCAAGCACTCTTATCTTGGATATAATCCTGTAATTTGTAATATGCTTGTTTACAAAGTGTACTTTTAATATGAGTTTAAAATTTTCTTTCATTTAATTGCAATATGTCACAAGGTATTTTGTTGTAACATTTAACATAGTACCCCATAAAAGATGTATGTACTTTAGATAATCTGAAAAATGGTTGATCTAGTTTATCTTTATTTCTAGTATTAAAATGATGTCTATCACTTATTACTTATTAAAGAGATGTGGATTTTTCCTAACTCAATTGGTTTACGCGGATGAGTTTTTCCGACATCTTCAACAATCATCGTCATATTTCAGCCAATTTACACAAAACCCTAATGAATTATACACCAACCTTCCTCATGAATCACTCCGTTCATTCGGTAGTTTTCGAGTTTATCGCGTTCAGACTGACAGACAGACGCGGCGGGGGACTAATGCGCACTTCGTATCATTAATACGTGAACGTTTGTATGCACCTGTCCATGTAAATGAGACCATGTTTGTGGTATTTATGTTCAAGATTGTAAAGAAATATCTGAATATCGGGTAGCGGCAGCTTATTGTAGGATGTATCTGTTTTAACATGAGTTAAGGCCATGAATATGAGTTAAAAACACTCAATACATACATACAGTCACTGTCATCAACATACTCATCATTCTTGGCTTCCCCATTTAGGTATCAACACACGCAGATCCTTTCGACATGAAATTTCTACTTCTCAAATAGCCATTTCTCTTCATAACTACGTTTTAAAGCGACAATTTCGCAAAATGTCCATTTCTCAAAGGAATTACAAAGCAGCGTATGACATCTAGGAAAAAGGGAAATTACTGCCACAATTGGAACACCGAATGGTGATCGCAGCAGGTAGTCATCATAGTAATCCCTCAATGCATTTCCTTGGTCACCTGATTACCACGGATATCCCCCATAACAAGTATTTTCCATTTCTCTTGTTACATATCTTAAGGAAATCTTCCGAACTCCTCGTAGGGAAACCCCAAGCGCAGTTAAATCAGCCTCAGTATCGAAACTAGTCAGATTTACATAATGCGCAAACGCACAGAATGTTGCAACACACTTTTAACTTGCATTATTATTTGTAAACTGTACCCTAGTATTGATATCCTCATGTTTATCCGTTATTGTAACTGAGGAAAAGCACTATGTTGACGTATTGTTAGTTTTTCTAGGTTTACTGTAGGATGATGTTATTTTTCAGCGAGGGCCATCGCCCCATGGTGCGAGTTCTCGCAAAAATGTATCTCTAAAGCCGGGTCTCCTGCGCTTGTTTTTTCGAAACATTACACAAAAAACCTTACACATAAAAAGTTGCTTTCATACAAAATATCGTGTTTGTATACACAAATGGCCTGTTTGTTGCGATGTTTTTGTGTAAAAACACGCGCAGGAGACCCTTTTTTTTGGGTGGGAAATTATCAAATAACTTCTCCCGCTCTGGGTGAAGTGGGAGGGCGTGTCAGATTCTTACTGACCAAAACCCACCCGTGTTCCTTTGGTTGCCCTGTTGCCGGGGGTCACGATTTCCCTATCGGTTTTCTTCGCACCCCCGGCAGGACGCGCAGGAGACTCGGCTTTATAGTTACCTTTGTGTCTCGCAAGTTCGCAACATATGCTCAAGATTAAATAAGTTTGACACTTTTGACAGTTTTAAAAGTTCAAACTTTCACGAGTCCTTTTTCGGTCTGCCTGTTGGGTAAAAGATTGCAACACCAAGTACAAAATATTGTACAAAATCTGGGGGACATTTCTTTTGAACTTCAACGTGTAATGTCAAGAAACTATCTCATGTTGACATCCGTTAAAAAGTATTTATTCGTGATAGCAACCTCAGTACCTGCTATCAAAAAATTCGTTGTTTACCGCCAATGTTTTTACAGAGTCTGTCACTTATTTACTATCTGTTTGAGTGCGTTATCTTGGCCGTACCAGCACATTTAACTTGATATCTTGCATGAAATATTGTACAAATACCTGCATTTTGTTCTCGTATATTCGGATTGTGGCGTAGTTGTGAAACCTCAAAAGATATATTAATTAAAAATGTTTTCCTCTGTGGTTTTTTTGTTACAACTGCCTCGTTGGTCGTAAGCTACTCATCAGCATGAGATCCTGTTTTCCTTGTCGGGAAAAGTATTATTGAGTTTTCTAATCAGGAATTTCTCATTAGCAGCCCGGAGTCTCGATTTGTGCCGGCAGTAGGCTCGCGCCCTATTACATGGGACTTGAACATAACTGGCGATATATGGGTGCATGGTACACCTCTGCCTAAGCCTTCGGCGGTTACAGTAGTAACGTAATGTTTATATGTAGAACTATGTAGCTATCATCATTATTATGTTACCAGTAATGGTTTACATAGCCGTCTCCAGCAGGTGGCACTATTGATTAGCTCTAGGTCGTTTAAATACAACGGCTCCTCGCGTCCCTTCCAAGGTCGCCAGTTATGGCATGGCCGAATCGATCGTAACATGCTGTGCTTGTCGTTCCTTGCGATACTTACATGATAAAAGAGGTATAGACAGACATATCTCTAGGAATTTCGTTCATGTCGATATTAAATCAACTTTCTCATAATATAAACAAAGCAATGTCCCTGAACTTATCAGATATTGTTCATGATCCAGCACGATCCAGTTCATATTGTGAAAGTAAATATAACTCCAACTGGACTGTATTTGATCACTTTCCTAATGTCAACAGAAACTCATTATCGAACAATTCCATAGAGCTTCTTGTTTACATTGTTGGTAAATATAATTAAAATCGACTATAAAGGAATCGAGTTGAATAATATTTGTTTTACAATATCTCTAGCGGTTGCACAAACAATAATAGACGAATATGTGCTTTGTTTGTTTTCATTCAGGTCGATCGATTATTTCCTCATATTATTACAATCTAAACACATCGATGTTAACGGAATTTAAAGTATTTGAAGTTAATAAAGGTGTAGATAGTATAATACTGATAACCTGCAATACATGATATATCTGATAATGGTTTGGTAATGAAAGGAGGAGGAGCGTGGGTAAGTAATAACAGCCGCACGGTTCGATCTATAAGGTTAAGCTACGCTTGTCGTGGTTGGTCTGTGGATGGGTGACTAACTTTACATACTGAGACTCCTCCGTGCCTCGGAAAGCACATTAAGCCGTTGGTCCCGGCTGTCATTCGTGGATCCTTGACAATCGTTATGGGTCGTCAGAAGTCTGAAAGTCTGACAACCAGTCTTACCAAGGGGTATCGTATTACCCAGTTACTTGATTGTTGAAGTCAGATAGGTAGTCGCTCCATGTAAAATACGGTATTCAGCTCTATCCGGTTAGACTGGAAGCCGACCCCAACATAGTTGGGAAAGGCAAAGGCTAGGCGGATTTATTTTGGTTTGGTAATGAAAGTGCAACATAATTGCCAATATAGGTACATAGATAGGTAGGTATAGGATGCAAAAGAAACTTGTGATACGGTATAATCACCCGGGTATTTTTTTGCAAGAAATAATTGACAAAAAGAGCATGTACTTTGGAACTATAGCCACATGGTAATACGGCTACTTAATCCCATAAATTATAGACTGAATCATACCAACTGCGAAATACGGGTGATACTGTGCCGCTGGGGAGTTTGTTGCGCTACTTCTTCTTCCCAGCTAAAGCACTAGGAAGTGGTGAAGGGTGGGCGTTTTGGGGGACTGTCTTATGTAATTTTGACGTTCGAAAAGTGCTGATTCTCAGCCTTTTTTGAATAAATAACTTTTGATTTTTTTGAATTTTGAACCTCAGGCTATTAAACAGTACGAAAAAGTTACTAATGAAACCTACTCTTGGGTCTTTACCCGGGAGTGCAAGGGGTGCGTAGCATCCGGGCGCAAGTTCTTAGGGGGCGCAAGCCGATCGAGTCGATCTATTTGTATAGAAATCGAACGTAGATTTCAAAACAGACAACACAATATCATTAAAAGTTTGTCAACTTAAAAGCCAGAAAAAATTAAATTGAGGTTTGTAAATGTACGTCATTTTATTGTGGAGTAGGTATACTTACTTAAAAAAAAATGGAACACAAAAAGTTTGCTTTTTTTTAGTTGGCATGGGGGCGCAGGCTGATTTTCGCACCCTGGCGCCCAATTGGTTAAGACGGCCTTGTCTATCTACATAATAGTAAAAGGACCAACTAAAGGAAGTGGCCTATTATCGTGTTGACGTTCAATGGGATTGGAACCTGTTGCTACTTATGAGTTGTTGTTTTAATCTTTGAACCCGGTAGAGAGTCCACGATGCAATCTAAGGAACGCGCTCAGAACATTTCCATACGTAATAATCATTGGAATTTATTCGTCTTTCACACAAAATGGTGCAATATTTCCAAATTTTTTCATTGTATCGGTCTACAATGAGCTTTATGTTTAGCAGTGTAAGCTACAGATTTCCCTAAGTTTAAATCGACATTCATCCACCAAGTCTTTTCCAAACTGAACAAGGCTTGGAGGCTAGGCTCCAATCTAACCTAATGCTGCTAAATATCAATATTATACATGGATATTTTGTTCTCTGCACAACCCAAAGACTGTCCAAAAGTACCAATTTTAAACAAGACCTATCCCCAAGATCTTCAAACACCCTACTAGGGATAAGAGTCATTGCTAGATCTCGCACCCAATTTTGAATTTAGCTTATTGCAGTCCACTGCTGGAAATAGGCCTCCCACAATTAGCGCCATTGTGCTTAATTGCACTCTTTTATCATTGGTATCAAGAACCAGGAGGCAATTTAATCGCCAACTATCGGACATAATCTGATTTTAATCATAAGATTCGTATAAACGATAATTTCAACATATGTGACCCGCTTTATTTTGAACAATTACTATCGTATGTATGTGTCGGGGTTTTAGTTCCAACAGCACAGCTTTTAGCGCTTTCAAAGCGAGTTCAACAGCGTATGACGTGAAAGTTAAGCGCTTTTTTCATTTGAGGCTTTTAGCGGGACTGAAAATCTTTTTAAGTGGTTTTTCCCCGCATTGGATGATGCTGCGTGCTTTGGTATCGTTTTTGTTGCTTCTAAAAATAGATTACTGTGTTGTAGGCTGTAGGTTGAAGTTCGTTTGTAGTGAAGTCACGATCGGAAATTCAATTACATTTACAATTTATTTTACGAGTTGTAAGGGACACTGAACGATGAAACGTGTTTGATCTTGCTGAATAGAACGGAATCCTGTATAGTATCCATTTCATAGATACTTTTTAGTTCGGAACTAGGCTAGGAGGCTTTTCATTTTGCGATTAGTCAGGTCAGCAGGGCCAACATGACAAGCGCGAGAACGCTCTTTTTCTCGTTTTATCGTAATTTGTCTACGATTCTGACGTCATTCTAATCCCTAACATGACCGCAAACGACGAGTAAACTAGAAAAAGGTACTTTGACATTCTTTTATCGCGCGACGATAAATCGATGTTGCAAATGATTAAAAACAAATTATTTTTATGATAGCAACATCGGCTTGAAGTTCTGTTTCATTCATTCAATTTTATGCATGGAATTATGTACTTTATTGAATAAACGTCTCTCTCTCTTAATTATTCTCTTAATTATTATTATTTATTCATTTAATTATTTATGATTACTTTATTATTATTTATTTATTTATGATTAGTTTTTTTTTTTTTTATGATTAGTTTTCTATTTAACCGACTTTTTGATAAAAATTAAATGATTTCTTTGGCATGCTGAAATTAAAATACAAAATGACAGAAATTTAAATTAGTGGTACCTATACTCATTAGATAATCACCACAAATGACAAATGGGCCGACGATCGCAATTTGACAAATTGAAGTTTATTATTGTAACAGAGATTCCGTTAATTTGTTTATTTAATCACCATAATTGGCAAAGCGACTGGTTATTACTGAAAGTAATAGTCATCTACTCCACTACAGTACACCGGTACAGTACACAAAACAAAAAAAAAAATTGTCTACAATAAGTACGACTATGAATCTGTCACCTTTTTTTCGAGTTTTTTTATGTATCATAATTTTGTCTTTTTGTCTACTCTCTATCGTCGTCAAAATCGACGACGACTAAATACGACTAAATGACTGATTATATCGTGTTGAACTGTCAAAAATCGAGATAAATAACGTGTCATGTTAGGGTTTGTCGACAAAACATGAAGTTTGACAGAACGAGTCGAGTATTTTGTATGGCATAGCTGTCAGAAAACGATAAAACTACAGAAATAGACAAAAATTTGTCGTGCGAGAGTGGATATATGTCGCGTGTGTCATGTTAGGCCTGCAGGTTTAGGTTAATGTCCACGTTAATAATCTTTGATTCGAGCTCAGATTTGCCAATGACATTTACTTGTATTTGGGCCTTCACTTCCCTTTGATTAGCAACGTTTTGTAATTGCAAATGTAAGCAAATTATATAGCCGAATCGAAATTACGATTGCAATTACATGTTACTTGATTATTTTTTGAATAACATGTTATGCAACTAGTATTGGAATTAAAATAGAGTGCAAGAATGTAATGTATTTGATACAGAGTATATTTTGAGAACTGGTCCAGAGTAGATTTAGAGGGCGAGAGACAGAGAGATGTGGATATCTGTAGAGGAGGCTTTTGTCGAAGGAAAAGCTGTTTAAAAGGACTGCACCAAAAGTCGATATTTAAAGAAAATAATGTTCAGTTGGTAAAATATAGAAAAATCTTTAAAAACATTGTAGAACCAGCAATAAAGGCTATTTTATTAATATTTTGAGAGATTTTATTTATATTGCTTGATCTAAGTAAAGCCCTAAAACCGGCTTACTGTTTTGTGTTGCTAATAATACCAGCCTATTATTGTCTCATTGCAGCACGCTTAGCATGACCACAATAGAAACGGGTTTTGTCGACGCAAGAATAGACAAAATGACAGATAAGCAACCACAATCTGTCATTTTGTCTATTCTTCCGTCAACAAAACCCGTCGAAAAACCCGTTTCTATGGTTTTCATGCTACGCGTGCTGGGCAAAGGCCTCTTCTCATACAGAGAAAGCATGAGCATGAACACCACGGATTGCTCAAGGCGGATTGGTGATTTCAGACAAAACATTATTATAAGTCCAGCTGTAGAATATAATAAATTGAAAAAGTCATATTGGTACTTGCTTAGATTTTAACCCCTTACAATCTCGTGAATGAGAGGTGAGGCCTTAAAACCACTGGCCCATTACAACATCAGCATGCTCAGCAATGCAAGCTCTCACATGATAAACTATCACAATCTGTCATTTTGTCTATTCTTCCGTCGACAAAACCCGTTTCTATTGCAGTCATGCTACGCGTGCAGAATCTACTAATCTTCATAAATGGCTCGTGCCCTACAAACTACAAATAACAAAAACATAACATCATGCCTGTAATCCCCGAAGGATTAGGCAGTGGTGTAGGTACCTATATTACACCCACATTTCGCCAGTTATGTTTAAGTGCCATGTAATAGGGGCGAGAAAATCCCAAAAACAAGAATGTTATCAATTCCAATAGTATTACCATTATTAGCACTCGACGTATCCATGGAGTGCGGTTGACTGATAAAAATGTGTGCACACTTGAAAGTGGGTGTTAATTCGATACTAGTTTAATTATGTGTTACACAATTTTTTTGTGATACGCTATCTGTGGCGCTTAGTGTTCAGTGTCGGTCTTTCAACCTGGTAACGAAAATGTCTAAATTGTTCTGATAATTTTGAATGCCGTTTATTTTTCAAGATCATGAGGACGATCCTTAATTAAAATTAAAACACCTTAAGGAACCGTATGTATATAGCGGTTTTTAAATAGGCTCCAGGCTAGTACTGAAAAACTCCTAATGGATATCTAACCAACACTTTGGCCGACCCGGAATCTGAACCCCAGCAGTCGTTCTTACGACCACTAGATCAACCTGCCAGGCGAAATACGACTGTATGATTTTTTATTCGTTGCGTTCACAAGAAGAAAAAGAAAGAAAAATAATATTAGACCCATAACTTAGCTTATAAACAAATCACATTATTACAATCTATTCAAGTCCGCTGGTAACTTCATAATCAGCCTATAATGTTCCCACTGCTGGGACACAGGCCTTCTCTCTTCGAGAGGGAGTGGGCTGTAATCTACCACGCTGGCCCAGTGCGGGTTTGTAGATGTCACATGTCTTCGAATTTTTGGTTCTAGAACATACCGGTTTTCTCACGATGTTTTCCTTCACCGTTTTGAGAGTAGTGGTGATGAAATGATTTACACAAAGTAAAGCCTGTCTGGGTTCGAACCCACGACCTACAACTCGTAAGTCGGGGCCGTTACCACTTGACCACCACGGCTCTTTGCTCGTTATAAATTCGCTCACGAAAACAGCTAACATTGCTGAAAGTATAATTTTCCGTGCCATGGTGGCATGAATAAGGAAACTCCAGACATCTACAATTTATGTACGAAACTTATTACATAAACACAAGACAACGACTTTTCCTTGACTATTTACATGTCAAAGGAAAACTTAACTCGTTAGATCCTAATATTATAAGAATATTCAGATAAATTGTTACAGTCGATTGACCTAGAAATTATAGTTCCTAGAGAAAAACGCTGAAAGGAAACGAGCTAAATTTTTAAGTAAATTAATGAACGTTGTTTTGAACTTACACATGACAAGAAAAAAAAAACAGTGACACTCCAGAAGTGAAAACTTGAAAAAAAAATCGGTACCGCGGTAATCAACGCGTTGACGTCTTTTACTCCACGGTGTCGGTAAATTCCGTCACAGTGTCGCGAAATCATTGGTTTAATCCTTCGATCAGATCGAAGGTTTAATCCCATCTCAAAAATGCACAACGCGCTTAAAGAAATTTTCACTTCAAAAAAAACATTTGCATCAAAAACCAGAAATGGTTTTGAATAGCTTGTCCTGCCCGATTGATATGAAATGAAATCTATACCGTATTTGATAACATTACATTCCTACTACATAGCATATTTTGTGTTTCCTCATATGGAATTGGCATGCAGATCAAAATACACAACTCATTTACAATAATATCTACGGGAAAGAATTCCATAAATATACTATCGAAGAAACGCATATCTGTACACTGTAAGGACTATTCTTGCTTGCAGCGCTCGGCAGCTATAGTAACGCTTACCTACGAAAAAAAAGGGTCGTGTGCACGGGATTTTGTTTTCAAATTGCTTATATAGGTATGCGTTACCCCGATGGTACACTTCAATGATAGTTGCTTTCAAATGTTATATATACTTTTGGGGAAGAAAATAATTGTCCAAATGTCATGCGAAATTTTTGATAGCAACCCATTTCTTTGCTGTTTTCCTTTGAATACCTGCCACCCACGGAGTATAGAAAGAAGCGGAGATGCCGCAAGCCAAAATCTCCTAAGAATGGAGCGTCGCCTGAATGCGGGTGTTCGGGGGACGAGGTACGACGATGGCCACACCCCACGATGGAAACCCGCCCATTTTTTGTAAATCCATCTAGCGGTGAAAGGAATTATTACAGTGAAACTGAACTAACAATTTTTCATTTTAGTTCGTCTACTGGCCACTATGGCGTAACAAAGCATGACGCTCTGTTCCAGAACGTTATATGTGCGTTAATATGGTGGGAACACATTATTTTTACCCAACTGTGTTCGAAGCCCAAAAGATGAGTAACATGGGTTAACATTTTTTATACCTAGTAATTTAGTATACAGGGTGGCAGGAACATGACGCGAAAATCGTTATCATGGATTCAGTCCATGATTCTGAACTTCCCTGCTTAGAATTTTCTCGTAGTTTTTTTTTTAAATATCTGCTTTTCCATACATTTTGACCGCTTAGGTATTGCACTTTTCTATGAAACAGCAGATTTATAAAAAATAACCGACGAAAATTTTCAACGCAGGGCGTTTTAGAATCATGTACTTACTGAATCCATGGTAACAGTATTCGCGTCGATGTAGGTAGTAAAATATAAATACTTTGTTTTTGTCCAGTTGTTCGGTTTATTTGTAATACGTATCCATGCATTTCTAATATCTGTATTAACAGGGAATCTAAAATGATAACAAAATAGGATTAAAAAACAAATAAATGAAGATAACAAATTCGATAAAATAGGGTCTTGCTAGCATGATGCACACATTTTTATTTAACAGTTAGGACCGGCAACTTATCGACAGATGGCGCATTTTTCTTATTTTAAATTCTTCTTATTTCATGTAGGAACGTATTTATTTATGAATTAACTTATAGCGAGCAAAATAAAACTTGAGCAAGTAATTTGAGTCGCAAATTGGTCACAATAATATGCACTGATAATGATAAAAATACGAAATCGGTGAGAATTGGTTAGAATGCACCTCCTCGACAACAGATGTCTCTAGCTACAATCTGACGATCAAACGAGAAAATGTGTTTTAAAATGAAAATATAAATTTTAGGGACTTACACATGAAATGTTATGCCATCAATATGTTTCAATTTTGATCCTGAATAATTTTTGCATCCAACAACAGCGCACTTCATTATTAAAACAATTTAACTATTAAAAAACGATTAGAATACAACGCACCCGAATGCGATGAAGATTCACTCGCAACTAAGGTTTGCGGCCCCGCCCACTATGACGTCAGGACCTAATTGAAGGCGCAAGGCCTACTTGCCTTGCGGCATCTCCGCTTCTTTCTATACTCCGTGCTGCCACCTCTATTCTGTAAGGTGAAGTGAGCTGTCATTCTACGATGATTTTTACAGAATAGACCGGCTGTTATTGAAACTAAGCTATTATTGGTTCATAATTAATTACTTATAATAAAAAAACAGCTTTTTGTCCTGTTTGAACTTCAGAACTAACTACCAATCCCTTTCCAGGATATAATAGAGCTAGAGAAATGTTTCTGGACGCTCCGTAACGCAGCCCCCACCGGCCAGTTAGACGCCGAGAGCCTATCACCACTCTTGTCACCACCGTTACCAGCTGCCGCGGTTGCTGGGGCCTTCCTAGCGTTTGACGAGAACAGGGACGGGCATGTGGACTTCAAGGAGCTGTGTTGTGGACTCAGTGCGGCTTGCAGGGGGCCGAGGACTGAAAGGCTAAAGTGTGAGTAGACTTTGACTGTTTTTGATGACTGTCTTTAAACTCATAACTAGTTCGAAAAGATCGAGATCGATTTAGTATCGAGTCAGGAACCGTCCTTATAAAAGAAACATCGATTTGATTGACAATGGTTTTTTACTATTAACCAGTAATTCATTGGTGGCTGAAAATGAAGTTCATGTTCAGTAATAAATGCAAGTACAATCGCGGAAAGCCATAAGTAACCACCGTAAGGACTATTCTTGCTTGCAGCGCTCGGCAACTATAGGGCGGTAACAGATGTGGTCATCGTGTGCACCACGATGGTACATATATATGACAAAATATTTGACAGTGTAACAAGATTCCTATCTGTGTAGGAAACCGACCCTAGGTAAGTATTGGGAATTTCAATCCCTCTTAAAAGCCGTCACGGTTGCGACAACTGTACTTACCAATTATTTGAAAATTTTGAACTTTTGTATTTTATTGTTCCATTGTGTACTCTCGTACATTTAAAGTGCGGTCAATTTATCGGCATTGCCTTCCCGCCATTGTTAATTTTGTTTTAGTCATTGAGACACAGACTAAACAGTACAACGCAAGATCCTAATACGCTGACAATACTTGCTTCATACAAATATGGATTGGCGAAGGGATTTTAAGCATCATCATTGCATGCGTCTACAGATATCTAGCATATTTTCGGATACTGAATCTGAAACCATTTGCATCTTGCAGACCAAGAAAAAAGCCAAAGTTAAAGTTTTCGTGCGTAGGTTGCCGAAAAGTTCAAATTCAGAGCTGGTAGATAGCTGTTCTTATATTAAAGGACAAGCCCTGCATAATGCAATACAAAACTGACATTATCATAAATACCTACCAGCACGCTTAGCATGTCCATAATAGAAACGGGTTTTGTCGACGGAAGAATAGACAAAATGACAGATAAACAATCACAATTTGTCATTTTGTCTATTCTTCCGTCGACAAAACCCGTTTCTATTGTGGACATGTGTAAGTGTGCGTGCTGCATAAATAAACTCACGCCTTGTTCCCTTGAGGCAGAACGCTACCTGCTAATAAGATTCTTTTTGCCATTGTCAAGTGTCAACACCAGTATTTATCCATTCACTCCAAATTACAACATGGAAATGATTCTTGGTAGCTGGACTATACCCATGATACCTTTTCAATGAAATCACCATCCAATTAATGTATGGGGCCCTAACAACTATTTGAGTGCAGCCAATTTAAAAATCATGACGTTCTAACTTTTTTGGTCCTGTAAAATAAAAGTTCTTTCAAGTCCTCATTACTCTTCATTACGTATGTTAACGAACCCTTGTATCGAACGTAAGCGAAGACATAACATCGGTAAGAAACCTGTTTGTTCGCGTAGCTCTTTCCTTATCTCGCGCCACGAAAGTGCGCTCGCGCCGGTTCACGATAAAAAGTAACGTCAAAGTAAATAATACAATATTATATTTATTATACAATGTAGAAAACGAGTCGGTTGCGATAATGTATGTTATTCAGTCACCTGGTTAGAAAAAAATACAGATTTTTATACATTTTTTACGAGCCTGGTTCATGTTTTTGCAAAGTGTTTGTTGCGGAATTGCCCAAACTAGTAACAAACCCAAACAAACTCGTATATTTACAAAAAGTGTGATTGATCAATCTCACTCATCTAGAGATTATTATTATTCTAAAATTTTCAGCATTCATAAATTTCAATTCAATTTAAAAATATTTTATTTCACATAAACCTATATGGGCACTTATGAAACCTCAGAAGCTAGGTGCACGGTTCCAATTGGTCGTTTCCTATGGAGAAGAGCCGGCAAGAAACTCCAATACTTTTAAATAATGTTGTTACTAGGTATGGGAGGACAGTGGTTTTTTCAATAGTACCAAGTATTTAACAAAATAGAAAATGGATTGATCATACCTACTCAGGTTTTTCCTGCGATCGGTTTAATGTCATCAACCCAGTTTCAGCAGTAGATGGCAGAGTCATTATGAAGGAGTTCAATATCCCAACAATTCTAACCCATCCCCATCTGTATACTCCACCTGTCATCCTAAAGGAAAATGATTTGATGTTATTAAACCGTCAACCTAATGACCTATTAACAAAAGTAGATTATCACAGAATGATGATGACCATAATGTTGATACCATTCGGTCACGTCATCAATCAGATTTGATTACCCATGATGGTTATATGGAAATGATTTCAGAACAAAAATAATACTGGCTTTCATAATGTACCATATCTTTGAAGTTCAATGTTAATGACGATAATATTTAATTAACACTAAATGGCTATCTCTTGTTTACGTTGTGATGTCGTGAAATGAAATCCAAGTGTCTGTACATTTGCCTCACATAGTCACATAAGGATCAGTAGAACGGGGTAATGATTTATTCATTTGATGGAAAATCAATAGCCAGTTACAGTTTGAGCTACGTTAAATATACAGCGGATTCCCAGGTCACGATATGATGTCATCTGTGTATGTCACATGTTAGTGAATACTTTACTATTTTTGTACCTTTCATAAACGATATTATGGGAATTTTCATTAGGTAAGTAAAATGAAAAATCGCTTGAAGCGTTAATTTGTTATCGAACCACAACTTTATAAATGTACAATTTCTCGGAACTTCGAAAAATTTACATTGCACTAAAACTTGCTCAAAATCCGAATTTCCATAAGAACATGTATAGTGGTTGCAATAGTAATTAAAAAAGTAACAGACAGTACACACAGGCAGTAATTGACGCAGGTTTTGAGATTAAACAATGGTACAAACAATCGTGTTTGGAAATTTTGTCTTGTCATATATATGAGGCTGAACCAAAAACATCTGAAAAGCAGGAAGGAAGGAAAACAAAAATAATGAATGACGTACCTGATGTAAGAGTTTTTTCCACGAATGGACAAGCTTGTCCTGAGTAGGTACCTACCTACTCAGGACAAGCTTGTCCATTCGTTATACGCAATAGTGCTGACGTAGCATTATAAATATTTTCTGTTTGTCATGCACTGCCACCTTTTCTCTACAGGATTTAAACGAGGCAAATAAATAAGTAGTATGTTTAATGCCTCGTGAATTTCGCATACTTGTTCTGTCATGATGAAATCTCGTGTGTATGAGCTATTCTGAATAAGACGCTTAAAAACTAATTCATTTTAATCATAAATACATTTGTCATAACAACAATTTAAATAGTGATTGATAGTGCAAGATGACGGTATTGTGTGCCCCGAATATAGGACTGTGCCTAAGAGACAGTCAAAGGCCAAACACATGTTTCTGTGACTGAATTAATCAATGTTAGCCCAAGGATATCAATTAATTCACCAAATATCGTTCTACAAAGTACAAACATCCACTGTTAAGCATTGGACCTGATAGATACTATGAATTCATGGACCTTTATAGATGCCGATGATACTGCCCTACTATTCCACGGAGACTCATGGGAGCTGGTGTTTCAGCATGCACAATCCGGACTCAACTTTGTCACCGACTGGTTGGCTCAAAACCTGCTTACTTTAAATGCGGCCAAAACTAATTACCTAACCTTTTCTTTTACTGCCGCTGGGAAACCTCCTTCCTCTCTTTGCTCCTTGATTGCCCACTCTTGTATTTCACCTCACCTCACTGTTTGTAATTGCCCCTGCCTTTCTCGCCTCAGTTTTGTCAAATATCTCGGTGTACAAATTGATGATTGCTTGTCATTCTCTGCACACATAAACACACTCACCTCACGTCTGCGCAGGTTGATTTACATTTTTAAGTCCCTACGTCACGCTGCGGACTCTTCGGTGCTAAGACTTGTATATCTTGCCCTCTGCCAATCACTTATACAATATTGCATAATTACTTGGGGTGGATCAGCAAAAACTCACATGCTAAAATTGGAGCGTGCCCAAAGGGCACTCTTGAAAGTTGGATGGCGGTTACCTTACCGATTTCCTACCATCGATCTTTATAAAACATGTACGGTTCTCTCTGTTCGCAAATTATTTATCCTTAATCTTGTTTTAACTACACACTCTCAAACTTCCTACGCTCCGTGCAAAATTGTCTCCCAACGGCGTAAACATACTGTTTGTCCCTCCATCCGCACAAATTGTCGTTCAGCCCAACGTGGTTTCCCTTTCCTCAGTGGCTACGTCTATAACAAGGTTAATAAAATTTTAAATATACACCCAATGTGCAGATCAGAATGTAAAAAAACTGTTACGAAATGGCTATTTGAATTGAATTATGCAGAGACTGAACATTTACTAAATATTTTAAAATAATTTCGCCTTCCGGGAATATGCACCTACTCAAATTTATCTTTTATCGCGTTTCACCTTGTTAACCACACACAGACACACACACACACACTCTCGGGCAAGTAGGTGCTCGCGCACAGTGCTCTTCATGGAGGCTGGGCGCTAGGACTTATATTGTACTCACAGACACACAACCTCCAAGACACACATAGCACATCTTTTGTTTTTAAATTAATTTCCTTCCTCTCATTACTTGGAGCTTTAATATTGTATGTAGTACGTAAGTACAATTTAATGTTGTAATTTTAAGAGTGTGAGCCTGGAGATCTGTCATACAGGTCCCGAACCCAGTATAGACTCTAGCTCTCACAAAGGTTTGAATCTGTTTGTAACCCAGTATACCATGTACCGAATTTGTACCTTTTTGAGAGAAATAAAATTATTATTATTATTATTTTTCTATATTTTAATAAATCTCGGGACCATGGATCCCGGTCCTTTGGAAGGCGTACGAGGGGCCGAAGCCAACTCGCAGAGGCCCCTTAGACATTAATAAGAGTTGAGGCACCAACCGACGATTATCCCTGTATGCACCATGCAAGTGCAGCCAAGGACAACCCCCGGTTGGTGTAGGACTATTGTAATTAAGGAAACAAAGATATTGGACTATGGGTTTGGGTGGCTAAAGTGGACTGGTCACCTGAAACTATGGAAGGACTATGGCCCCTGCCTGATCAATGTTTTATATACACACGGATAAAATGGCAGGGGGTGACTTGCACACTCATTAATGGGCCCCCGAAAACGGTCGCTAGCACAGTGTCGTAGCAACAAGGGGGCAACATGTCTTGAGGTGCTTGAGGAGTGGAGAGGTATTCCACGGCTTTCAGAACAATCCCAGAGCCCGGAAGATGGTCAAGATCCCTACGAGCACTTACTGAAATACTTCCTTCCTCCGAGCACGTTTGCTCTTGCGAATCTCCACTCAAGCCGGCCAATAAAGGCGAGAATGAGGTGGGGGCTCTGTTCCTCGTCAGTGCTCACTCCAACCGGCCAATTAAGGCAAGCCAGAGGTGAGGAACAAGATTTCTCCGGGGAGATAGGGTTCGTGGGGTCGCTACTGCCCAACAGCTCGCCACATGCTGCCCTGCGGGTTTTTGTATCTCTCTTGGTCTGGCTCCTCATCCTAGACCTGTTCCGGTAAAATAAACTACCGGCACAGACCCAGAATTCGGAGCGCGCAAGCCCCACCACGACGTCAACGTAGAGATACGGCGGTGGGGTTATTATTATTATTATTTATTTTTAGTTTTTAACTATTCTCGGGACCCTGGGGTCCCGGACCTTATTATTATTATTATTATATTCTGATACTTTAAATATTCACTAGTAGAAACGCAATTACTTATAAAAAACTTAACATAAGAAAACTTTTTACAAAAAAAAAACAACCGACTTCCAAAAAAAAACACTACAAAGTGAAAAATAACTTTAATTTCGGAAGTCGGTGTCTTTGGCTTTGAATTTTCGTTTTTTGCCATCGACTTCCGAAATTAAAGTAATTTTTCACTTTGTAGTGTTTTTTTTAGAAGTCGGTTGATATTTTTTTTGTTAAAAGTTTTTATTTTTCACTTTTTAGTTGTGGTATTTACCCCACACAAATTCGAATACCACTACCTGCTATGTAAACAACAGTGACAGAAAGTTATCATAATATCATCCACATACTAAGTGAGGAAAAAATGCGTATTATTGAAGCTAACTCAAAAACTACCCAAGCAAAGTTAATAAAATTTATATGGGACCACCTCTGAAGTATGACCTACCAAACAAAAAAAGAATAATTCAAATCAATTCATAATTGGCGGAGTAATCGCGTAACAAACATACAAAAAAAAAAAACATACAGTTGAATTGAGAACCTCCTCCTTTTGGAAATCGGTTAAAAAGAAGAATTGACTTACTATATTCAAAGGAGTTATTCTAATTCTAAATCGGCACGGAAGTAAGACTTTAAAACAAGAAGAGTCCTTGACACAGCTGACATAATAAATAAAGAGACATAAAAAGCGCAGTTTACTTCGTTTGTACCGCCTGCTCCCCAGCGGGTCATTAGATCAAGGCGATTTACATACGTCACTAGGTTTTGCATTCGGTCTGATGGTACACATGAAGCTATAAATTTCCAGTATAAGCTGATCTCGCATTGTACGGAAATCCTTTACAATGCGAGATCAGCATAAACTGGAAATGTATAGCTTGATGTGAAGCCGTGTGTACCAGAGATTTATGTTTTGCTTATGAAAAATGCATAGTATAATCAGCCTATAATGTTCCCACTGCTGGGCCACAGGCCTCCTCTCGGTGAGAGGGAGTGGGCTATAATCAATACGGGTTGGTAGAAGTCACATGTCTTCGTATTTTTGTTTGTAGGACATGCCGGTTTCCTAACGATGTTTTTGAGATGCTCATGCATGAATAATACAAAATGTCCAATTACAAGTTATAATTTGCATTTGTATTGCTGTGTAAAGTTGACTTGTAGCAAGTTTTACCACAATAAACTGCCCCAAAAGCAACTAGTTATAGTCGGCCTGTGGACATTGTGCATTGGGCAGAAGAAGGGTCGTGTGTAGCAGTAGTCAGCTAAACAGCCAGTATATTCCAACATTACTACCACAGAATATACCTTGACAATGTCACAGTTTATTCGACTATTCACATGTTAAATAAAAAATAACCATTCAGCTAATTTGTTCTCGCTCGTCATATCCCTAAAGTGTGGTTTAACAGTAAAATAATCCATAGTATCTCTTTTCTATTTCTTCTTAGATTATAAGACCATTGACCACCACTTAAGTAAAAGTCCCTTACACCTTATGCATACAAATGGACTTCCGACTTCCTCCCAGGATGAGTGTGTCAACAACAGTCAGTGGTATAGCTAAAAACAGTTGACGACGCAGCGTTGTCAACGGACTTCCCGGCGACTGTCCTCATAGTCACTGGCCCAGACTGCACTTCCGTGTTGGCACAGCCTTCATGGATTTTTTATTTATTTGTTTTGCTTAACATCATGGTAGAAGGGTGTACGGTAATTTTAATCCAGTTTTTCCAAACATCTTCCATCTCATTACAAAAAGATTTCTAACTTTGGTCCAAGCTTAAACCTTTCAGCCAGTTTTTGTACTGCGAACCTTATTCTGACTGAGATAAAGTTCTTAATACAAAATTGACAATTTAAACTCGGATTTAAAATCAGTTTTTGTATTTAGAACTTGATCGTTGTCGATGTTTTAAATCTGGTTTAAAAGATAAATCTTGTTTTGTAATAAAACCGCTTGAGTTGACTTCTACAGGCATTATTTTGGAAAAAAAAATATATTATGTATTGTGATGGTAAGGTGCAAGTTTATCATATCGTCGCCGTCGTAAAATATTAACAACATTGTTTTCTTTTCCAGCTTCTGCTTAATTACTTACTCATTAAATAATCTTGAATTAGTGTAACAAGCGGTGACAAGCTTCCACACTGTTTATGTCCAGGATGTGTCAAGGATTATCCTCACAGAATAAATCACTCTTTCCTTGACTAGGGGATGAAATCCAATTTCCCTTGCCACATGTTTAGTATCTTTGTCTTTCTTATTACTGTTCCAATATTAGATCTAAGATATGATATAATATCAGTCAACGACATTATTTTGGTCTCACGAAATGGAGGAAATAATTTCGGCATAACACTACTCGACACAGATATTATCGTGGAGATAATTTAACCCGGTTTCGGGGTCAAGTTAATTAAGATTTGACTCAGACCTTACTTTGATGAGACGTTTCCTTCTACTTCTTGTCAAGGTCACCGGCCAATGTTAAACTCTTATCATGCTTTTGGCAAATTAAACAATTTATTTTTGTCTAGGAAGATTACATTAGGCACTTGGCAAAGGCACAACAACAACGGTATACGCAGCGCAAACGCGACGCAAACGCAGCGTCTATGCAGCGCGATTAAAGTTAACAATAAGCCTTTTAGTTCTCATATAAAAGTCCTGCGTCATAATCATATGGGACACAGTACTGTTGTGCACACAATTGAAGTGAAACGTCCGGGCGTCAAAGCGAAGGTCGTCTCAGCATTGTTCATCTCTCACGCCGCGACTAATTGCGTTTTTAATGAGTCGCTTGCGAAGCACGTGGCACGCGCGCGACTGTACCGTGAACCAGTAACTCTTGAAATACGAAAATCGCCTTTACTGCTTAAGAAATAAAGGCGTTGTCAATGCTACCTGCTTCGTCAAGCCTTCACTTGTTCGTTTATGCACTTCCGACTTATTGTCAGTTGATTCGTCTTTGTGCGGGTCGTGGTGACAGGTTTATTTATTTAGGTGTTAATTATACGATTAAGATTATGTAGATTATTCTTGTAAAAGGATTCCTTCGGGGAAATACTATGACGGAACTTATTTCGACCTCCAAGCAGCTTTTTTGTGTTGCGGTTCCTGTTATGTTACATTTCGGCCATATGAGACACTACAAACTGTTGATATTATGTTTCTGATAGCTTGCTGCTTTTCATTGGATAGGCTGTATTACATTAGGTACAATACGGCTGATGAATCATGGTCAGTCTGAACATATAGGCTCTCCAAACTTTCGGGCATGTTCTCTAACTCACACTCGACTCATGTCACCATAAGGATCAAAGTTCGGACCGGCCATCCGTATTGCATGCTGTCGTTTATTTTATATTCTAAGTGCTAGACCTAATAAATTCAAGAGCAATATAAACCCTCTTCTTAGACATAAAAGTATCCGAATGATGAATGTATGATAATATTAAGCCGCACCAAATACGTATTCAGAATAATTTCATTATGAATTCCAGACTGTTATCTGATATTCATTCATATGACGTCTTACGCTAAATCCTTGTCCGATTATGATAGTCCAGAATATCATGATTATTATGTCTAGAACGAAGTCGGACAAGAATTGGATTAAAGAACCTACCATGTATTAGAGTGGACTTATTGCGAAAGAATTTGAAAGATAAACGAGGAGAAAGGGGTATGTAATGATCGTAGTAGGTGGCGTTCTGTAGTTTCTGTTTTTTTATGGGAAGAACGCGTGAGTTTATGTATGTGTATGTATGTAATTTGAAAGATTTCCCAAAATAAGACCACATTTTTTTTAATGGTCTTATAGAAAAAAAAAAAAAAATTTGAAGTGAAAACTTTAGGCGCGTTGGGCATTTTTGAGATGGGACTAAACCATTGATTTCACGACACTGTTACGACACCAGCTTTGGACCATTAAAAGACATCAACGCGTTGATTACCGCGGTGCGTGGAGTAAAAGACATCGACGCGTTGATTACCGCGCTGCCGATTTTTTTTCAAGTTTTCACTTCTTTCGGCACTCCCGGAGTGCCACTGTTTTTTTTATGGTTTTACTTTCGGAAATCTTTCAAATTCTTTGGCAATAAGAACACTGTATTACATGGTAGGGCGTTAAGGCCGCGTCCTAATAGAAAGGTATCGTCGCGCGAATACGAATACTTTTTGTTCGGTGAACCGAAACCCGTCGTCGCGCCGACAGAGGGCGCATTCCAGTTTTCCGAACAAGTAGTGACATAATTATAAACGAGACGTTTCTATTAGGACGCGGGGTAATACTTTCGTTGTCCCATCTCCCATGAACCTATAAGGTTCAGGGCAATTATTCACATATAGTGTCTGCTTTGCGGATAGCGAAAGTGTTAATATAACTGTGAATGTATTATACGTACTTATACCTACTTCTCTGCGTACACGTTCCGGGAATATACCTTGTTGATATTATCTTTATGAATGAGGAAAATGTCGTGAGGATAGTTTTGAGTATGAATGTGGATGGCTATAAGAGTAGGGAAAGACCAAAGAAAAGATTGATGGACTGTGTGGAAGATCATAATGGCTAGAAAGGGGGTGACTATTGACATGACTAAGAAAAAAAAAATATTTTGCCAACCCTAAAAAAAATTACATAAGTTCAGGAGAATGATGATGTTATCTTTATGAATGAGTAAGTGGCTCCACAGAGTAATGGTGGCCCAGAGGTAACGGCCGCGACTTACGAGTTGTAGGTTGTAGTTTCGAACCCAGACAGGCGCTTTGCTTTGTGTAAATTATTTCATCACCACTGCTCTCAAAACGGTGAAGGAAAACATCGTGAGGAAACCGGCATGTCCTAGAACCGAAAATTCGAAGACATGTGACATCTACCAACCCGCACTGGGCCCGCGTGCTGGATTACGGCCCACTCCCTCTCACAGAGAGGAGGCCTGTGTCCCAGCAGTGGGAACATTATAGGCTGATGATGATGAAGTGGCTCCATACGCTCTTCTAGAATTTTCGCCCTGATTGTCGCCCTGATTGTCGCCGTCACCTTATATGCAATTAGGGTACTTAATTGAACTCTTGGCATTTAAGTATACAGTGCGCCTGCGCCAGTGATTAAACGTCTATATGACGTGCAGGTGACATAACCTGTTGCTGACGTTAATGTAAATATTTATACGTCGGCAGTGCACAACAATACATGTGTGTCACACAAAGACGAAAGGTGTTTTTATTGTCGTCATTAAAATCATTTAACTCATTAGGGAAATGATTATTGAGTAATTAATGACTCGGTTTGGGAGGATCTTGTAGTCAGGCGATATTTGTATCGCGGGCTTGCGGACGGTGAGCAATGAGTAGCTCGCCGTCCGATAAAGACCAAGCCCGGGTCGACGGCGCGTTGTGTTCCACGCGCGCCTCAAAGAGATATCAGCAGAATTGACGGGGTCCGCTGGGGCCGATGCCTGCCGGGGCTGCGAATAAGGGCCGAAAGGGACATCGTGGCCCCCGGCAACAGGGCAACCGAAGGAACACGGGTGGGTTTTAGTCAGTAAGAGTCTGACACGCCCTCCCGCTCCACCCAGAGCGGGAGAAGTTATTTGATAATTTCCCACCCAAAAAAAAAGGCGATATTTGTATGAATAAATGGAAGAAAGTCTTTAAATTCTGATGTTCAAATCATCTACTAGTTTGTAAGTATAAATCGCACTGCTGAACATAGGTTAGAACAAGGCCTAGAACCCAGTCATAAAAGTATAATGCCATACTATCAGGCAGCATTCTGATATACTTTACAGTGTCTTCATATCTGCACAAAATAACAAGATTTTTAAAACACACACAGAACGAAGTTCCTATATAAAATTACATGTAAAATGTATTGTAAACATGTATTTGGCGCTAATAAATAGTTGTCTGCCTCGTTGGTCTAGTGGTCGCAAGCGCTACTGGTGAGCATGAGGTCCTGGGTTCGATTCCCGGATCGGTCAAAGTGTTATTGGGTTTTTCTATCTGAAATTTCTCAGATGCAGCTCGGAGTCTGGATTTGTGCCTGGTTGATGGCAATAGGCTCGCCCCTTATTACATGGGACTTAAACATAACTGGCGAAATGTGGGTGGTACCTGCTACAGGGACACCTCTGCACAACCCTTCGGGGAAACAAGGCGTGATGTTATGTTATGTAAATAGTTGTAATTTTGTGCAAAAGCAATGGATTTTAATGTAGTCTAACCCCCATGTTTATAATTATTCTTGAAAACGTTCTCGACCTCGGAACAACCTTACTAGAACAAAAACCTCTAAACGTTACCTATGTCAAATCAAGGACGTTTTCAAGAAACAACAAAATATTATGAACGAAATATTTATGTGTGCAAGAAGTTAAATTGCCTATTCTATTCTAAAATAAAAATATACAGTATCTAAGATGCCATAGATAACATCTAGTGACTGATGCTTCAACTGACAAAATTCTCAAGTATTTAATTAGTTAATTTCTATTAATTTAATTCAGCACAGATAATGATTATCGCCACTATCTGGTCCGAGCCGGTATCATTGCTAATATATCGCATATAATTAATTCCTAGGACCTTGGTTTTGAATCCGTTAAAAGGTTATTGGAACAACAATGTGATACGTATATGGACATCTTTATGTTATGTTAGCGTCATCTTCTGCTTGTTGATATTATAGATTCGAGGCTCTAGGGGTGAATGCCATATAACCATAATGACATTTAATTATAATCATCATTCAGAATCAATTAAGCCAATCGCAGTTCACTGCTGGACATAGGCCTCTCCCAGACTGTGCCACAACCAGAGGCTGCTTTACCTATGGTGCAGGGTATGCAGCACACACGGGCGCAGGGTCTTAGGGGGCGCCGAGGGTCGCTCGCGACTACTTTTTAATCAAATCCCAAACAAGACCAAAACATGTTCAGTAAAAAGGCAGTTTGTAGTTGAGGGCCCACGCTAAATATAAACGTAGGGTGCTAAAATTTCGAGCTCACTTCGCTCGCCCTTGCAACCTCAACACTTTCTTTTTCTTAGAATTCTCTGCGTAAATCGACAATTTAATTCCTATTTATTTATGAATGGTCAAAAGAAATACTGACTTATCCGGGGCAGGGTGTTAAATCATTTTCATTCTCATGGGTCATTTAGTTTTGCCGCCCCGGGCCCCCGACAGGCTTAGTTCGTCACTGCTAGAGGGCGCCAGGATATTGGTTGCACACGGGCGCTACATGGGCTAGAGCCGTCTCTGGCCACAACACCCTGTCCTTCGCCTTCCGCGTCCAGTCTGTCGCAGCCATCTTTTTAAGGTCGTCGGTTATCATCATTATTCCAGCCAAAAGGCGTCCACTGCTGGACATAAAGGGGAGGTCTCCACAGGAGCATCGCCATAACGACCTGATCTGTGCTTCCCGCATCCAGCGGATTCCCGCAACCTAATGACGTTTATGATGTTTTCCTCCATTTATGGTGTTGATTTATTGTTATTATGTTTTTAAAAGTTTACAACAGTCGTATACTTAAAACTATGCCCACAAAAGAGAGAAAAGAAAAGCATCTATAGTAGGATTTTTGTAATGACTTGTGTATTTTTAATTTGTGTTGGTTCATTCTAGTGTCGGAACCATTTGCCCTATGTAAACATGATTATGAATAATAACTGATAAAAATATTAATCTGTGCAGGTGCACTTAATCTGTAACCTGTAAAACACAATCACAATTTATTTCGATGTGAAATAGATTGCTAATCCATTGCTTCATAAGTTGTAAAAAAAATTGCTCAACAACGTAATTAACGCAATGAATGTTGTTGAACTGTCAAAATGAAATAAATTAGGCAAAATTGCTTACGAAAATAAGTTACGCAATTAGGGTACTGGTGTGTAAGGACTACAACCTAGCTATACAAATAAATAAAATTGGAGTTTCTGTTTGTAATGTCAAAATAACAGCTTTTAACCGACTTCAAAAAAAAGGAGGAGGTTCTCAATTCGTCGGGATTTTTTATTTTTATTTTATGTTTGTACCCCGATTACGGGAGACCGAGACGGCTGAACCTGTTTGAAAAATTCTTTTTTTGTTTGAAACGGTATACTTTCAAGTTGGTCCCATTGTCATTTGGTCATGATCTGATGATGGGATCTTGGAGAAATCGAGGGAACTCTTCAAATATTAAAGGCACATCTATAGCGATTTGGGTATTTTTGATGAGCAGTTGACATAAGGCTATTGTAACTTAGATAAATTACAAACAAACCCACTAAAAAGTGAAAAAAAAACTTTTTTACAAAAAACAACCGACTTCCAAACTACAAAGTGAAAAATAACTTTAATTTAGGAAGTCGGTGTCAAAAAACTACAATACTGATCTGATCCAAAGACACCGACTTCCGAAATTAAAGTTATTTTTCACTTTGTAGTTTGGAAGTCGGTTGTGTTTTTTGTAAAAAAGTTTTTTACTAAATGCATATGAAAGTATATACTGTACATACAACAAAAAGATCATTTTTAAAACCTTTGTCTGTCTTGTTCCGGCTAATCTCCGAATCGGCTGGACCGATTTTGACGGGACTGTAAGTGGCTGCAGCTGATGTTATAAGGAGTAACTTAGGTTACTTTTGTTTTTAGAAAACTATACAAATAAATAAAATTGATGTATAGAATTCCACGCGGACGATGTCGCGGGTAACAGCTAGTTATGAATATACAGTGCCTGGCGTTAAAGTGACACATTGAGCTTTAGAAAGAGACACATGGGTATGCCACATGAGTGACAAAGATGACACTCTAAATCTAAAGTCTCGAGAATATAAGTAAAGTCTTCGAATTTTATGCCATGGATGCCGCGATTGACGTGGCTTCCTGCCAGGCCCGACTCATTTAACATAATAAAATTAAATACACATTTATTTACCATCATAATTTCCCTTCTTCTTTCGAGTAAAGAAGGGAAATTAATTGTTTATCAAATTGACTACCAACTTAAACTGTCCGTATATTCGAATCACAACTGTCATTCTTTGACAGTTGTATGAGTTGGCTGTAACGCGGAAAATTTACGTACTGTGCCAATCGGTAAATAAACGATTAATTTATTTTTCTGTATTTCGTAAGCCAGCTTTCGTAAAACTTAATTCTTAAAAGCCCAGCCTTATCTTGAATGGATATTTCTTAGAAAGTTCCGGGTGCAATTGTTTTGCACTTCTGTCGTCCTTCAAAGAGGCGCTACATGCATATTTACATGTGCGACTATCGCCTTATCTCTCGATACTATTAATAGATAAGGAAGTACAGAAATAAGTTTATCTCGAGAGAAGATTAGAGTGGAGAACTGAATTATTGTGTTGAGACTCTCTTGTCCTAGTAGGTATCTGTGACACGCTGTTTTATTAGCCGAATACGGTAAAGTCAAATAACAAATCATATTTATGTCTGAGATAGCATAAGCATAATCAGCCTATAACGTTCCCACTGCTAGGACACAGGCTGCCCAGTGCGGGTTGGTGGATGTCCCATGTCTTACATTTTTTAGGGTTCCGTAGTAAACAAGGAACCCTTATAGTTTCGTCATGTCCGTCTGTCTGTCTGTCTGTCCGCGGTCTAGCTCCGAGACCCTTAGTACTAGAAAGCTGTAATTTGACATAGATATACATATTAATTACGCCGACAAAGTGGTAAAACAAAATTATGAAAAACATTTTTTTTTAGGGTACCTCCCATACATGTAAAGTGGTGATGTTTTATTTTTTATTTTTTTATCCCATAGTGTGGGGTATCATTGGAACGGTCTTACAAAAACATTGTGAGTTTGTGAAAACTATTTTTGGATTCAGGGATCCGTTTGCAAAATATTAAGCTTTAAAGTGCTAATTTTTGTTAGAGTCAAGTGTCCCCCCCGCTGCCAGCTAAATGGTTGGTTTTAGATGTGTGAAAAAAATCACAGCTGTAGTTTATATAACGAAATTAAAAGGAAAACTATCACAGCTAAGTAGGCTTTACTAGTTATCGAGTAATAATTGACCAACTTAATTTTGCAGTTGCAAAAACATGTTTTCCCATACATTCCGTATGGGAGAACATGTTTATCAACTACAAAGTTAAGTTTGTTTTTGGGATAAATTCATCTCAACTACGGAACCCTTCATTGTGCGTGGTCCGACACGCACTTGGCCGGTTTCTTTTTTGGGTCTAGGACATGCCGGTTTCCCCACGATATTTTCCTTCATCGTTTTGTTACACATAGTTTAGTGCCTGCCTGGGTTTGAACCCATGACCTACGACACGTAAGTCGGGGCTATTACCACTGGGCCACCATCTTTGATCCATTTGAAATAGTATGTTCTTTATTACAACTGTAAATCCTTAAAATGTCCCGGGATAATAAATGAGTTGTACCTTGGCGTCATACTATTTTAATCCTTCCTGTAGTTGTTGTTGCGTTTATTTTTCTCTAGCAGGACTCTTTGTCTAGATTTCTAGATTATACATAGGTAGGGATTATTAGTATAAGTAAGTTTATCAAGAAACAACCTGTTTACTATGATAACATGATCCTATCGGGAAGCCAATGAGCTGTTGATAGTGACTAATTAATATTGAAAGATTGACTCATTATGACTACATTGTATATGTAATGACTACTCCGTTGGTCTCGTAGTCGCTAGCGCGACTGCTGAGCGTGGGGTACTGGGTTCGATTTCCGGGTTGGGCAAAGTGTTATTGGGTTTTTCCATTAGGAATTTCTTAGTAACACCCCGGAGTTTGGAAGTTGGCGGTGTGATACCCCCGTGCCTCGGAAATCACGTTAAGCCGTTGGCCCTGCGCCTGATCTCTCTCCGGTCGTGTCGGATTGCCGTCCCATCAGAGTATGAGAGTGAGGGAAGAGAGAGTGCCCCTGTGTCTGCGCACACACTTGTGCATTATAATATCTCCCGCGCCAAAGGCTGGTCTCCACTGAGATTGGTCGCCATGGCCGAAACTCGGTCTGGAGGACTATTATTATGTTACGACAATTAAGGATCTTCATAAACCTTTTTCATTGATTGCCAATTTATCATATTTCTTTACACAGTTTATAACCATGTCAAGAAATTGATGAGACCTTTAAGTTGTAAAATTAAAAAGCAGTCTGTATATACCCTTTTAAATCATATCCAAATCCTCAACAATAGTTTGTTACATTTATGATTCAATAGTTTTCCATTGCCATAAATAACTCATTGGAATTTACCACTACATAATTATCTTGAAAGCTTCTTTTATACTAAGTCCACCACCCTTTTCCAGTCTGCTTCAAGATCTTCGACTTGGACAGCGATGGGGTGCTCAACAAGAAAGAACTCATCGATATGGTGGGCATCCTCTGCACGGTCGCCAACGAGAGCCTGAAGAACCAGAGCTCCCGGGCCTCCACGCCTTCAGACAGCAACGACTCCGAAGGCCTGGAGAAAGGGTTCGACCCTGAAGTGATCCTGGTGAATCTGAGAGACAAGCTGGTGACTGTGCCCAAGAATGGGAGGAAGCCAGTGTTTCAATTGGGGCCTAATAGTGATAATAAGGAGGAGATTAGTGTTTTGAAGGAGGTGAGTTTTGAGTGTTGCTTAAAGTTAAATAATGATTAGCGTCTGCTGGATCTTACATTTTGTGACGTCTCTTAACTTTAAGTAAGATTTATAAATAATGGTGTATATGGCTAAAATGGGGAAGTTCGTTACTGTATCGCATATTGTGATCATAGCGTCTTTTATCAGGAACTAGATGAAGATAGTCACAGGCCGATAGAAATAGAAAAGATTTAGGGCTGTTTTTTTTTTTGTTTTTCAAATAGGTTACCGACTTGACTCTAACATTAGTTCTTACATATTGAGATGAGGTGTATGAGAGAACTGTGTCGCAGGAGAAAATATTATCCAGCTAGAAGTTTGGTAGTAGGGCTGACGTAGTTACAGAGCATTCATTATAACTTGATCCGTGACGCGATTAATAGCACTGAATTTTGCAGTCTTAGTTACAATAAAAATAGAGTTCAAAATGGCGACTGACAGAACAGAACTACCAATCACATGACTGCAAAATTCAGTGCTATAAATTGCGTCACGGGTCAAGTTATAATGAACGCACTGTAAATATCGTAGTGTAGTCACTCGTACGTAGTGTTAAAGATTATACATACAGTTAATCAACAGCTTGTTTACTTTTTCCTCCAGCAACAACAACGGCAAGAGCAAGAAGAACAAGAACAACAAGAGAATGAGGGTCTAATAGCCAACGACATGGCGCTCACCCTAGAAGACTTCCTCATATGGAGCGTGGAGAGCGCAGACACGCTGGTGACGCCCTTCTTGGAGCTGGTGTTCGAGGTGTGCCACATCGTGCTGGGGCTGCGGCCGCAGTGCAAGCACCAGGAGCGGGACATCGGTGAGTGAACCTTGCAGCTGTAAATACACATGCCAAGTTGCACAAGAGTATAGAAGTAGCTTGCATGCCGTTGTACCGGAACTACTTCTGGTTGGTGAATGTCACAATAACCTGCAAGCTACTTTAACAGACATGTGTATTACGTGCTTTGTGAACAAATGCATACAAAATATAATATAACTAGCGACCCGCCCCGGCTTCGCACGGGTATAAACCGGGTTATTATACATATAAACCTTCCTCTTCAATCACTCTATCTATAAAAAAAAACCGCATCAAAATCCGTTGCGTAGTTTTAAAGATTTAAGCATACATAGGGATATAGGGACAGAGAAAGCGACTTTGTTTTATACTATGTAGTGATGTATGCAATTTTATTCCGCCCCGATGGGAAGTGTCCCATCCATAGCTAGCTATCCACACATCTCAGGGTCAGAGCCTTCAAAGCTCTGGAACATCTAGACTCCAACAAGTCCCATCAAGAAACGTTTTAATCAAAGAATCTACTGCTGAACATCGGTCATAGATATTCCCAGGTTAAAGTACACACGGCTACACATCAAGCTATGCATTTCCAGTTTATGCTGATCTCCCATTGTAAAGGATTTCCGTAAAATGCGAGGTCAGCTTATACTGGAAAAATATAGCTTGATGTGTAGCCGTGTATACAATTACAGGTTTCATCTAGTTCTTTCTCTGATCACTTAAGAATCTTATATTTTTAGATTACACTCGAAACTTCAAGTAGGCTTGTAATCATATTATCAAAAGATAGTAAATTAATTACATACGTCATATGCAACTGTATATTCTAGAAACTTACTTTCTCTTACTGACGTTGCTCAAAAAGCCGGTAAGCTGAAGTGGGCCTGGGCTGGCCACGTCTGTCGTATGCCCAATGAGCTGTAGGCCAAAATACCCACCACGTGGAGCCCTGACACACTCAGAACTGCGCCGCGGCAGGCCTTGGAAAAGATGGCAAGGCGAGCTGGAAAAACCAAACGACAAGTGGTCCACTTTAGCCCTGGATCGAAAGATCTGGAAGTCATGGGGAGAGGCCTTTACCCAGTAACAGTATTACTTTCTCCACATGCTAATGATAATATCTCCGAATGAAGACAAAATATCCGCAAGAACTATAAAACATAATACAACAATCAAATAGTTACTTAACAGAACTGTAATTAATTCCATCTTCATTCAAGTGCTTATAATCACAAATATATTGCTATAATTAGCAAGTTCTTCATACATTGTGATGTTGCCACTATACAAATAAACTGGCAGTTAACATTATACAATACCAATTAACAAATAAAACAATTTGCACAGATTTAAACTTTAACCACATTGAAATAAAGTTAATTTTAGAATGGCAAATAACCGACAAAAATAGAACAGATGCAATAGAAATTTAACTCTTATGTCATTATTTGAATAAAGTTCAAAATCCAAAAGCAGTTTTATTCTCAATTAAAATTGTCTTGTAACCATTGCGTAGTCGCTACAGCGTTAAAATGCTTGTAAACATTGTTATCTATGTATTCAAGTGTATACTTGAATTACAGCGGACGATGGACGGGCACTTATCAACCGCTATCGGACATGTAAACTTGTATTTTAATATTATTTAAATGCGGTTAAGCTTCAGATTGACATTGTGATATTATAGTGTACCTATTTAATCTATTTTTATGTTTTATTCATATGAGAGGCAATCAGCAATATTATTATACCAGATTTCGGACTACTGTCATTGACAATCGCGCAATGAAGACGAATCTAACGACTTAACATTCATCAAAATCAGTTCACCCGTCTAGTAGTTACGAGGGAACATAGGGTCGGACATACATACATACATACCGGTCAAGCACATAACACTCCTTTTTTGGCTTCGCCGTAGTCGGGTAAAAAAAGCAATATTATGTAAAACAAGAGCGAGTCGGACTTGCGCACCAAGGGTTCCGTATCATTTTAAATTTTCATCGGCGAGGCCTATATTCGTCAGAGAATTTTAACACTGCACACTGTGGTGTAGAATATTGCAGTTTTAGGTCAGCGTCATCTCTTGACCGATAGTGGAACTAATGTAATTTTTGTTGATGATTTCTGAAAAAGTCTGCTATTTAGAGACATCGTTTTATTTTTCCTGTAATCTTTAAACTTCTATCACATAAAATAATTTCAGATTTTTCTCTATGCAAACTTCGGAGATAAGGGGGAGCGTTTTTTTTTACATTTGGCGTCACAAGTCGAAAACTATGCAACCTAAAAAAAAAAGAAAAATGTTTGAGAATGTGCAAATAACTTCGAATTTTTAAGAATTTTCAGGCCCTGTTGCAAAAAAAAAAACTTTTTTATTTCTTTCTTATTTGCAAAATAGTTGGGCAAACGTCATCTAAAACTATTCCAAATTTCAAGTTGGTAGCATTAGTAGTTCATCAGATATCCAGCTGTGACAGATAGATGGACAGAGTGACTAAGGCGCACCTAAAGGGTTCCTCTTTACCATTTTGGTACGGAACCCTGAAAAGATATAGATAGAAGAAAAATTAGAGCTGTTAAATCATGTAAAACTTTAAGTTCCAGGCTTGGAGCCGAAGCGCTCTGTTCCCTTCAAGAGGGGAACATACGCCCCCGCCCATGGCTCCGCCTATTGCGGTGCCCGATGCGGACCACACCGCCGACGACGACGACGATGCTCCGGAGGTGACCGAGGTAGAGATGAGAGTGGCGGTACGCAAGATGAGTGCGAAGAATACCGCCCCAGGACCCGACGGCATTCCCGGAAAAGCCTGGGTCCTGGCCATGGGGACTCTCGGGCCTCGACTAAGGGGGCTCCTATGCGCATGCATGGAGAGGGGCCAGTTCCCACTTTGTTGGAAGACTGGGAAACTGGTCCTCATTAGGAAGCCGGGGCGCCCGGCGGACTCTCCGTCCGCCTATCGGCCCATTGTGCTGCTCGACGAGGTGGGCAAGCTCTTTGAAAGAGTCATTGCAGACCGCCTCGTCGGGCAGCTGGTGCGAGTGGGGCCGGATCTGGCGGAGAGCCAATTCGGTTTCCGCAGGGGGCGCTCTACGGTGGACGCCATCATGCGCGTGCGAGCCCTCACGACGGGGGATGCTGTGGCCCGGGGTGGGGTCGTCTTGGCGGTGTCTCTAGACATCGCCAATGCCTTCAACACCCTGCCCTGGAGTTGCATCAGGGAGGCACTTCGGTATCACCGGATGCCGACCTACCTCTGTCGTGTGGTCGAGGCCTATTTGACGGACAGGGCTGTCATCTACCCCGGTCACCAAGGAGAGTGGAACCGGCGAGAGATGTCGTGCGGTGTCCCACAGGGATCGGTCCTGGGGCCGCATCTGTGGGACATCGGATACGACTGGGTGCTGCGCGCCGATCTCCCTACTGGCGTCAGCGTCGTCTGTTACGCTGACGACACGCTGGTCCTGGCGCAGGGGAGGTCGTACCAGGCGGCGGCCGACTTAGCGACACGCGGGGTTGCGACAATCGTCGACAGAATCCGGCAGCTGGGACTCGAGGTGGCCCTGCACAAGTCCGAGGCCATGGGTTTCTATGGTCCTCGTAGTGCGCCACCGCCGGGATCCCAGGTAATGGCGGGAGAGGTTCACATCGGCGTCGAGTCGACGATGAAGTATCTGGGACTCGTCCTCGACAGCCGGTGGAACTTCGTGGAGCATTTCCGACGTTTGGCTCCCAGACTGGACCGGGCCGGGGCTGCCTTGAAGCGGCTCCTGCCCAATCTGGGAGGTCCAAACGCCTCCTGCCGGAGGCTCTACGCGGGGGTCGTGCGGTCCATGGCCCTTTACGGGGCGCCGGTGTGGGCGCCTTCATTGAGGCGGCAGCCAGCCCGCCGGCTTAACGCGTCCCAAAGGGTCATGGCCATCCGGCTGGCCCGAGGATACCGCACGGTCTCCTGCGAGGCGGCGAGCCTCCTTGCCGGAGTACCGCCATGGGATCTGGAGGCAAAGGTCCTCGCGCACATTTGGGAGTGGCGCGAGGAGGCGAAACGCCGGGGCTTAACTCCGATGCCGCAAGAAGTTGCGGCACAGCGGACAGAGCTCCGGCGGGATCTCATGGCGGAATGGAGAGTGCGATTGTCGCAACCCAGCGCTGGGCACGCCGCAATTGCGGCGATAAGACCCCTCTTTGAGGAGTGGCTAGAGAGGCGCCACGGCGTCCTCACCTTCCGCCTGACACAGGTGCTCACCGGACACGGCTGTTTCGGGAGGTACCTGTTCAGGATAAAGCGGGAGGAAACGCCCGGGTGTCATCACTGTGTGGATCGCCCGGAGGACACGGTGGAGCATACGGTGGAGGTCTGCCCGGCTTGGGCAGAGCATCGCCGTGTCCTCGTGGAAGCGATCGGCGGCGGTGATCTCTCGCGTCCGGCCCTGATTCGGGCCATGCTACGGAGCGAGAGGAAATGGCAGGCCGTCACCTCGTTCTGCGAAGCAGTAATGCTCGCGAAGGAGGAGACGGAGCGCGTGAGGGAAAGGCAAATTTCGCGCCCTCGCGCCCCTAACCGCCGCAGCAGGAGACGCCCTGGGCGTCGGGAGTCACGAGAGGATTTCCGGCCACCGTAGGCGCGGGCTTGCGGACGGTGAGCAATGGGTAGCTCGCCGTCCGATAAGGACCAAGCCCGGGTCGACGGCGCGTTGTGTTCCACGCGCGCCTCAAAGAGATGTCAGCAGAATTGACGGGGTCCGCTAGGGCCAATGCCTGCCGGGGGTTCGAAGAAAACCGATAGGGAAATCGTGGCCCCCTGGCAACACGGCAACTGAAGGAACACGGGTGGGTTTTAGTCAGTAAGAGTCTGACACGCCCTCCCGCTCCGCCCAGAGCGGGAGAAGTTATTTGATGATTTCCCACCCAAAAAAAAAAAAAAAAAAAAAAAGGCTTGGAGCCGAGCCGATAGAAGATGCTGATCTAATATGATGATGAATTTAATATGATTTCGAATATGTACTAGTCTTAAACGTCTGTTTCTTTTCTGTGTTGTTTTATCTCTCAGTAGAAGATAGTGTTATTTTTAGATCATGATCAACAGAATCTGTGCCCTTGTAAAGGACTTCAACCGTTTTTAAGTCAAATCTAACCTACCGTTTAAAATACTTTGTAATTCTTTCCACCTACAAATTCACGTAAAACACTTAAAAACTACATATGTTTTAGTGCTAAATACCCAGCACAACATGTTATTTGTGATAACATAAGTTGTACCAAGTATTAGGTACTAAAACATAAGTACTTTACATGAGTTGTTGTGTAGTGCAGCTTGCTACTGCTGATTTAACATTGATTGTGTTTTGTTAAACTCGCGTTTCTATTGTAATGATTGGTTTACAAGGCAAAACTATTATGTATTTCATATTAATATTAGGGGTTTACCTATGAAATTGCCGTTTTTCATGAAATAAGTTGACGCCCTAGTTTCTCTATATTTTTATTTTTATTAATCAAAGTAATGCATTTTTGCTAACGTAGTGGTAGCTTATTGATTGATGCCTTTTTTGATTTTCCAACAGAATCCATTTTCAATGCGATTCAATATGCCTTCGTTTGTGTGCCTGTTGAGCAGTGCAAGGGTCAACTCGACGCGTGCTTCGCGCTAGCGATCATTCAATTCGTGAGGCACCCATTTGTCAAGCTTTTTTACCTTGCCAATTCGACGCAAAAGGACCAATATTATTGTGATGCTAACATCGAAAGCTGCTGCTAATTCAGCTGTAGATTGAGAATCATCAGCTTCCACAATCGCCTTTAATTCGTCATTGGTGCCGATTCCCTTGTTCACAAACTAAACTAAATTTAAGTTCATTGCATCTTTTTCTTTCTATTTCATTAAGAAAAGGACACAAGATAAATTTTAGTTTAGTCCTGTCAAATTAATCAGCACCTGTCACTACTCCATACAAGTTTAGATGTGATTAAAAACTTGCCTAATAAAATTACGTCAATTTACGTCAAGCGCTGATTAATTTGACAGGACTAAACTAAAATTTATCTTCTGTCCTTTTCTTAATGAAATAGAATGAAAAAGATGCACTGAACTTAAATTTAGTTTAGTTTGTGAACAAGGGAATCGGCACCATTGTCGACTAAAGTTTTCGGTCGACCACGGGGTTCATTTCTTAGGTCGGAATTTCCAGAACGGAAACGGGCAAACCAATAACGGGTGGTGCGATCGTTAGTAGTGTTCGCTCCGTATACGTCGTTGATGTTGTGCCCCGCTTCTGCCACTTTTTGCCACGACGGTACTCATACTCCATAATCACTTGAATTTTTAACGTATCCGAAAAACGTACAAATGCGATGAAAACAGAACTCTAACCATTAAACAAATGACTAATTTTCAAAAAAGAATTCCATATTTTAAAAATAAAAATAATTTGAACTTAGAATTCTTAGCGAAAAAAGAAAAAAGTGGACTTGAAATAGCCAGTACGGCAGAACGGCAATTTCATAAGCCCTACCTATTATGCCCTGATTAACAGCAGTCTTAATGTATACGAAGTAATATCAGAACTATATGGAAAAACTCGTTTTTTTTTTTTGCACAAAAAGACTATTTTTTTGAAATAATAATTTTTATTTATTTTTTAACTTAAAAAAAAATGTTCGAGTAACTATGTATAAAACACAATATTTAGTACTCCTTCAAAACGGTCAGAAATCGCTCGAGCTAGGAGAAGTTTGCCGGGAGAAAAGCTCCCAATTTTCTCCCGCAAAAGCCTGCCAAGAGAAATGTGTTATCTTTCGAAGAAAGCTGGAAATACAATTTATCACTGTCTTGACTGGCATGTCGCTTTTATTCCTCAACATAACTTCCAACATTTCTATCTCCATCATGTAACAATTCGCATGTCAGGAGCTCTCCTTAGCAGATAACACATGTTGTTTGAGCGTAATTACATTAATTGTCGAGATAGATGCGTAAGTGGGTCGCACGCACTGTTTGTGACGCATTCATTTGTTTTCATGTGGTAGATGACATTGCGCTGATTCTATTTAATTCAGGTTATTTTCATCTTTCTCTCGAAGATAGAACAACAACGTCACAAATGTAAAAAACATACGTATATAACCAGCGTTATGTTGTCTACTGAATGACTTTTTCATGAAATCATGACATTTGAGACCAATTCTAACTTAGAGATATGTATTAATGATTATAATTTTGTAAATACATATTTGTTATAGTCGCGAATAATATTTTGATCAAAATTAAACCTGACAATGGTGCCGATTCCCTTGTTCACAAACTAAACTAAATATAAGTTCAGTGCATCTTTTTCTTTCTATTTCATTGTGAAAAGGACAGAAGATAAATTTTAGTTTAGTCCTGTCAAATTAATCCGCGCCTGTCTCTCTCCATACAAGTTTAGACGTAATTAAATTAAATTTAAATAAAATTTACGTCAAGCGCTGATTAATTTGACAGGACTAAACTAAAATTTATCTTCTGTCCTTTTCGTAATTAAATAGAAAGAAAAAGATGCACTGAACTTAAATTTAGTTTAGTTTGTGAACAAGGGAATCGGCACCACTGACCTGCAAATTGCAAAAAGTTGAATTGCGCGGGCAACCTTTGCGGATCCACCATAACAATAAGAGTATTGCTATATTTTTTTTATTGTCCAATGCAGCAAGGAATGACTGATTTAAGGAATATTCAGTCTCATTTACGTTTAAAACATTACCTATTTTAGGCAGTATGTTTTGACGTTTTGAATAAACATTGTGTTCAAATTCAACTTAATTTGGTTGCTCTTATTTACTTTCGACTCCTTTTTCCTTTATATGCGAAGAAAATATAGCAATGGTTAAAGTTAATTTCAGTTGGTGAACAAGGAATCAAGCTGTGGCCCAGTAATGTAGAGCAAAATTGTCTATTGCCCAATAACGAACGCGAATATACAGAGTCGTAGCAAATTAAGACTGTAGGCCGTGCAAATATTTGTCCTCATTATTTTATGGAGCTGATTGATCAGTTAATATTCTCTGCTATCTAGGCGGCAACATGCCTACGGTCATTTAAGGAACATTGTTGCGAATTTTTATGTAGTATGGTAGCGAATGCCAAGTTATGTTTTAATTAACAAAATAATAAATTTTTGTTAAGCTCAGTAAAAGGGGTTACTACACTGTTAAATACAGCGAGTAATCTTTAAAAAGGCAGTAAAATAAACTAAAACTGGATAGATTTCCCGCAATCAATTAGGTTTTATCGCGAACACACAATACGTGGTCAATTTCCGTCGTACTCGATTACTTGGCGCTTGTGAATGGCGCGAACAATTAATCGGTTGATGCACCTCGATATAATATCGATCATTTACTTTATGAAACATTTTCCTTGTTTGTAATATAGGAAACGTTTTCATTTATGTAATTTGATATGTTTGTTGTTTTTGTAACACAAGAAATGTTTCCTATTTTCAATTCGATGTTTGTTTGATTTTAAGAATGTAACTGCAAATTTAGAAAGTGATCAAAATGCAATTAAGCCAATAGCATTCCATCATAGAATCTGCTCAAAATAAGTTAAGTATGTAGTAGATAAAGGACCATTTTGATAGTTCCCTCAGTTTTTGAAAACAATATGATTAGTTGTGGGTTCAGTTCTAAGATATGGTGTAATTTTTTGGGGGAACTCAACCAATAGGGAAATAGTCTTCAAAGCTCAGAAAAACTGTATCAGGATAATTTTTGGATTACAGGTCATAGATACATGTAAACCATTCTTTATTAAATTTAAAATATTGACTCTTCCAGCCTTATATATTTTTGAGGTTGCAGTATTTGTTAAGACCAATCCAAAGTTATTTAAAAAAATGTCAGATATTAATAACCGAAGTCGACGGGATATCAATAGCTTATGCGTAAGAAGGTCCCGCACAGCATTAATGTATAAAAGTGTATTCTGCATGGCGCCAGTCATATTTAACCACATCCCACGATCAATCAAAGAATTGAACGTGAGCTTATTTAAGAAACGCCTAAAGTCCTTACTTGTGAACAAAGCATATTACAGTATTTCGGAATTTATAACAGACAAAAATTTAATGACAGAATGATGACATGCTAAGAAAATAAAATGTATTGTAATCCTTGACATAAATTTTATTTATTGATATTAGTATTATTGACATCAGTTTTTGTATGTTAACTTTAGTATTGTTTAATGACATATCCTTATTATTTGTTTTCAGTCTGTGTGTTGTCATGCACTGTATTGACATTTGTATTTTTATTTTTTATTTTGACATTGATTTCTATTGCTATTTATTATTAATTAATTTGTATTATGAAATGTGTGGTTTTTATAATTGTTTTTTATTGTTCAGACTTATTTAATTCAATAATTACTCAATTACAAACATTTGTACGCCCTCTGGTATAACATAGCGAACACTTTATCTTTAAATACCATTACTATTGTACACCTATGTTAAACAAATGAATAAATGACTTATGTAATTTTGGTCTACGATCTTTGACCGTCTATTACAAAATGAGTTCTAACTTTAGTCCAAGCGAAAATCTTCGAGACTGTTATTCTGTTTTAAATTTTATTCAGAGCACAGTAAAGTTCTTAATACAATATTTGTAACTTAGACACGGGTTTGACGGAATAGAGTTAGAAATAAACAAATGCTTCAATGGCTACAGTACCTACTACCAACTCTATCTCGGTCTAAAGATAAATATTTTTTTGTAATAAGACCGTAAAACTTTCATTTCAAGGCAGATTTATTGACCAAAAACATAACCCTGCTTTCAAAAACCGTTTTCCTAAATGTTAAACCTATAATACTAATTCTTTACTGTATTTTGGAGCAGTGGTGGCCCAGTGATAACGGCCCCGTCTGACGAGTTTGTAGGTCGTGAGTTCGAGTCGTGAATTGTGCTTTACTTTGTGTAAATAATTTCATCACCACTGCTCTCAAAACGGTGAAGGAAAACATCGTGACGAAACCGGCATGTCCTAGAACCAAGAATTCGTGACGTTTACTAACCCGCACTGGGCTCGCGTGGTAGATTACAGCTCACTTCCTCTCGATGAGAGGAGGTCTGTATCCCAGCAGGGGGAACATTATAGGCTGATTATGCTAACTATATTAAATTGTTTTCCAGTTCTGGGCTGGCTCCGCCGCTCCGTGCAGCGCGGCTACTCGGTGGGGCAGTTCTGGTACCTGGTGGCGGCCGAGTGGTGGGGCAGCTGGCTGGCGCACACGGCGGGCGCCGGCGCCGACAGCTGCTGCCGCGCGCCGCCGCGCCACGTCGACGAGGCCATCGTGTGCGACGAGAGCTTCACCAGTAACTCCACAGGTCAATATCTAACATAACGACAGCTGCTGCCGCGCGCCGCCGCGCCACGTCGACGAGGCCATCGTGTGCGACGAGAGCTTCACCAGTAACTCCACAGGTCAATATCTAACATAACGACAGCTGCTGCCGCGCGCCGCCGCGCCACGTCGACGAGGCCATCGTGTGCGACGAGAGCTTCACCAGTAACTCCACAGGTCAATATCTAACATAACGACAGCTGCTGCCGCGCGCCGCCGCGCCACGTCGACGAGGCCATCGTGTGCGACGAGAGCTTCACCAGTAACTCCACAGGTCAATATCTAACATAACGACAGCTGCTGCCGCGCGCCGCCGCGCCACGTCGACGAGGCCATCGTGTGCGACGAGAGCTTCACCAGTAACTCCACAGGTCAATATCTAACATAACGACAGCTGCTGCCGCGCGCCGCCGCGCCACGTCGACGAGGCCATCGTGTGCGACGAGAGCTTCACCAGTAACTCCACAGGTCAATATCTAACATAACGACAGCTGCTGCCGCGCGCCGCCGCGCCACGTCGACGAGGCCATCGTGTGCGACGAGAGCTTCACCAGTAACTCCACAGGTCAATATCTAACATAACGACAGCTGCTGCCGCGCGCCGCCGCGCCACGTCGACGAGGCCATCGTGTGCGACGAGAGCTTCACCAGTAACTCCACAGGTCAATATCTAACATAACGACAGCTGCTGCCGCGCGCCGCCGCGCCACGTCGACGAGGCCATCGTGTGCGACGAGAGCTTCACCAGTAACTCCACAGGTCAATATCTAACATAACGACAGCTGCTGCCGCGCGCCGCCGCGCCACGTCGACGAGGCCATCGTGTGCGACGAGAGCTTCACCAGTAACTCCACAGGTCAATATCTAACATAACGACAGCTGCTGCCGCGCGCCGCCGCGCCACGTCGACGAGGCCATCGTGTGCGACGAGAGCTTCACCAGTAACTCCACAGGTCAATATCTAACATAACGAACTTGCCAACTGAACACCTTTAAAAGCCAAGAGTTGCGCTTGATGGATTTTGGGCCCAAAGATTGGTGTATGGCGTATACAAGGTGAACATTCAATAGATGAAGAAATAATTTTGCTCGGATGAAAAAAAAAAGGATTTTTTAAAGAAAATGAGGCAACCTGTCTAGGTTTATAGATGATAACTACTTATTATCCTTTGCTTGTCTGTGATCTTCCAGGTCCCTGCACACGCTGACAATACTAGATATTCTTCTACGGCTATATACAGCTACATAACTTTCTGCCTTTCACATTATTCCAGAATCCATGGGCTCTCTCTTATGGCGTGCTGAGACGGCATCAGTCGGCAGTGCGGGCAGCAGTAGCGGGGTTAGCAGTGCTGCAGCTGCACGCGGTCACAGACACCCGGGGCCCGTGGATAATAAGAGACTGTTGGCGCCGAACTTACTGAAGGTAGCAAATAATACTTATCCTTACATATTATAAAACAAAGTCCCCCGCCGCGTCTCTCTGTCTGAACGCGATAAACTCAAAAACTACCGAACTGATTTTCAAACGGTTTTCACCAATGGATGGAGTTATTCATGCGGAAGATTTTAGTGTATAATTTATTAAGGTTTTGTGTAAATTGGCTGAAATATGACGATTATTGTCGAAAAAAATCATGCTGACTGGGAGCTTTGCTGGCGTGCGCTGCGTTAACCGAAAAAGATACATCAAATTTATGTTCTATGGTATTGTTCATCTTAAAAAGTTCAATAAAAAAGTCCCAGATGGCATTTGTATATCTTTTAAGGATGACCCACAATAACCATTTTTATCTTTCAGAATTTGATAAAAATTTAATTGTTATTTCCGAAGCTTTTTTGACCGGTATAGTATTAATCTTTATCCAAAATATGTTATTTAAATTGGGCATTTAGTTGAGATTAAAATATGCCTTGACATTATATAATTTAAATGAATGGTTTAAATGATATCATAGTTTCAAAATTACGCTCCTTCTAAATTCTTTTCCTCTGTTATTAGGTATGAAATCTCGGTAGTACATTCCTTTGGGATATTTTTCGACATTCACGCGGGCGAAGCCGTGAGCAAAAGCTAGTCATTTAATATAATTAACTGAATTCCTGACAAGATTAGAGCTTTCTCAGGCTATTTATGTGTCAAGCGTGTTTTTTATTCATGTCATTAAAATTCACTTTTTTTGGCTAAAACTTTTTATGACGCCTGGCATTGCGGTGGACCTAAAAAACGGTTGTCATTTTCATTACGACCATCATTCCGGCCTTGCATGAGCCGGTTGCATAGGAAACTCAAACTTTGTAGTTCTAAAGTTTGCCGTTGACGGCGGTGTAGTCTCAAACTTGAATAATTTGTTTTCTCTTCCCAGGTCCGAACTCTGACGGGCGAGGGCGGGCACCTGCGCCGCGACGTGACGCTGGCGCAGCACCGCGACTTCGAGCTCGTGCCCGACGCGCTGTGGCGCGCGCTCGCGCTGTGGTACGGCGGGCCCGACCCCTTGCCCAGGCAGGTCGGTTGGCTGCCGCGAAGCGGGCTTACTTATCAATCATAATCACTGAACAGCAGATGAGTTCTTCACTGCAGGCTGCTAATTTGCAAGTGTATCGTGGGACATTCTTCAGTTAACTAGATGGACCGACGTCCTTCAAAGGACGGCTGGGTCAAACTGTATGGGGAAGGCGATGAATCGATATTTGTGTCATAAATTGAGAAAGGTCCATAGGCGGCCATAGGAACGCTTGACTGGGTTGATGCTTTAGATATTTTATTTCATCATAATAAAATTATAATCGTCTGTTATTTTTGTTTAAGGTGATCCGTCCCCCAAATTCGGATGTCGAGTTGGAGTTGTATCCTCTGCATTTGAAGCTTTTACGACATGTTCAAAGCACACAGAGTACGTATGATAATTTCTTTGATAAAATTACTTTATGTCAAGGAATATTGAAAAAAAATAAAGATATACAATTCCATTGTTTGATTTGATCCTTAAAAGCCATCTTTGCTGGATACAATAAAACAGGATGGTATTACAAACATATGAAAAAAAAAGGTTTAGTTTTTTTATTGGACTTATTTGTTTTGATCAATTCAAATCATTTATTTTTGCAAAAAACACTGTTACAATGGTGTTATAAAAATTTACATGTTTCAAGTGATTCTACCGTAAAACATGCAAAATGTTTACAACCATAAAATATAATCAACAAATAAATAAAAAACAATCATAAAATACTTTAAGATATTAAATTAATGCAATGTCATACAGATTAATTATTTATTTAATAATAGTAATATTTAAATTATTTCAATGTCGTTCCTAGAATTATTACAATATTTAAAGATACATGCATAATAATAATTGTTATTACTTAATGTCACTGTGAGGTCTTAAGTTTGGAAAAATTATCGTTTAAGAAGTCGTTCAAGTTATAGTAACATTTATCAACTAAAAGGCTCTTTAGACTTTTCTAAAATAAGGCAGTATTCATTGCCCTTATTTCTTTAAGTAATTTATTGAAAGTTACAGAAGCCATGTGAAACACACTTTTGTACATTAAAGCGGTATGTGTTCGGCGGACACAGAGACGAAATACGTCACGTTGTTGCCTATTATTCACTTCTGAGGCTAATGTAAATAATTAATTTTCACATCTATTCAAAAAGAGCTAGTTTAGTCCTTGTAAACAGGGACTAAAATAGCTTTTTAATCCCTATGGATTAAAAGTGATTTGAATTTGGAATGTGGATATTGTTAGTAAAAGTTCCAATCGCCAAAGAGATCAAACACGAACATTGTATGAACAAGTTACAGGCTGGCAAGAGAGAGAAAGTGTGAATTTGGCTAAAATGAAAATCCAAGATGGCGACTTCGTAATTTTTAAAATTTTTAGCCATCAGTGTCGTTTTCATAGTTTTTGAGGGTGCTAAATCCGATAATGATGTCAAAATGTAAATCCAAGATGGCAGCTCTGAGAAATTTCAAATTTATCATCATGGGTATCGTTTTTATTGTTTTCAAGATATTTTTATTTATTTAGGGTTTTCATATTTGATTTTTCCAAGATGGCGGTTGCGAAAATTTTAAAATTTTTCTTCATGGGTATCGTTTTCATAGTTGTCGAGAGTGCTAAAACCGATAGTGAGGTCAAAATGTAAATCTAAAATAGCGGCTGCTGAAATTTTCCAATTTTTCGCCATGAGTGTTGTTTTCATAGTTTTCGAGGGTGCTAAAGCCGATAGTGAGGTCAAAATGTAAGTCCAAGATGGTAGCGATTTTTGTTTTAAGTCATACGCGAGAAGGAAGTTCGTTCCTGACGGGGCTTGGACCGCACACGTTTTTTTTTCTCATAGAGGGTGATAAAAAGTAGAGTGTTCACCTCGGGAGCAACACTATTTTAAGCTCGAGTGAAGTACTTTGAATCCCTCGCTACGCTCAGGATTCTACTCTAGAATTCTTCGCTCCGCTCTGGATTCAAAGAAACACTCTCTCCTTAAAAATAGTTGTTTGCTCCATTGGTAAACAGTCTACTATTTTATTGGTCTTAACAAATACTGAGACCTCATAGAATTATATAGGCTTGGGAGAGTTAAAATTTTGTGCTCTTGGAAAAACGGTTTACATGTTTCGATCATTTGAAGCCCAAACATAGCCCCTTATAAACCGTTTTTGTGCTTTACAATTTAAATCAATATTAGTTGAATTTCCACAAAAATCACACCAAACCTCAGAACTGAAGCAAGTAAACAGTGATATGCAGTTAACTGCAGTTATTTGCAATCTGCTTTAACTCATGTAGCGCATATACTGATTTGTTTCATACATTATCTTTGTATGTTATAACGGTTCAGTATCCAGAAGGTGGTAATGGGGCTTATTAATAAATCTAAGATGTCTGTCTGTTTCAGCGCTTTAACGTATCTTTTTTGTCGTAATAGGTAGCCGTATAATGCTGGGGTCACATTGTCGCGATAAGGCGAACTAAACTTCGCGCGCTCTCTCTCGCACACCGCTCGACGTTTCGCTGAGCAATAGAGAGCGCGCGAAGTATGCTTTAGAAGTAAAGCAGTAAATGATAAATGAATTGTTCCATTCTCCAGGACTGGCGCCCCTGTCGGGAGGGGGGGGAGGGGCGGGCGCCTCGCTGTACAGCAGCGTGCCGCTGTCGCCCGCGCCGCCCGACCGGCAGCTCGCCTACACTGCGGCGTTCTCCAGGCTCGCTACTGTTAGGCAGGTGTGTATACTGTACAGCGTGCCGCTGTCGCCCGCGCCGCCCGACCGGCAGCTCGCCTACACTGCGGCGTTCTCCAGGCTCGCTACTGTTAGGCAGGTGTGTATACTGTACAGCGTGCCGCTGTCGCCCGCGCCGCCCGACCGGCAGCTCGCCTACACTGCGGCGTTCTCCAGGCTCGCTACTGTTAGGCAGGTGTGTATACTGTACAGCGTGCCGCTGTCGCCCGCGCCGCCCGACCGGCAGCTCGCCTACACTGCGGCGTTCTCCAGGCTCGCTACTGTTAGGCAGGTGTGTATACTGTACAGCGTGCCGCTGTCGCCCGCGCCGCCCGACCGGCAGCTCGCCTACACTGCGGCGTTCTCCAGGCTCGCTACTGTTAGGCAGGTGTGTATACTGTACAGCGTGCCGCTGTCGCCCGCGCCGCCCGACCGGCAGCTCGCCTACACTGCGGCGTTCTCCAGGCTCGCTACTGTTAGGCAGGTGTGTATACTGTACAGCGTGCCGCTGTCGCCCGCGCCGCCCGACCGGCAGCTCGCCTACACTGCGGCGTTCTCCAGGCTCGCTACTGTTAGGCAGGTGTGTATACTGTACAGCGTGCCGCTGTCGCCCGCGCCGCCCGACCGGCAGCTCGCCTACACTGCGGCGTTCTCCAGGCTCGCTACTGTTAGGCAGGTGTGTATACTGTACAGCGTGCCGCTGTCGCCCGCGCCGCCCGACCGGCAGCTCGCCTACACTGCGGCGTTCTCCAGGCTCGCTACTGTTAGGCAGGTGTGTATACTGTACAGCGTGCCGCTGTCGCCCGCGCCGCCCGACCGGCAGCTCGCCTACACTGCGGCGTTCTCCAGGCTCGCTACTGTTAGGCAGGTGTGTATACTGTACAGCGTGCCGCTGTCGCCCGCGCCGCCCGACCGGCAGCTCGCCTACACTGCGGCGTTCTCCAGGCTCGCTACTGTTAGGCAGGTGTGTATACTGTACAGCGTGCCGCTGTCGCCCGCGCCGCCCGACCGGCAGCTCGCCTACACTGCGGCGTTCTCCAGGCTCGCTACTGTTAGGCAGGTGTGTATACTGTACAGCGTGCCGCTGTCGCCCGCGCCGCCCGACCGGCAGCTCGCCTACACTGCGGCGTTCTCCAGGCTCGCTACTGTTAGGCAGGTGTGTATACTGTACAGCGTGCCGCTGTCGCCCGCGCCGCCCGACCGGCAGCTCGCCTACACTGCGGCGTTCTCCAGGCTCGCTACTGTTAGGCAGGTGTGTATACTGTACAGCGTGCCGCTGTCGCCCGCGCCGCCCGACCGGCAGCTCGCCTACACTGCGGCGTTCTCCAGGCTCGCTACTGTTAGGCAGGTGTGTATACTGTACAGCGTGCCGCTGTCGCCCGCGCCGCCCGACCGGCAGCTCGCCTACACTGCGGCGTTCTCCAGGCTCGCTACTGTTAGGCAGGTGTGTATACTGTACAGCGTGCCGCTGTCGCCCGCGCCGCCCGACCGGCAGCTCGCCTACACTGCGGCGTTCTCCAGGCTCGCTACTGTTAGGCAGGTGTGTATACTGTACAGCGTGCCGCTGTCGCCCGCGCCGCCCGACCGGCAGCTCGCCTACACTGCGGCGTTCTCCAGGCTCGCTACTGTTAGGCAGGTGTGTATACTGTACAGCTACAGTTTCACACATTTCCTAGGTTCATGAAACTACCATTCCTGAAAATCAAAATTAGCAGTAAACCTCATTCCTACTAGCGTTTCTCTTGTGGTAGCTCGGAGGATGTGTATGAAATGCTAAGCGTTATCAAAGTTGATGAATGCAAATAGATATAATACATTTGGCGATGTTACAATCGACAACGTAATTAAACTCTAATGATGAGTTGCGCTCACATTTGCTGTCGGAGCAAGTCCGTGTCGCGCGGCGCGGCCCGGGCGGCAGCGACCCCACATGGCGCCTGCAGCCGTGTTACATGCGCTCACATCGAGTGCGGCCGTGATACCATACAGGCACAGACATATCGCTAGCTCAATGTCATGTAATCTGCGTTCGCAATTTATTTGCCAAACATGTAAACAAACACGAATTTTAGGAAAAATAACTGTAATGCCTACACATAAAGTTCAGTTTATGCTACAATTTCATATATTTTTTTTATGACTTTTTCAACAGTATTAGTCAGTTTAAAATCAACTTTATTTACACTGGTATAAAGTTGATGTTTGTTTAAGTGGAAATAATATCAATTGAAAACAAAGTTATAAATAGACCTTACATTCGTGGCCGCCCCCACCTCTCGCTACTTCTGTCACCCGCACCACCAAGCACCGGTACGCTATGCATACATTTATCTAACAACTACACTGGAAAAACTCTAGTGTGAAGGAGTCCTAAGTGAAATTGTATTGACTCTATTTTTATAACCTCCCCTCAGGTGTGCGAGTTCCTGTGCGCGGCTCTAGGCCTAGCCCGCGAGGACATGCGGGTGTGGTCGGTGGGAAACACTACCGTACTGCTGGACGACGAGCGGCCCACTCTACACGAGCTGGGGCTGGACGAGCGAGCCAGGCTACTGCTGGAGGTGCGGAACTCGGACCTCACCTGGCCTGAAGAGATAGGAGCGCTCAGGTACTATTATTATATTACTATATTCTACCTAAAACACGCAAGCAACTGGTTAGGTCTATGATACGAGCAGTTTCCTGGCGACACGCTGCTACAGATTAGTGGTCTATCCACGCTTGAAAGAAATCAGAACAGAACAATTTATTATCATGTTCACAAATATACAAAAAGTTCGAAATTTGTGGCACGGACTGTATTCTGTAGATCTGCATGGCTTGAGACAAAGACTCGCATAGATCGTACAAAGAATACCAGATTGCCGCGCGCACGGCTGCTTGCATGTATTCAAGGCAATGGCACGTAACATTTTATCGGTAGGCGACCGGGTGGCGAGTGGTAATCTGGGCCTTGAAGTTCAAAAAAATTCAAAATTCAAAAGTCATTTATTCAAATTAGGCTGAGAACCAGCACTTTTCGAACGTCAAAATTACATAAGACAGTCCCCCAAAAACGCCCACCCTTCACCACTTCCTAGTGCCTTAGTTTAAGTGATACCGAACCCCCCCGTGCCGTCCGAATGGACCCCAAATGGACGGGGGCGGAGATATGAGGGATGGGGCCTAACACTTTTTTTTTTACATAGCATTCAAAATTCAAGCTCTATTTATTATGTGCAAGGAATTTGTGTGTATCAATGCCCTCTGATTTTGATAAAATTAACCCTCATTTTCGGTGATAAGTCATCGGTAAGGAGTTTCAAGAATTATATACATTATTTCAATTATAATGATGTTGGGAGGTGGCTACTGGACGGCATTGATACACACAAATTCCTTGCAAATAATAGAGCTCAAATTATAAGTGCCATGTCAAAAAAAAAAATGTTAGGCGCCCATCCCCCAAATCTCCGCCCCCGTCCATTTGGGGTCCATCCGGACGGTATGGGGGAGTTCGGTATCACTTCAAGACCCAGATTACCACTCGCCATCCGGTTGCCTCTCCGATTAAATTTTACGTGCCATTGCTTTGACTAATAGTCTATTTCAAAAATATCTGATGTAACTATAAACAAAATATGGATCAGAAAACTTACTTATGGGTGCCAATTTGTAATGCCACTTACAAATTAAGTGCTTTAATTTAATTATTCCAATACAAAACCTGAAATTATTATAAATCACCTTAAAGATGTTTTTTATTTGACAATTGAAATTAATTTTATGAGTACAATTTTCGCCGATTACAATTTAATAATCTTATTAAATCATTAATAGTTGGAAAAAGTGGTGAGGTAAAAGTTGAAACCATCTACATACAGATTAATGTGTTACTAATTCCCTTTAGTGAATAATCATTCACTACAACATGCGTTAGAATTTAACGTAAACAGATCTAAACAAGGCTTGTTTACACTTTCGTCTGATATTTTTGAAACAAATAGTAACATTATATGCCTACATTCTCCCTAGTAATTATATCACACATTGAGTTTCGGAAGACGCGTCCCCACCGCGAGCTTTCGCGGAAAATGAGTATTCGTACTATTCGTCTACAAGCATATCCAGCTAGCTCGCTCACGAATACGTTATTTATTTCACGAGGATTTTCCAATAAACAAATTAAAAGTCATATTATATTTATTTAAATGTAAAAATTCAGTCACATTACATACATAACGAAACAGAAACAATATTAATAACTAAAGAACCAATGCACATGACAATTAAGGGCCTATATTGAAAATAAATAGTAGTTTGGTGGGCGTGGCTTATTGCCCCCGCACGCGGGGAGTGGCGGTTCTATATTCGATGGTTGGCCGCCACATCGTCGCGCTGCCACAAACGTATCTGAACCAGGAGTAAAAAGTGGAACTAACGAAATAACTGACCGGAATTTGAAAACGTTAGTTACTTAGCATGGACTTTGGCTAAGCATTATTCTTGTCACTGTCGCACAACTGTCATACTAAAAGTGCATGATAAAGACAGAAACATATCTAAGAAAAAAGCGCGTGCTAAGTAACAATAATTTATCTCGGTCTATGAAATTTTGCGAACTATGGAGTAGACAAATAATACAAAATATTTAATTATCAGCAAAAATATTTATTGTTTACAGAGTGACATTCCCACACACAAAACGTATGGGAAAAGTTTTTTACGATTTCTGACTTGGTTCTGAGTTGGCCATTTAAGTTTTTTGTTCCATAAAAGAAACAGGTTCGATTGGCATCAAAAAAAGTTTTTGTGAAAACTGCCCATTTTCTTGCTGACTAATATTTTTTTCGAAATCTGTGAATTCAGATCAAAATGTCTTAAAAAGTTAAGGACAGTCTTCTAAGACCGTTTTCCTGTAGCAACAACGGTTATGGTAGTTGCCCTTATTGCCCCATCTCAAAAATCCAACCTGTATACAGGTTGTCTCAAACGTAATGATCCAAAGGCAAATGGGGTAAAGTGGAGGTGGCCACCTATTGTTTAAAAATTTAAAAGTTAGGATATTCTCAACAGTTCAGAAAATTAAGTGAACAAAATTTTTGACGTAGCGAGTTCAATGGCTGGAAGATGTCTTGATAGTGTAGATACAAGCCCATGCCCAATGCCTATAGGCAGATTATGGGCTATGATGGCTTTTGATAATGACAACACAAGTTGTGAAGGCCTACGAAGGTCAACAGCGAAAGTAAAAAAAAAAAGAATTAACAATTAAACACATGTACCGAAGGAACACGAACACGTTTAAATATGTTAAATTTTAATACTAAACGCTTTTCTGAGATGTTTCGGTAAAATTAGAGCATAAAGTTTTGCGGGTAGTTCGACCATGTTATGAAACCCATTTTTTTAAAAGGTTTTCATTAAGCTATCTTTGTAAAATTTTCCCAGTCTAACTATTAATAATTAAGGTACTTTTAAAGCTATGTGCTATGTGCACTTTTTAAATCTGGGCTTAGAAAGTCTCGATAAAGTTTAATGAAAAATTAGAAAAGATAAGTAAAAATAAAATCTGAAGCGCTGCAGAGCCACACTAAACGTAAATAGGAACGTAATCTTCCAGCCTACACTATCAAGGCATCTTTAATCAACTTTACCCCATTTGCCTTTGGACCACTACGTTTGAGACATCCTGTATAATACTTGCTGTATGCCGCGATTTCACCCGCGTAAGTCTCGATCCATTGGGAATATCGGGATAAAAAGTATCTTATGTAGGACATACCCAGGTCATGGTCTACCCATGTGCGAAATTTTATCCAAATCCGCTCAGCCGTTTTTGCATGAAAGCGTAACAAACAAACATACAAAAAAAAAACTGGCCACGTGCGTGTTAGACCACGCACAATGAAGGGTTCCGTAGTTGGGATGAATTTATCCCAAAAAAAAACTTAACTTAATAGTTGAGAAACATGTTCTCCCATACATCGATAGGTACGTCACGGTCAATTCTCCAATTTCAAATGCAAGTTTGTAATCGCAAAAAAAAAAAATTGATAAATCTACAAATTATTATCAATGTTCGGACTTTTTCCTTTACCTGTGCTGTGAGACCTTGCTTCCTGCTAAAATTTCATAATTCTAGGTCAACTGGAAGTACCCTGTAGTTTTTGATTTACTTGCGATTATCAAAATATGCCACATAAAGGGCCGTATTTTTTTATTGCGTTGACTTAGAAGCTTGATTTTTTTAGAGTTCTGAGGGAATAATATTTAAAATTTGGCAAAGGGTAGACCATGACCTGGTTAAGTCATAATCATAAGTAATTTATTTCATAACAAAATACATTGTGTTAAAAATATTACAGTGATGATAAATTGGTTTAGACTTTAGGACATAGGATACTTTTTATCCCGATATTCCATGGGATTGGGACTTATGCGGGTGAAATCGTGGAGTGCAGCTAGTCTTAATAATAAAGCTGAAGAGTTTGTTTTCTTGTTTGTTTGAATGCGTTAATCTCTGGAACTACTAGTCTGACTTGAATTTTATTTTGCATTTGATTGCCTGTTACATACATACATACATGTTAAAATCATAACCCTCCTTTGATTTTGCCGTAGTCGGGTAAAAACTCTCCTTTTTTACAATATAAATGCGACTCCATTTCTTTTTTGTGATCTATGATTCGTAGTGACAGTACTTGACATATTGATGTACTGTTGACGTATTTCAAAACCTAAAAACGAATTTTATTTAGCCTATTTCTTTAGATAAAAGATTATTAAAAGTTGTAGGTATAAAAATAGATGTTCTTAGAAAATAAAATGCTTACACAATAATACATTAAAAAGCGGGAATAGATTGTGTTGGTTGTGCTTTAGTGAAGGTGGAGAATTCGACTCACTATTATCATCATCTTATTGCTATTGAATTCCTGTAAAATGAGTTCATTGATAGCCCTGTGCACTCCAAACGTTGCAGGTACTGTTCAGTTTTGATTTTATATTTCTTTCTATATTTATAAATAATTTAAATGTCACCACGAAATCATGATAGAAAAATAATGTTATATTGTTCGCAGGACTCACAAGAATACACACACATACAGTCTGAATACCTATTCAACACTAATTGCATTCAATAATTACTTTAACTTGCTGAAGTACTAACTTTTTCTGTAAACAAAATTCTTTAAATCACGTAAATTTGATCGCACCGATTTACAAAAAAGTGACATAGATTCTTCGTCGATGAGCCCCATCGGGCGACTGATCTATGAATGAACGAGAGTGATGACAATACTTTTGATAGGCGAAAGAAGAGATGACGATAATGTGTGTCCGCTCGGAATAAAACAACGTATGTGCCAAAACGAAATGCCGTCTTTTGTAAATGAAAAGTATTATTAAAAAAAAAACTGCTTTTCTTAAAACTCGAAACGCTTACTCTCTATGTTTTAAAGTAAATTCCATTGAATAACTCATAAGCGTTGCGCCATGATACTCAAAAAAAGATAAAAATAGATAGACCTTTGCAAATTTTTTGTATCGAGAAAATTTCATTGTATCGTGTATTCCTTTTTCCAGATACTAGATCATATAGTCAAAAAACATAAACCAAAATTTGAAATCCCTATTCCCAATACTTTGAAAGTTACACGATAAAGAAAAAGCCATTTTTTTTCAATATATCACCTTAAGGCGTACATACCAGACGTAGCCATATTCACAACCACGTGACACATGACGAAAATATTTTTTCGTAAATAACTCGAAAATTTTACCTAGTAATCGGTCAGCTGGGAATAATCGTTCCAAAATAACAATGACTTATCAAAAGGAAAAATATACGTTTTCCTACACAGTTCACCTAAAAATTCTAAATACGGATTATTTTACGTTTGTGGAGTTTAAAACAGTGACCATGGAGGTTCGTTAGTCTCGTTTTAAAGAAATGAAAATCGGTTTGATGTGGTAAAGTGTGCTTTTCGCTAGTTACTTCGTTATACATAAATTATAAAATTGTGAGTGATATCAATGTTTGTAATGTGTGTTCGGTTTTAACACGTGTTTTTGCGGGAGTGCGCAACTATATGTAACGACTAAACAACGAATTTGTTTTTGTTTGACGATAGACCAAATTGCTGAATGTGGAATGCGAAGGATTGATGCAATGTGGGCCTATGTCCAGTAGTGGACTTTGATTGTTTAAGGCCCAATTTCACCAAACTCTGTAAGATATCATATGTCATATTAAGAGGAGGCTCCCTAAATTGTATGTTAATTTGCATTAATATTCTGAAACAGTCACGCATACAGTCAAAATGGAACTTTAGTGTATGATTTATTGGATCTTTTTCTTTCCACGTACAAGACAGTTACGTATTATTGATTAATTTTTATTCGAAATCATGTCTTTTTTTTAAGTATTTGTAGTAAGAAAATATAGCTTATTATCCAGCCATGATATAGTTTTTCTCTAGATCACTTATTACTTTAGTTATGAACGAAATAAGGATTGAGACTTACGCCATTTAGTTCCGTGCTCGAATACGATCAAAGAGTGCACGCGATATTGAACTTTATCACTGTTTTTTTTTTTTGCGTTTAGCATATTGTAGAGTGGTGGGGTGCATGGGGGCGGAGTGTGTGTGAAAATTGTGTTTAGTGTCTGGTCTTAAGCATTTACAAAATGAGACCGTCAAAATGGTTAACGGGACTTTAAATAACCAGCAGAGTATGAAGAAACTGTCTCTAAACCTTAGCCTGTCAAAGACTAACTGCTCCAACTAGCCGCTAAGATGATTGTTCGATCGATTATTTCATTTCACAGATCCCTAGTGGCTTATAGCTTGTATGATACCATGTTAACGCTTGTTGATATTTAGGTAAACCAATCACAAGAGCTAACATGACTTTTGAAATCAGATTCACTAGATTAGGGAATTTGTTTGTTTGTTTCATTGAACTGTTGATAGTGTTACTGACGATGTTTCTTTTGTCCCAGTATGAGCAGTGGATCATCTCGAGCCACAGAGCGTCGCGAGACGTTGATAGCGCCCAACCTGCCCGGTGCCACCGGCTTACACAATCTGGGAAATACCTGCTTTATGAATGCGGCCTTACAGTCTGTGGGTACCTTACATATTTTTGTGGTAGTAAGTCAACCAACGTCACAAAGAAAACCGGTACCCTAATTGCGTAACTTATTTTCGTAAACAATTTTGCCAAATTTGTTTCATTTTGACATTTCAACAACATTCATTCCATTATTTACGTTGTTGAACAGATTTTTTTTTTCCAACTTATGAAGCAATGGGTTAGTAATCTGTTTCAAATCGAAACAAATCGTGATTGTGTCGTATTACGCAATTAGGGTACGGTTTGGCTTGACGCTAGTAGATGGTGCTGTAGTCGTCAAAATAACTTTTACATAGGTGGAAAAAATTAATTAAATTAAATACAGGATACTAAGTATTCAAAGCTTTTCATGGAAAAAAGTATTAATTTTTTCGTGTTTTTAGCTAAAACCATAAAAAAAATGAGCCGTCGCGGGACGCCCGGCAGATGTGAAATATCGAAATTATTGCCAACATTGGCGTTCGTTTGGCATTGGCACTGTTGGCGTGGAGACGCGGCATCGTCACGCCAACAGTTGGCGTGACCCGCCGCTATAGATGTTTCACATCAAAAATTACCTTCATTAGATGCCATAACATATATTATTGTATGTTCTAGATATGGAATATAAGGCAATAAACCTTAGTACAGTGACATAACGTATATTATTGTATATCCTAGGTATGGAACACTGGTCCTCTGACGAGGTACTTCAACTCGGGCATGCATCTGTACGAAGTGAACACAACCAACCCGCTCGGTACCAAAGGAGTGTTAGCGTTAAGATACGGAGAACTATGTAAAGAGGTATTTACTTTTTTTTTTTGTGTTTTGTATGAGAATTTCACTAATTTGAATGTTGGTGAAGCAAATTGACATTTTCAGCCACTATATAAATATGGGAAATAATAATGCTTCCGAAAGTTTCCGAAAAGTCAATATGTTGTGCTACAAAAGTTAGTGACAGAAACGAATCGCTGCAAAACCGACTCCACGTAGTCTTGTCTGTCCTACCCCTTTTTTTTGTGTGGGAAATTTTCAAATAACTTCTCCCGGTCTGGGTGGAGCGGGAGAAAACAAACTCTTCTGACTAAAACAAAACCCACCCGTGTTCCTTCAGTTGCCATGTTGCCGGGGGCCACGGTAACCCTTTCGGACAAAACTGCGACCCCGGTAGGCATCGGCCCTAGCGGACCTCGTCAGTTGTGTTGACACCCAGGGCGTCTTCTCCTGTGGCGGTTAGGGGCGTGAGGGCGCGAATTTTGCCTCTCCTTCACGCGCTCCGCTTCCTCCTTCGCGAGCTTTACTGCTTCGCAGAAGGAGGTGACGGCCTCCCATGCCCTCTTGCTCCGTACCATGGCCTGGACCAGGGCCGGACGCGAGAGAACATCGCCGCTGATCGCCTCCACGAGGAACGACGATGCTCTGCTTAATTCAGGCAGACCTCCATCGTATGTTCCACCGTGTCGTCCGGGCGATCCACACAATAGTGACACCCGGGCGATTCCTCCCGCCTTATCCGGAACAGGAACCTCCCGAAACAATCGTATCCGGTAAAGACCTGCGTCAGGCGGAAGGTGAGGATGCCGTGGCGCCTCTCTAGCCACTCCTCAAAGAGGGGACTTATCGCCGCAATTGTGGCGTGCCCAGCGCGGGGTTGCGACAATCGCACTCCCCATGACGGCATGAGATCCCGCCGGAGCTCTGTCCGCTGAGCCGTGACTTCTCGCGGCAGCGGAGTTAAGCCCCGGCGTTTCGCCTCCTCGCACCACTCCCAAATGTGCGCGAGGACTGTTGCCTCCAGATCCCATGGCGAGGAGGCTGGCCCCCTCACAGGAGACCGTGCAATATCCTCGGGCCATCCGAATGGCCATGACCATCTGGGACGCGTTCAACCGGCCGGCTGGCCGCAACCTCAATGAACGCGCCCACACCGGCGCCCCGTAAACGGCCATGGACCGCACGACCTCCGCGTAGAGCCTCTGGCAGGAGACGTTTGGACCCCCTATATTGAGCAGGAGCCGCTTCAAGGCAGCCCCGACCCGCTCCAGTCTGGGAGCCAAACGTCGGAAGTGCTCCACGAAGTTCCACCGGCTGTCGAGGACGAGTCCCAAGTACTTCATCGTCGACTCGACGCCGATGAGAACCCTTCCCGCCGTTACCTGGGAATCCGATGGTGGCGCGTTCCGAGGACCATGAAAACATGCCCTTCTCCAAGCATGCGCGTCTGCCCTACTCCTAGAGTGTAGTTTAAGCCCGCGTAGGCGCGGAGGGGTGGGGCAGCCCGCGAGTTGAGGAGCAGGTGGTTTTATAACGCTCGCCGCTCGCGGCAGACGCTGCAGCAAGCCGAAGCTGCGGTGGTGAGCGTTCAAACAATTTGCGACGATAAACTCGCGTAGGAGCACTGGAACCTTGCATGACAGAAACCATGCCTGCTGCATATTGCATGCTCGCTTGCATGCTGCATGCGTGGTCTATGCTTGTTTGCATGTTTGAAAAATATTACGTCAGCAAATGCTGTATTGATTTTTCGGAATTTTCTGTATTTTATTCGGTCGTTTCAGTATTTTATTCGGTTGTTTCGCATATAAGTTGTCGGAAAATTAGTATTTAAGCGTGATCTCAATGTAATTGGTATACAAATAATTTGTTATATCATTTTAATAAGTACTTATAACATGCAATGATAATAATCAAAATAATTAATTAAGATTAAAAAGGTAAAGATTAAATAGGTAGGTAGGTTGACTGCCTCGTTGGTCTAGTGGTCGCAAGCGCTACTGCTGAGCATGAGGTCCTGGGTTCGATTCCCGGGTCGGGCAAAGTGTTATTGGGTTTTTCTATCTGAAATTTCTCAGAAGCAGCTCGGAGTCAGGATTTGTGCCCGGTTGATGGCAATAGGCTCGCCCCCTATTACATGGGACTTAAACATAACTGGCGAAATGTGGGTGTACTTGCTACAGGGACACCTCTGCCCAGTCCTTCGGGGAAACAAGGCGTGATGTTATGTGTGTATGTGTAAATAGGTAAATGATTTCAAAAGTTTAAGTCAGTTTCTAATATGTTACAATGTAGATAAATGTCAAAAATTAAATAAAATGTCAATAGCCGTTAATTTATATTATCATTTAAAAAATCTTCTATGGAGTAATGTCTTCTCTACTAGAAATAAAAATAATTTATTTTTAAATTGGCTTTTAATATGGGTTAGTCAAGTACAGTTTGAGCGGGGTTGACCGGGGTTGGTGGTATCTAAGGGTGCTTTTTCGTTGACTCGACAGGCCCTGATAGGTTTTGGGTAATAAATCGGCCATGGAATTTCAGAGATACGAAACGCTATCAATATATTTTAAAATATCAAACAAGCTGATCGAGTCGAGGAGGAGCGTCGTACAGTGCGGTTGTTGTCGCCAGGTGTGGTCGTGCTCGGCGCGCTCGGTGGCGCCGCTGCGCGTGCGCTGGTGCGTGTCGCGCTGGGCGCGCGCGCTGGCGGGCGGCGGCCAGCACGACGCGCAGGAGCTGCTGGCGTGGCTGCTGGACGCGCTGCACGAGGACCTCAACCGCGCCCGCCCGCGCGCGCAGCCCGCGCTCGCGCACTGCGACGACTCGGGGGGCAGGCCTGACCAGGTGACTCACTACACTCTACACACAGTGACACCACGCCAGGAGCTGCTGGCGTGGCTGCTGGACGCGCTGCACGAGGACCTCAACCGCGCCCGCCCGCGCGCGCAGCCCGCGCTCGCGCACTGCGACGACTCGGGGGGCAGGCCTGACCAGGTGACTCACTACACTCTACACACAGTGACACCACGCCAGGAGCTGCTGGCGTGGCTGCTGGACGCGCTGCACGAGGACCTCAACCGCGCCCGCCCGCGCGCGCAGCCCGCGCTCGCGCACTGCGACGACTCGGGGGGCAGGCCTGACCAGGTGACTCACTACACTCTACACACAGTGACACCACGCCAGGAGCTGCTGGCGTGGCTGCTGGACGCGCTGCACGAGGACCTCAACCGCGCCCGCCCGCGCGCGCAGCCCGCGCTCGCGCACTGCGACGACTCGGGGGGCAGGCCTGACCAGGTGACTCACTACACTCTACACACAGTGACACCACGCCAGGAGCTGCTGGCGTGGCTGCTGGACGCGCTGCACGAGGACCTCAACCGCGCCCGCCCGCGCGCGCAGCCCGCGCTCGCGCACTGCGACGACTCGGGGGGCAGGCCTGACCAGGTGACTCACTACACTCTACACACAGTGACACCACGCCAGGAGCTGCTGGCGTGGCTGCTGGACGCGCTGCACGAGGACCTCAACCGCGCCCGCCCGCGCGCGCAGCCCGCGCTCGCGCACTGCGACGACTCGGGGGGCAGGCCTGACCAGGTGACTCACTACACTCTACACACAGTGACACCACGCCAGGAGCTGCTGGCGTGGCTGCTGGACGCGCTGCACGAGGACCTCAACCGCGCCCGCCCGCGCGCGCAGCCCGCGCTCGCGCACTGCGACGACTCGGGGGGCAGGCCTGACCAGGTGACTCACTACACTCTACACACAGTGACACCACGCCAGGAGCTGCTGGCGTGGCTGCTGGACGCGCTGCACGAGGACCTCAACCGCGCCCGCCCGCGCGCGCAGCCCGCGCTCGCGCACTGCGACGACTCGGGGGGCAGGCCTGACCAGGTGACTCACTACACTCTACACACAGTGACACCACGCCAGGAGCTGCTGGCGTGGCTGCTGGACGCGCTGCACGAGGACCTCAACCGCGCCCGCCCGCGCGCGCAGCCCGCGCTCGCGCACTGCGACGACTCGGGGGGCAGGCCTGACCAGGTGACTCACTACACTCTACACACAGTGACACCACGCCAGGAGCTGCTGGCGTGGCTGCTGGACGCGCTGCACGAGGACCTCAACCGCGCCCGCCCGCGCGCGCAGCCCGCGCTCGCGCACTGCGACGACTCGGGGGGCAGGCCTGACCAGGTGACTCACTACACTCTACACACAGTGACACCACGCCAGGAGCTGCTGGCGTGGCTGCTGGACGCGCTGCACGAGGACCTCAACCGCGCCCGCCCGCGCGCGCAGCCCGCGCTCGCGCACTGCGACGACTCGGGGGGCAGGCCTGACCAGGTGACTCACTACACTCTACACACAGTGACACCACGCCAGGAGCTGCTGGCGTGGCTGCTGGACGCGCTGCACGAGGACCTCAACCGCGCCCGCCCGCGCGCGCAGCCCGCGCTCGCGCACTGCGACGACTCGGGGGGCAGGCCTGACCAGGTGACTCACTACACTCTACACACAGTGACACCACGCCAGGAGCTGCTGGCGTGGCTGCTGGACGCGCTGCACGAGGACCTCAACCGCGCCCGCCCGCGCGCGCAGCCCGCGCTCGCGCACTGCGACGACTCGGGGGGCAGGCCTGACCAGGTGACTCACTACACTCTACACACAGTGACACCACGCCAGGAGCTGCTGGCGTGGCTGCTGGACGCGCTGCACGAGGACCTCAACCGCGCCCGCCCGCGCGCGCAGCCCGCGCTCGCGCACTGCGACGACTCGGGGGGCAGGCCTGACCAGGTGACTCACTACACTCTACACACAGTGACACCACGCCAGGAGCTGCTGGCGTGGCTGCTGGACGCGCTGCACGAGGACCTCAACCGCGCCCGCCCGCGCGCGCAGCCCGCGCTCGCGCACTGCGACGACTCGGGGGGCAGGCCTGACCAGGTGACTCACTACACTCTACACACAGTGACACCACGCCAGGAGCTGCTGGCGTGGCTGCTGGACGCGCTGCACGAGGACCTCAACCGCGCCCGCCCGCGCGCGCAGCCCGCGCTCGCGCACTGCGACGACTCGGGGGGCAGGCCTGACCAGGTGACTCACTACACTCTACACACAGTGACACCACGCCAGGAGCTGCTGGCGTGGCTGCTGGACGCGCTGCACGAGGACCTCAACCGCGCCCGCCCGCGCGCGCAGCCCGCGCTCGCGCACTGCGACGACTCGGGGGGCAGGCCTGACCAGGTGACTCACTACACTCTACACACAGTGACACCACGCCAGGAGCTGCTGGCGTGGCTGCTGGACGCGCTGCACGAGGACCTCAACCGCGCCCGCCCGCGCGCGCAGCCCGCGCTCGCGCACTGCGACGACTCGGGGGGCAGGCCTGACCAGGTGACTCACTACACTCTACACACAGTGACACCACGCCAGGAGCTGCTGGCGTGGCTGCTGGACGCGCTGCACGAGGACCTCAACCGCGCCCGCCCGCGCGCGCAGCCCGCGCTCGCGCACTGCGACGACTCGGGGGGCAGGCCTGACCAGGTGACTCACTACACTCTACACACAGTGACACCACGCCAGGAGCTGCTGGCGTGGCTGCTGGACGCGCTGCACGAGGACCTCAACCGCGCCCGCCCGCGCGCGCAGCCCGCGCTCGCGCACTGCGACGACTCGGGGGGCAGGCCTGACCAGGTGACTCACTACACTCTACACACAGTGACACCACGCCAGGAGCTGCTGGCGTGGCTGCTGGACGCGCTGCACGAGGACCTCAACCGCGCCCGCCCGCGCGCGCAGCCCGCGCTCGCGCACTGCGACGACTCGGGGGGCAGGCCTGACCAGGTGACTCACTACACTCTACACACAGTGACACCACGCCAGGAGCTGCTGGCGTGGCTGCTGGACGCGCTGCACGAGGACCTCAACCGCGCCCGCCCGCGCGCGCAGCCCGCGCTCGCGCACTGCGACGACTCGGGGGGCAGGCCTGACCAGGTGACTCACTACACTCTACACACAGTGACACCACGCCAGGAGCTGCTGGCGTGGCTGCTGGACGCGCTGCACGAGGACCTCAACCGCGCCCGCCCGCGCGCGCAGCCCGCGCTCGCGCACTGCGACGACTCGGGGGGCAGGCCTGACCAGGTGACTCACTACACTCTACACACAGTGACACCACGCCAGGAGCTGCTGGCGTGGCTGCTGGACGCGCTGCACGAGGACCTCAACCGCGCCCGCCCGCGCGCGCAGCCCGCGCTCGCGCACTGCGACGACTCGGGGGGCAGGCCTGACCAGGTGACTCACTACACTCTACACACAGTGACACCACGCCAGGAGCTGCTGGCGTGGCTGCTGGACGCGCTGCACGAGGACCTCAACCGCGCCCGCCCGCGCGCGCAGCCCGCGCTCGCGCACTGCGACGACTCGGGGGGCAGGCCTGACCAGGTGACTCACTACACTCTACACACAGTGACACCACGCCAGGAGCTGCTGGCGTGGCTGCTGGACGCGCTGCACGAGGACCTCAACCGCGCCCGCCCGCGCGCGCAGCCCGCGCTCGCGCACTGCGACGACTCGGGGGGCAGGCCTGACCAGGTGACTCACTACACTCTACACACAGTGACACCACGCCAGGAGCTGCTGGCGTGGCTGCTGGACGCGCTGCACGAGGACCTCAACCGCGCCCGCCCGCGCGCGCAGCCCGCGCTCGCGCACTGCGACGACTCGGGGGGCAGGCCTGACCAGGTGACTCACTACACTCTACACACAGTGACACCACGCCAGGAGCTGCTGGCGTGGCTGCTGGACGCGCTGCACGAGGACCTCAACCGCGCCCGCCCGCGCGCGCAGCCCGCGCTCGCGCACTGCGACGACTCGGGGGGCAGGCCTGACCAGGTGACTCACTACACTCTACACACAGTGACACCACGCCAGGAGCTGCTGGCGTGGCTGCTGGACGCGCTGCACGAGGACCTCAACCGCGCCCGCCCGCGCGCGCAGCCCGCGCTCGCGCACTGCGACGACTCGGGGGGCAGGCCTGACCAGGTGACTCACTACACTCTACACACAGTGACACCACGCCAGGAGCTGCTGGCGTGGCTGCTGGACGCGCTGCACGAGGACCTCAACCGCGCCCGCCCGCGCGCGCAGCCCGCGCTCGCGCACTGCGACGACTCGGGGGGCAGGCCTGACCAGGTGACTCACTACACTCTACACACACAATGACACCACGCCAGGAGCTGCTGAGAGTTTGAAATGTCGAAAGCTCTATATTGGCGATCTTTACCAAACTATGCCCATCCGAAATTAACATGAATCCTTCCAATCCGTAGGTGGTAGCCGCCGAGGCGTGGGAACAGCACACGTCCCGCAACGCGTCCATCATGACGGAGCTGTTCTACGGGCAGCTGAAGTCTAAAGTAGTGTGCGACACGTGCGCGCGCGAGTCGGTGCGCTTCGACGCCTTCAACATGCTCAGCCTGCCGCTGCCCATGGAGTCCTATGTGTGCTGCGAGCTCAGGGGTATGTATACATGTAGATAATAACAAAACTAAGGCCTAAAAACTGTAGTGATAGCAAATATTAGCTCACGGGCCACGTCCAAACTTCAGAACAGCCTGGGGCCGTATTATGAAATTGTAATGCCAGTCAGCTTTGAGTCACGAACAAATTTTTCGCAACACGTGTCTCCAGAGATATCGCGCAACGTCGTTGGACGTGGAGCGACATGGCTGGCGTCACCGAAAACTTTACGTGACATGGTACACTATTTTGTCCCTTAGTGAACACACGAGTTTAGTGCTGTCTTTGTTACTTAAAATTTAATCGTAGAAAAATTTAAGATGTCATGACTTATGATAGTGTCAAATAAACATAGCATACTGATGTGTACATTATCTTTACAGTGATGCTGCTAGACGGGTCGGTGCCTATCAAGTATGGAGTGAGAGTGAACTCTGAAGGAACGTATCTAGATCTCAAGAAAAAGTTGTCGGAACTGTGTGGACTAGCGCCAGAATCGTAAGTATCATTTATTATGAGAAAACTGTCTCGGAAAACATTCAGCTTGCGAAATTGTCTTTTTGATCCATTCTTCTGCAATTTTAAATGAATATTCATTTCGGTTAATGTTTACAAATCGTATCGATATCTTGGAACGAAGTTCTTTAACGCGACTTGTAAACTTTCAGAAATCATCACGCTAAAAAGTGTTAATACTTGCGACTGTCTTCTTCTAATTCAAAGAGAAAGAAAGAGAGAACGCTGGCAGAAAAAAAAAACAAAAGAAAAGAGTAAAATGATTACAGTGTCGTGGGATAAAATTGTACATTTGGGGCCGAGTACACTGCATGCCGCGAGAGTGATAGAGAAAAAGTGTGAATTTGGTCAAAATGAAAATCCAAGTCGCTTTCACAATTTTCGAGGGTGTTAAAGCCGAAAGTGGGGTCGAAATGTAAATCCAAGATGGTGGCTGCGAAAATTTTCAAAATTTCCGTCATGAGTGTCGTTTTCATAGTTTTCGAGGGTGCTAAAGCCGATAGTGAAGTCAAAATGTAAATCCAAGATGGCGGCTGCGAACATTTTGTTTTTGTTTTAAATCATACTTGAGAAAGAACTTCGTTCCTGACGGGGTTCCGACCTTTTTTTTCTGTGGTTCTCGAAACAATTTTTGGGTACATACAAATAATAGTGATTGTACCGAAGACTTTTATTTAACAGTTAATATTAATGGATTTATGTAATGAATTTTTTAAATCTTCCAGAATGTTGATCGTTGAGCTCGCGGGCGCGACCATCGGGCGGGTGTTCGACGACAACGCGAAGATATCTGCCGTGAGCGCCACAGAACTGTACGCGTACGAGATACCGCACGACGAGTGCGACACCGACACCAGCGACTGTGAGGACTACCCTCACGAAACTAACGGTGAGGATACTCTTGACAATAGTAGTAGGTCGGTGATCAAAAGTGTCTGATGAAAATGTAAACAAATGGATCAGAAAACGTACTTGTAGATGCCAATTTGTAGTGCCACTTACAAATTCAGTGCTTTGACTTGATTATTTAAACCCGAAATTCTAATTTGAAATCTTCTTAAAAATGGTTTCTGATAGTTGAGATTAATTTTATAACCTCAATTTTTGTCAATGTTTTTCAATTAAAATTTTATAAAACAAATATACATAAACTCATGCCTTCTTCCCATGGGGGTAGAGACTACAGAACGGCACTTGCCACGATCAAATGTAATAATATTTTATTCAAATAATAATTATCGCGAGTCACTGACCGTACATATTCTCGTGTATTAGAACGTTGTCGTGTATTAATCCAAATCCCTTCAGCATTAGAGGCGTGACTGATTAAGAAACACACCAAATATACAGACTTTCACATTTATAATATTAAATAGCATAGGTTAGTTATTGGCGGCTTTGTTCCACCCACTGCTAAGAATAGGCCTACTCCTTTTTGTGCCATGCTTTCCTGGTCTGTGCAAGTCTCATCCAGGTCTTCCACGCGATCTTCTGTAGGTTGTCCAGTCCGCCTGGATGTTGGTTTGCCAACGCTTTTTCTACCGTTTCTTGGTAACCATTCCATTAGAGCTCTGCTCCACCTGCCATCCCCACGTCTAGCCAAGTGTCCTGCCCACTTAGTCTTGCGTCTTGAACCTCAGTCCTACGTCGGATCTCTGAATTACGGACTCATTCTTTCAGTGATAGTCCTAACATGGGAATAGTAGGTAAGATAATTATATTATGTCACTTGTTCACCAACACATAATGTCCCACAGGCTGGTGCACGGAGTCGCAGCAATGGGCGGAGGTGAGTGTGGGCGGCGGGAATACTTCCTCACTCTGCATGCCAGCACTCTTCTGCTTCAAGGTTAGCTACGCGCACAGCACACACATGGACACCCACGCACACACACACAGACACACTGACAAAGGCGCGTAAGGCTTTCTGTTGCAGCGTCTAAAAAAGTAAATATTACAATGAGATAAAAAGTGTTATTTAAAATTACAGATTTCTAGGGTCTACCCAAAGAGACTTTTTTTTTCTTTTGGCCCAAAAATGGCCCTTATTTACTAAATAAAAATATAAATAAAATATTTTGAATTTAACTGAGATATAGTAATATTATTTCAAATTGGCGTAGTAAGAAGCCACAAGTTCGAATTACAATTTATTAAAAGTAACTATAAGTTATGTCATGCCATCATAATTCCATTGCGAAAATGGGATGGTGCTATCGGTCATTTATAGTTCCGTCTCTCTCTTTCATTGCAAAAATGATAGCATTATTATTTCATAATACGGCCCCTAGATTGTCGTTTGCGAAGTTTAAAGATCATGAGATCCATGGATAGAAAAGTTTTGTAGAATTGACGTAAGCATCAGAAAGCCGCAAATGAACAGAAACAAAAATTACACTGCCGTAGCGATTCATTAAAATTGTCTGTCTTTATATAAAAACGTTTTCATCTGCATTTGGGAAACATCCTTAATAAATATGGGCCAGATAAAAAAATATTTATAGCAAGAAAGGGGTAGAACATATTTATTTTTTCCAAATAAAAGTAGTGCAGTAATTTGTGAAGGGCAATAACATTTATTCATGGGGGTTTAGATTTAGAATAATAATATTATAACCTTCTGTACATTATTTTGCTACTTATAGCTTAGACACAATTTCTTTATTTTATTTTAAATGTCATGAGAGTAAAAACTTCCTAGTCACTCTGGTAGAGATCGAAAAAAGAAAAAAAAATCAAATAATTCAGAGTTATGCAGTGAAAACGTTTTTATTTCCCCGTTTGGTGATGGCATGTAAGTGTAAGTGAAATATTCAACTACCTTACATAACAAAACACATGTAAATACGAACATACTGTATAATATCACATCTCGCGTACTATGACGTCATAATGTAAAGTGCTGACTAACTTAACTGTGTACATATTTTGTGGCAGAGTCTGTTGTGTACCAACTGAGCAATTGTTACAGTATTGCTATTTCTTACTAACAGGCAAAAAAAGAATGGGACGGTTGCGTTTAGACCTGTCAAACTAACTTAGGTCATGGAGAAAGAAATAAAGATTTAATGGACGGGAAGCAGGATAATATCTATGCGGGACTGTAGTCTAAGTGGGAGTGTCACTTCTATGCGAAGTATTTTGTATCGTTGCATTTTGAACAGTTCCGTCTCTTTTTGTCGTCATGTGGATGTAAGAGAAAGCAATAGTATAAGTTTAGTTGGTACCTTATAGAAACGGGCCGTTGTTCGTTTGTTTGTGTTGAAAAAGCAAGTCGTGACGGAGTGTTGACGTGATCAGGTAACATGACACTAGATACTGCACAGTAACGCCATTTTAGTTCTGTTTCCATCTATTCTTTGTTTTTTTTTTTTACGTAGAAAGTGATGTTTTACCATAGTCTTGTGAAAGTTTTAATAAGCAATACTAGTATTGTTAATCTGTAGATATATTTCTGGAATTTTTATGCTGTTACAAAAAGACAATATTAATTAACGTTAATAGTAAGATTTTGCAATAAAACCGCATTAAAGTCTGTCTAATAAACACTATAAGATAGATATGATCATCATCCATCGTGTTACCCATCAATATTAGCAATGAGTATCATTAAAAAAAATCACCCCCGGTTTCTGTAAGTCAAATCAATTCTCATGAACAGCTATGATTGGTTAATCGACATAACAGCAGCCAATCATATCATGAGATTTGAAAACAGAATCATCTTTCAGAATCCGTTTGTCAGTTAGGTACCACACTAGCTAAACGCTCTGTGTTTGTAGATTGTGTATATTTATATAAAATGTTTGGTAGAGGTCACTTTTGTACAAATTCGCTTCTATTTTATTTTCCAAATTCCTTATAAATAATATTTAGTTGTGCTGGCAATCTTGTCAAAAATTACCCTTTGCTTTTAGTCCAAAGTGCAGATTTTAAAATTTCAGATCAGATTTTGAAGTCCAGAATAAATAAGGTGGGCTAAAAATGGTTTACCAATTTTGACAAAATGTAATTTTTAATGAATATCGACGGTGAAAAAGCAAATAATAGGTCAATTGCCGCAGATCATATTGTTCAACAGAACAGAAACTAAAGTTTAAAAAAAATATGTTTGAATTGAAAAATATTTAACCAAAAAACAATGTCCTTCAATGATTTTACATCAAAATAGGTCTAAAGATCAATAGTATTAAAGATAGATGTCGTTTGACCCCAGGTTTTACACATTTCTATCGCATTTGCGAGGGGTCAAGTAACAGTATTTAATGTAGCAATAATTTCTTTTTAGTAAATGAAAACATTACACTTCTTTTTGGGCAGTTGTGTAATAAAGAAATATTTTATAGCTAAGAAAGGACCTATAAAAAATTGGTAAATCATTTTTTAGTCACCTAGCAAGGTTGGTTCAGACGTTCCCAAGGCTAGGAAAACACAACCATAAATCTACATTATAATCGAACAACGGTTTCAGCGCTCGAGATCGGAAATTCTTATGTCCCAGAGTCCACCAACCACGTTCTACAACCACGCGGTGTTCACCGACGGCGAGTATCGCAGCAACACGCTCCCGAAAGATATCGCGAAAGAAAACGGGACCAGCTCGCCGACCCTCAGCGTGCGCTCCTTGAATCTCAAGCCGTCGAGCCCGCGCCTGCCCAAGGTCAAGTTCGGCTCATCGCCCTCTAATATGTGCAAGATGGATGAGAGCAAAGATGTGCCTGTAGGCAAGATACAGTATTTGGTGGCGGTTCATAGGTGAGTTCTTGTGTAAATGTTTGGTGGTCTATCTATGCTCACGGCTTTACTTGACCATTGGTCTGCAGAAAAACACATTAAAATAACAAAACGTGTGCGGTCGGGGGACCCCCGCACAGTGTTAGGGTTGCATGTTATCCTTGTCACCATATCCTGTGAGTTGCCCATAAATGCAAAAAAGTTTGGCATTTTTTGCCCCACACTAGCGGAAAGGTACGTGCAGTCGTATAATTGGCACCCGATAACTGTTACTCTACACAAAATTCTAGTACACGGTGAAGAGATTATTGAATCCTGCTCACTTCCTGTCGGAATGCTATCACAGCAAGCGGCCGAGTCACGTAACAAATTCTGGTGCTCAGATAGGGAACACCACTGTCGCAAAATGAACAGGAGAAAAACGATGATCGACCTCTTTCATCGTGCACTAGAATCATCGGATCCATTCATTTCTATGGCACATCTCAATCAACGTCGAAGGTATTCTAAGCGGCTTTGTCTACCAGAAGCTGTACGTGAACTTTTAAAACCTATTCACGAAGAAAACTTGCAGTTGGCAGAGGTGGACGATGAAGATCCATCCCATGATGATGCAGAAGATTCATCCAATGATGACGATGACTGTCCGTTAACAATGAGCAACGAAAGCGTCAATTTGTATGAATAAGCTGCAGCTTATTCATACAAATCACTTTTTTACATTATCCGCCTGTTAGTATCCGCCCGCGACTTCGTTCGCGTTGTATACAAAATTCTTTATGCCTTGATTCGGGATGACATAGATTCGCTTGCGATATGATAAGTATCAAAGTATGACAGTGATGTCTTTTTTATTCCTTGTACACCAACTCAAAAAAAAAAGAAAAACTTTTTGACCCTATGTTGTATTATTTGACCTTAGAACGAAATGGCGTATTCTTCCCAAAACCGCGATAGTGCAACGTCTTTTTTTATCAGTGATAGGCTTTGTTACGAGCAATATTTCTGTGCTAGTGTCAAGTCGCACTTTTGGTTTTTTAGGGAGAAAAAAAAATAACGAAAATCTGAAAAAAAAAGAGCAGTGGTGGCCCAGTGGTAACGGCCGCGACTTACGAGTTGTAGGTCGTAGGTTCGAACCCAGACAGGCGCTTTACTTTGTGTAAATTATTTCATCACCACTGCTCTCAAAACGGTGAAGGAAAACATCGTGAGGATACCGGCATGTCCTAGAACCGAAAATTCGAAGACATGTGACATCTACCAACCCGCTTTGGGCCCGCGTGGTGGATTACGGCCCACTCCCTCTCACAGAGAGGAGGCCTGTGTCCCAGCAGTGGGAACATATATAGGCTGATGATGAAAAAAAAAAATATTACTCGGTATCCGGAGGTGATTTTCCAAAAATAAAAACTGGAAAATATGCGCCCAAAGATGCTCTATCAGATTATATTTATATAAAATAAATATCTTGGACAGATACGTTTTCAGAATTTATTAAAATTTTATAAATGAAATGATCTAGGTGATCATTTCATTTATAAAACTTCATGATTAAAAAAAAAGTATTTGAAATGGACACGTGGGTGTTTTACTCGTGCATTATAAATGCATCCCTTGATCGATAAATACCATAAACAGCAGAGGGAATTTTTTTTCAACAAATGGAACACTGTGCCCCATCAGGAACGAAGTTCTTTCTCACGTATGATTTAGCCGCCATCTTGGATTTACATTTTGACCTCATATCGGCCTTAGTACCCTCGAAAACTATGAAAATGACACCCATGACTAAAATTTAGAAAATTTTTGCAACCGCCATCTTGGATTTACATTTTGACCTCATATCGGCTTAAGCACCCTCGAAAACTTCGGCTTAAGCACCCTCGAAAACTATGGAAACGACACCCATGACGAAAAATTTTAAAACTTTCGCAGCCGCAATTTTGGATTTACATTTCGACTCCACTATTGGCTTTAACACCCTCGAAAACCATGAAATCGATACCCATGATGAAAAATTAGAAAATTTTAAGAGCCGCCATCTTGGATTTACATTTTGACCGCACTATCGGCATTTGCACCCTTGAAAACTATGAAAACGATACCCATGATGAAAATTTAAAAAAAGCCGTCATCTTGGATTTTCATTTTGATCAAATTCACAATTTCTCCGGCATGCAGTGTACTCGGGCCGATGTGTACAATTTTGTCCCACGACACTAATCATTTTACTCTTTTCTTTTTTTCTGCCGGCGTTCCCTCTCTCTTTCTCTCTTTCTTTCTCTTTGAATTAGAAGAAGACAGTCGCAAGTATTAACACTTTTTAGCGTGATGATTTCTGATAGTTAACAAGCCGCGTTAAAGAACTTAATCATAACATCACTGCCTCGCTGAACCAAAGTCTGTTCAATGAGTTGATGCCTGTTGCCCCGTCAATGGTTTCTGCCATAAACCCCTCTTACACTATAGATTTAACAGGTGATGAGGATTCAAAGTCATGTCATTCAGTGAGGGTAGTCACCAGTAAAAACAAACTTAAAAAATACATTAAAATTAATAAATACATTGTTAAAACACAAAAAATGGTTAAAAGACAAAAGTTCTTTATTAAAAATGTTAAACTTAATAGAGAAAGGTTAAATTTACTAAAACAATTAGATATGTATTCTTTTAATTTGGAACAAAGTACTAGGAAATACAACATTGACACAGAGCGCTTGCAATCTGAACTTCACCATTTACAGCAGAAACTTAGTTCAATGACTAACAGATATAATACCTCTGAACATCTAATGAGGGAATATGTGCTGGCAATGAATGAGCTGGTAAACTCACAAACAAACAACTGTGAGCAGTGTCAAACACCGTCCAAAGTACTTACACCGGACCATTCATTGACAACATGCAATACCACCTTACCGCAGCCCTGTGTTGATTTGACATTTCCTGCTATCAATAGTTCAAATACACCATCTAAACAAATTGTAAAAAATGATGTAGTATTATTTTGTGATGAGATTGGAAAGGACTTAGGCCACTTGTTGATCCAGGACACTCCATAATAAATTACTGTATGCCTGGTTGTTCTTTATTTGATATCATGAAAAAAATTAATAAATGTAACTTTAACCAGGGCACTACATTATTAATTTTTATGGGTAATAGGGGAAATGTGAACAAAGGAGAATTGCTCCAATATTATAAAACATTGTGTAATCTAAGTTTTAAAAAAATTGTGTTGTTTACATTTCCATATAGTAACAGTTTGCCACAGGAAGAAAATAACTTAAGATTTAAATTAAATATGACATTGTATAATTGGACATTCAATAATAATCTGTTCCATCTAGTTGACACCAACAATTATGTTGGTAATAATTTGTATTTGACAAGAGATAGATATAATATTGTTATGTACTATCTTTCTAACTATTGCAAAGGACAGATAGCTGTGTCGCTATCATATTTTTTTTCTATTTCAGCCAAAAATTTGGCTAAACAACTTGCTTCTTTTGAGCAATGCAACAACATTTTAAATAGTTCTGCCAATATTTTGGCAACAACTAATGACATTAATTATCATTTAAAATTAGAAATTAGGACAATAGAGGAAACCTCTTGCTTAGTAAATAAAGAAAATTTAAATACTGGTTTAAATCATCAAAATGTTAAAAAAAGTTCTTCTTTGATATCTCACCCATCAAATTGTAGTAATCTAAATAAATGTAATAATAATACTCTAAAAATTGTTCATCAAAATATACAGGGTGTGATAGGTAAGGAATTAGAATTGGAGTTGTTCATGAACTGTAGTAATATTGATATCCTATGTGTAACTGAACATTGGTTGAAAGTCCACCAGTTCATGTTCAGCTTTAACAACCACCAGGTTGCCAGCTCATTCAGCAGAGTTAATATGATACGTGGTGGCTCTCTAATAATTGTTCGTAACAATATGAAATTTAAAGAACGTAAGGATATTGTGAGCCTCTCTGTTGAGCGAGTTATTGAAATAGCTTGCATTGAGCTTGAGCGGTTCATTGTAATGAGCGTGTACAGGCCCCCATGTGCTTCATATGATATTTTTGAGAAATGTATGGAAGAAGTATTATTAAAGACTTGTAACAGTAATAAAACAGTTTTAGTCTGTGGAGAATTCAACATTAATATACTGGAAAAATCTGCTGTAGTAAATAAATTTATAACTTTATTAAAGTCATATAATTTGTATAATACATTCTTTGAGCCGACTAGAATAACTGCCACTAGTGCTACCTGTATTGACAACATTTTTACAAACTTTAGACCTTCCAGCCATTTAATTATAAATGAGTTGGACTCTGATCACTGTGGCCAGTTAGTCACTTTCCCTCTGAAAACAGTCAGAGCTCAAAGAAAACTTGTAAGTTTTGTTCCTGTAAATAAAAGTCGCTTAGGACAATTTAAAAATAATTTAATGGAAAAACTACCGGGTTTGCCTTATCATGATGACCCGGATCAAGCTTACACTTTACTATTTAACCTCATCAATTGTGAGTTTAATAAGATTTTCACCTCAAAAACATTGCCTGTTTGTGACCGCGTTCTATTTAGTGATTGGGCAACACCAGGTATTTACAAAAGTAGGCAGAGGTTATTTGAATTGTATCATGAAAAAACATGTAACCATGATGAAACTTTTAAAGAATTTGTTAGGAAATATTCTAAAACTTTTAAAAGAGCCTGTTCCTCAGCAAAAGCCATAAACATTAAAAATAAAATAAAATCTTCTGGAAATAAAATTAAAACAACTTGGAATATTATTAATTCAGAAACGGGAAGAACGACAGTACGGAATCGTGACTTCCATCTAAAAATCAATGATGTAGATATTAAGGCAGACGTGGAGGTGGCAACTGAGTTTGAAAATTTCTTTACTAATATTCCCATTCTAACAACCAAAACTCTGTCATCGTCGTCCTCCACTTCTGCTTACTCAATACTTAAAGAATGTGTACCAGAATGTGACAAACTTTTTGAATTCACAATTATTACTGCTAAAGACATAATAGAATCTTTTAAAAATCTTGATGTAAAAAAAACTGCTGACCTTTGGGGATTATCAGTACATACCGTGTCCTCAATAATTGATGTTATTTCACCCTTCTTAGCAATCGTTTTTAACTCTTGTATTGCATCTGGTGTATTTCCTGATCTGATGAAACTTAGCAAAGTGATTCCACTGTTCAAATCTGGCAGCACAACTGATCCTACAAATTTTCGGCCTATTTCGATATTACCCACATTGAGCAAAATCTTTGAAAAATTAATTTTAAAACAAATGTTGGGACATTTCAATGCACATAATTTACTTCATCTGAAACAGTTTGGTTTTACAAAGGGTCGTTCAACTACAGATGCGGGCGTGGAATTACTAAAGAACATATTCGAGGCCTGGGAGGAGTCGCAAGATGCTCTTGGCATTTTCTGCGACTTGTCCAAGGCCTTCGATTGCGTACATCATGATACACTCATCAGGAAACTGTACCACTATGGTATGAGGGACAAGGCTCTTGACCTTCTGACTTCTTATATGAACAACAGAATTCAGAGGGTCGATGTTAATGGCAAGAGATCTGCAGGATCTGCGGTCACCATGGGCGTTCCGCAGGGTTCAATTCTTGGTCCTTTTTTATTTCTAATTTATATAAATGACTTGCCCTATCACATAAGGGATAATCACAAGATCGTATTATTCGCAGATGATACTTCCCTCATTTTTAAAATCAAACGTCAGTTAGTCAACTTTGAACAAGTTAATGATGCACTCTCTAAAGTTGTGCATTGGTTTAATGTAAATAATCTTCTCCTGAACGAAAAAAAAACTAAACTCATTAAATTTTCAATGCCAAATGTCAGGCAGCTATCTACCAATGTTCAGGTTAATGGAACAGAATTGGACCCTGTTGAGTCGACAGTTTTTCTTGGAATCACTATTGATGGTAAATTACAATGGGGCCCACACATAGAAAAATTGTCAGGAAGGCTAAGTTCGGCCGCCTATGCTGTTAAAAAAATTAGACAGATAACTGACGTGGATACAGCCAGAATTGTTTATTTTAGTTATTTTCATAGTCTTATGTCATATGGGATTCTTCTCTGGGGAACCTGTGCGGACATTAATACTATCTTTGTTCTACAGAAAAGGGCTGTTCGAGCCATTTACAACCTAGGTCCAAGAGATTCCCTTAGAGAAAAATTCAAAGAAATAAATATTCTGACTGTAGCCTCACAATATATTTTTGAAAACCTATTGTATGTACACAAAAATATATCAAATTTTAAGAAAATGTCCGATATTCATAGTTTAAATATATACAACACAACCTTGCTGTACATCGCACACGTCTCCACAAAGTAGGCAACTCATTCATGGGTCAATGTATACGCTTTTACAACAAACTCCCCATTGACATTCGAAACTTACCCATTAAACGATTTAAAATCTGTATTAAAACCAAACTTTGTAGAAAAGGGTACTATACAATTTCAGATTATTTAGAAGATAAAAAAGCTTGGGATTGAACTGCTCGCTCTGCTAAGCCTTGTGATAAAACCATAGAACTAGACATTTTAATTATTATGTAAAATCAACATATACCAGTTTTATAAAACGTTGACATTGTTGGAAAATATAATCAAAATGACATGATTACTTTGTAAAGTATTATATTATTTTAACTATTGTGAATGTGAGGACTATGTGGATATTATTTTTATTTTTATTTCTCTTCTAGTTTTAGTGATGGTCTGGCAGTTTGAGTAGTTTTTGCGGCCTACCCAAATGTCCTTTCTTTGGTATTGCTCGTCGAGTTGAGCTCCTTAAGTTCTAAGTTGAGCTCCACGATTACTGACAAATGCTTGCACTGACTGGACAGGTCCACTCAAATCTGTGTGGTTCTTTCCTCAAAAGACCTTTTCAGACACTAATCTACATGGTCCTCATATGGCCTGACCAAGATTATGTCTGGACTTTAAAAGAGACTGCGACCTCTGAGTTTCTTTCGGCCTTTCTTCTCAGAGTAGTCAGGTAGGAAAAGCCGAACTCATCTAGCTTATTTTTAATATTTTTTTATATGACGTGTAAAAGTGATTCCGATATCCTATTTACAGAATAAACAATTTCATTTCATTTCATTTCATTTCAACTTCGTTCCAAAAAGGAGTTTTCATGTCCCTGTCTCTGTATGGCGCGGCATATTTTTGCAAAACACACGTCGTTTAAATAATACGGCTCGGCCCGATGACCACTCGCTCCCACGGACACCACGGCGATAGACGATACTCCTCTGTCAAACTTTAATTATTAATTGTTTGTACGCGAGTTAATATTTTAATAAGAACGGCAATTAACCATTGCCTATTTAATACAGTCCACTCTTTCATTTCACCGCGAGCTAAAATTGGTTATTTGGTGAATTTCTTTTCTTATAGGTTCTTGAGTTGAGACCGCTTATTGTATCACCTTTTTTTTGTAGAAGTCTTTTGTTTTCCTTTATTTTGTGTGTAATAAAGCGTATTCCTATGTATGTATTGTTTGTTCCCAGGAAGCAGTGTCGCTCAGACGCGTACTTCCTGCCGTGGCAGCGCAGCCGCTCGTCCGTGTTCGGCGTGCCCGTGCTGGTGGGCGTGCGCGACGCGCTGTCGGGGCGCCAGCTGTACGCGCGCGTGTGGCAGCAGGTGGCCAGGCTGCTGAGCGCGCGCCCGCCGCAGCACGACCAGCACAACCACGCTACTGACTGGTGACTACCTACCTTACCATTGTTTTGAGAGAAGAAACGGGGCTGAGACCTTTCGGGACACCTATTTATCTTGAATACCTAAGCCTAGTTTACAGGGGCCTTGTCTGTGATTAAAGTTTAAAAAAGTAGAAATTATTAGTTTACTAAAGTTGGTGAAAAAGTGCTAGCCTAATTGTGTAACACTTTCAATTCAATTGATTAATTTTGTGAACTCAGGTTATATAGGTCTTTGTAGAACCACTGCACGCGTAGCATGACCACCGTAGAAACGAGTTTTGTCGACGGAAGAATAGACAAAATGACAGATTGTGATTGTTTATCTGTCATTTTGTCTACTCTTCCGTCGACAAAACTCGTTTCTACGGTGGTCATGCTACGCGTGCAGGAGAACAATTAAATTTTGGCATGTCTATGATTCTGTTCTGTCCCAAGCCCGCGTTTCTGAACGCGGCCTTATGTGTCATTTGAAGTCTGTAGACAGCAGCTGTCACTTTTGATTTTGGCATTGATATCTGGTCTGTGCTTCGTGTTGACACGTATAAACGTGATGAACTATTGTTTGGAGTTAATCTTGTTCAATCCTTATTTTGTGTACATAATTTTGAGTTATCCAATCGTAACTTTTGTCGTAGCCCCATTTGTGTTTTGATAAACGGGCTATTTGTCGATTTGTAGTGAAAACGTGTTTGAGGTTACCTTGGATCTCACCACACGGTGTATGTTGTGAAAAGTCGTTTTGGTGGCGTTTTGGGAAGGCTCACAGGCCTTGCCGCGACTTGGAGGCCCGTTTGTACACATTTACATGCATAACACATTACACTATACTCGCACTGATACATACACGGAACCGAATTGGCCTGCTGGGGGCACTCGCTGGTGGAAGTTGGTAAGTATCACTATTGTACTTATTCTACCTGTATGAATTATTGTTAAAATTGACTCCGCGTATCGCGGACCTGTCGAACTCGATCAGATTGAACCTGGGTTGGGGTCGGACAGATTCTTCTGCTTGAATTCAGAATTAAACTAATGAAATGGCTGGTGGTCATTGCGTAGCGACCCGATTATTTTAATATAGCTAGAGTTTATTATCTCATCATCTGTTACGACGCCTCATTGAGGTGGATAACAATTAAAATTCTATTGTGTCTCGTTAATGACAGTTGAAAGATTATGAACGTGTGTTATGTTTGAAGTGCCATAACAAACGTGTGTTGTTCCAGCGACGACAGCCTGGGCTACGAGTTCCCGTTCCGCGTGCGTGTGGTGCGCGCGGGCGGCGCGTGGTGCGCGCGCTGCGCCTGGCCCGCGCTGTGTCGCGGCTGCGCGCTGCCGTCCGACGACACGCCGCTGCTGCGGGGAACCGGTCAGTACTCACTAGGGCTACGAGTTGCCGTTACGCGTGCGCGTGGTGCGCGCGGGCGGCGCGTGATGCGCGCGCTGCGCCTGGCCCGCGCTGTGTCGCGGCTGCGCGCTGCCGTCCGACGACACGCCGCTGCTGCGCGGAACCGGTCAGTACTCACTACGGCTACGAGTTGCCGTTACGCGTGCGCGTGGAGCGCGGGCGGCGCGTGGTGCGCGCGCTGCGCCTGGCCCGCGCTGTGCCGCGGCTGCGCGCTGCCGTCCGACGACACGCCGCTGCTGCGCGGAACCGGTCAGTACTCACTAGGGCTACGAGTTGCCGTTACGCGTGCGCGTGGTGCGCGCGCTGCGCCTGGCCCGCGCTGTGTCGCGGCTGCGCCTTTCTTTCAGATGACACGCCTCTGCTGCGAGATACCAGTCAGTACTGCTGCACTGCACACTGTTAACAGATATCCTAAGAAAACTATGCGCTTCGGGAATCATCGTCTATATTCGGAAATATGAACGCGCGATGATGACATATAATATAGAGTTGTTACAACCATGGAAGTACTTGCCTATTTTGTATATTACCATAGATGAACAACTTTATGCCAATCCAAAAAAACAAACAGTTGCCACTGTTTGTTTGGATTGGCATAAAGTTGTTCACTCACAGTTGCTCCGGGAGTGCCGACAGAAGTGAAAAAATCGGCACGGTAGTTTAGTCCTGTCAAATTAATCAGCGCTTGACGTAAATTGACATTGATACCATTTATCACTTTCTTGGGAAACTAAGGCTTCACACTAATACACTGGCGCGACGTTGGTGCTAATTAAGAAACACGAAGATTACCGAAGCGCATATCTTTTCCACATCAGATGTCAAAAAGGGAACAAAGTTATATTTTATGAACTTGAAATCAATACCACTTTGCTGAAACAGATAACTACCTAGAATCTTTTTAGTAGGCTTCTGCCTTTCGGGTAAACAGCTGTGATGTTATGTTATCTTTTCTCATATAAAACTATTTAAATCCTATACAAACTAATACGTGTAACGTCATTAGGTAAACGTCGTCGCCGCAGCAAGCGCTCGAGCGTGGCGCCGACGTCCCTGGACGACGACATCCCCAACACCAACTCACCCATAGCCAAGAACAAGCTCAACCGACACGCCTCCACGCGACTCTCCTCTGATATCTCTGTAAGTATAGCATTTTCAACTTCGCTCATTTTATTTCAGGGTTTTCTGCGAAATCATCATTTCATTTGCTCTGGAATCCTCATTTTTCGGATCGGGTCAAGATGCCTGCGATGCGTACAATTGGCCTTAGAAGTTTTCTATTTCCAGAAGGAGCTCCGGATTCGAAACGACGATATCCCCACTGGATTTGGTCGACTTCGTCAGGTGGCTCCTCCCGAGTGACTGGACGAACACTTTTGACCCCCGATTTTGCTCAATCGCTTTCTCTATAGAGCCCGTATTGGAGCGTCGGAGATTGCGCCGTCCGTCTACCATAATGTTATTATTTTGTTACGCGCAATTTTGAATCTGTGATATCTTTTAAAGTACTTATTTATTTAAATGAATTATGATGTCAAGGCATATTTTAATCTAAATAAAATGCCCTGGATAATAGATGGAAATAACAATGAAATTTTTATCAAATTCTGGAAGATTAAAATGGTTACTGTGGGTAAATTACACCTAAACCTTCCTCATGAATCAGTTGGTGAAAACCTTTTGGTAGTTTTTGAGTTTATCGCGAACAGACAGACAGACACTGCGCGAGACTTTGTTAAGGGTAATGTAATAGATAAATTTGTCCATAAATTGACGTAAGCCCAATACTTTTTGCGATTTAACAATAATTGCAAAAAGTGGTCGTCGGGACCATTGACAACAGTTTTTTTATCGTACATCATTTTTTTATTGCCTTTCAACACAGCATCCATCATATCTTCAGGTTTCTTTCACAGGTTTGGCTTTATTTGTTGTTGTTTTTCTGGGCTAATAAGGCGATTTTCACCGATGGAGCTGAACACGATTATCACATCTAATGCCCAGTGCACTTAAATTCAACCCATTTGAATCCAGTTTATCCAGTTATTGTATTTTTAGTTCAGTAATGGTATCGATCAAATCTATCGCAAGGTGGGGGACTGTTGGGTTTTGTTTATTTTTATCTTCTTAGTAGATATATCGTAAGTGATTGTCCGCAGGGTGACACAGAGTGCGGCGAGATGCAGGCGCTAGAGTTGGGCGCGCTGCTGGCGGGCGCGCGGCGCGGCGGCGTCATGCTGGCCATCGACTGGGACCCCACCGCGCTGCATCTGCGCTACCAGTCCACACGGGAGAAGGTACAAGCACACTATCACAGGGCGCTTCGGAGTGCGGCGAGATGCCGGCGCAGATAAGAGTTACGCGATAGAGAGGCAACTTCTAGGTGAAAATAATTGTAGGTAATTAGGCCTGTGCGACTTAAATTGGACTTTATTGTGTCATATCAAGAGTCGCTTTTTATTTAAATGGTTTTGCGGAGTGTCCCATCGGTACTAATCTGTGTCTAAACAAAGAAAGATATACGTAATAGCTGTTAAGGGTTGAGTCTTGGTCCACCTGTGAGTGGTCATATTTGGAAAGCGGTTAGAAAGATAGTACCTAATTCAGTAATACAGCGGTAAGGACATTCAATCAGGTAATGTTAATTTCAAGCGTATTTCTATATTACATGCGTTTAGTAATAGTTATTTATGCTACAAGTGCGGAAAGTAGGTGATTTCCGACGAGTGGCATTTTTATTCACGACCGAGCGAAGTTAGCAATTGTATAAGTGGACACGAGTCGGAAATCATCTTACGCACGTGTATCATACAATGTTTTACTATGGATTCTGCGAGGAAATAAAAAAAACGAGCCTTACAGTAGTCGCATATGATGTACATTTGACATCTTGGCTGACGTATATGATATATACAATATTCATCACCATCGCCATTCATTGTCATCATCATCATCATCTTATTTGTAAAACTTTTCTCAAACAATAAAAACTCTGCGTCGGGCTGAAAAAAAAAAACTGAAAAGTAAAAAGAACTAGTGCGAAAAAGTGGCACTTTCCGCATAATTTGGCTACTTGCAAAACGCTATTTTCGACCACATACATTGTAATAGTATAGTATATTATGCAATTAGTGAATAAAGGACGGATTTAAAGCGAGGGCCATAGATGAATTACGAGCAAGTGAAGGATTCTAACGATTGAATCACGATCGTAGGGAGTGATTCATGATGATTGAATCACGAGCATAGCGAGTGATTCAAGTGTTAGAATCCTGAGCGACGCGAGTGATTCATGGCCCTCGATATAAATCCGTTTTATTCAAGAGTTGCATACTATACTTTGGAGAGCAGTGGTGGCCCAGTGGTAACGGCCGCGACTTACGAGTTGTAGGTCGTAGGTTCGATCCCAGACAGGCGCTTTACTTTGTGTAAATTATTTTATCACCACTGCTCTCAAAACGGTGAAGGAAAACATCGTGAGGAAACCGGCATGTCCTAGAACCGAAAATTCGAAGACATGTGACATCTACCAACACGTACTGGGCCAGCGTGGTGGATTACGGCCCACTCCCTCTCACAGAGAGGAGGTCTGTGTCCCAGCAGTGGGAACATTATAGGCTGATGATGATACTATACTTTATACCATGACTACGAGAAAAAGAAAGATTTAAGCGAAAATAGACATTTAATGAAGAAAAACATGTGCGGGTTTTTGCAGTCGCCATCTTGTATTTACATTTTGACTCATATGGGCGTTAGCGCTCTCGAAAACCATGAAAACAATACCCACGATGAAAAAAAAAATCAGAACCGCCATCTTGGATTTACATTTCGACTCCACTATCGGCTTTAAGACCCTCGAAAACCATGAAAACGATACCCATGATGAAAAATTTGAAAAAAATCAGAGCCGCCATCTTGGATTTTCATTTTGACCTCACTATCGGCTTTTGCACCCTCGAAAACCATGAAAACGATACCCATGACGAAAAATTAAAAAAAAAATCAGAGCCGCCATCTTGGATTTATATTTCGACCCCACTATCGGCTTTAACAACCCCGAAAACCATGAAAACGATACCCATGATGAAAAATTTAAAAAAATCAGAGCCGCCATCTTGGATTTTCATTTTGACCTCACTATCGGCTTTTGCACCCTTGAAAACCATGAAAACGATACCCATGATGAAAAATTGAATCAGAGCCGCCATCTTGGATTTTCATTTTGACCAAATTCACACTTTCTCTCTCTCTCTCTCCGGCATGCAGTGTACTCGGGCCGATGTGTACAATTTTATTCCACAACACTGCATGCAGTGTACTCTTTTCGTTTGTTTTTTCTGCCGGTGTTCTCTCTCTCTTTCTCTTTGAATTAGAAGAAGACAGTCACAAATATTAACACTTTTTAGCGTGACGATTTCCGAAAGTTTACAAGCTGCGTTAAAGAACTTCGTTCCAAAAAAGGAAGGTTAAATTAATCGCAAGGAGATTGTATAGCATTGAGATCGAGGTCGAATATATTGGTGTTCTAAATTCAAACACCAAAATAGTGATTAAAAGTGCTTTTTATTCACTGTTTTCAGTGAATAAAATAAGCTTTTTAGAGGGGGAATGGTATAAAATATATTTTGAAAACTTAATACTCAAGCAGTTGCTAAGACATTTCAATTTAAATAGCCTGCTTCATGCATGATGAACAATAAGGCTTTACAATAGATCGTTCGATTACAGATGCGAGTATTACTCTGCTGAAATACATATTTAACGCATGGCAGAACTCGCAAAATGTTACTGGAGTTTTCTGTGATGTCTTCAAAGCATTTGATTGCGTGCACCATGACATAATTTTGCGTAAACTACGTCATTACGGTGTCCAAAACGAAGCACGCAACTTAATAGATTTCTATTTACATAATAGGTTCCAATGTGTAGATAGATGTTAATGGTGTGAAATCTTCCGGGCTACCAGTTCAGTTAGGTGTACCTCAAGGCTTAATACTGTGTCCATTCTTATTCTTGGTGAATATCAATGACTTACCATTCTATTTAAAGGGTATCTGTGAAGTTGTACTGTTTGCAGATGATACTTCTCTTATGTTTAGACAGGAATTGATAAGATTTTGACGACGTTAATAGTGCACTCTCATTGGTTACGGATTGGTTTATGATCAGGGGCCTACCACCAGCTCAAAAGCAGTATTATTTTAATATTACTTCAGTGAGAGAAAGAGATATAGCCATACGTCCTGTAGAGCTTCATCTCTTTCCCACACTGAAGTAATATTAAAATAATACTGTTTTATGAGCATGATCATATTAAGTTGTGTTCTGTGTATTTTTTTTTACTCGATCTTTAATTTTTATTTTTCGTTCTGGCAGGCGTGGGTAGAACACTGGTCGGTGGCGGCGTGTCGGCAGGAAGCTGCCCGCGCCATAGACCTGGCCAGCTGCCTGCGCGCCTTCACGAGCTGCGAGCGGCTGGAGCAGCGCTACCACTGCGCGCACTGCCGCAGCGCGCAGCCCGCCACCAAGAAGCTGCAGATCTGGAGGCTGCCGCCCATACTGGTGCGTGTCGCGGACAAGTGGCCGCGTGGCCGCCTGGCCGCGTGGCCGCCAGCTGCTGGGGATTGCGTACTATAAAGATGACTAGTATCTCAACTAAACCCACCGCGAAAACGCCTTTCTTAAAAAATTACGTATAAAAAAACAAATAATGCCGTTTCCAAAAATCATAAAGTACTTCATGCAGTCATAATTTATTTCTAACTTTTCTCCCACAGATAGTCCACCTAAAACGGTTCCAATACGTGAACAACAAATGGATAAAATCACAGAAAGTGGTAAACTTCCCGTTCCAAGACTTCGACCCCACAGCCTACTTAGCGTCAGTACCACAAGAAACCATCCTACGACATACAGAGATACTTAATTTTAAGCGAAGATCGTCTGTTTTCGTCGACGATACTATCTCAGAGTCGGACAGCGAAGATGACGAGAATGCGCAACCGAAAGTTCAGACGAGGCCGAAAGTTGAGAGGAAACGGAAAGGCTCAGTTGAGGTAAAATTTTATTATAATTTTTTTCTTTTACCGTTATTCTTCTGTTTTTATTTACTTCTTTTTCAATCTTCTGGTTACGTGCGTCACTACTACGCGTAAATTAAAATTCCTCTCTCTCTATTTAGGTACGAGGGAGAGAGAGACTAGAGTCGACGAGTTTGGTGACGACGCCAGTGACGGATGATAACCTGATAGACTATCATCAGCATCATTTACTGAAGGACCAGGACCCCTTCGACTTGAAGTACAGATTGTATGCTGTTGTGGTGAGTTTGTTCAGAATTTGTCAAATGTTTTATTGATAAAGATAAAGATCATTTAATTGTCCAAAACATGAGTATACACACACATGGCATGCAAGATGTTACAATTAAATTATATCACAGTCATGTTTTGCCTTAACGGCGTACAAATATAAGTAGGTATGTTATTACATTTAATCAATTAATTATAAACTTATTCATTATTATAAACAATCCAAATTAGAATTTAAAAATTAAAATGTACTACAGAATAATGTCAACAACTCTTAATATCAGTTTTATGCTTTGATGTTTATCTTCGACTGTTATTCAGATTTCCGTCTAAGAATCTCGATAACTCGAACCTCGTGAAGTTGTAATCTTCAGTAAGACGAAAACGAACAAAAATGCCATTTCCGCTGAACCCCTAAATATGCGGTATCTTGAATTATTTAACTTTTGTAACTCGAACCAAATATTATTTCCCGGCGAGGTATTGATAGTACATATTTATACTCTGTAACGATCGATCAATTTTCTAAAGCAGACTCCGTAAGTCGAACTTAGTGAAATATAATGTCGTCTTACATGGAATTCCCCGAACTCATAGCAATAAAATCTAAAAGTAATGTTTGGTATTGCGTGTTCTTTGTACACGTGCAATAAATGAATACATTAATTAAACTTGCTAAGTAACCTACCTTATGTTTGTTTATGTTTGAGCTCATTGCTAAACATATTCGAGTCCACCCACTTTTCATAGAGCTCATAATTATGCCATGCCGCCATACATATTATCCAGAGGAGTCACTAGCATTACGTTTGCGCTAAAGTGAACCCTTTAGGAGGGCCTTTTCGGCACTGAACGTGTTAAAAAGAAGTTTATTATCGGTCAGTATTTATTTGGCTTTTGTAGTTGCTTGGACATTTTACTTTAATAATTTGTTTCAATAAATATGTACCATAAAACTTGTCGAATTTTTATTTCACTATGACTACAACTCGAAAAATATACTTAGGAATTGCGCCTTTCTAAGTTGAAATTTTAGCAATTAAATCCTTTGTATCTCGAAATTCTTGTTAAGTCGAAAACTCATTAACACGATTTTTTTTGCATTTCCTTTGTCATGTGTGACTGCATTAAGGTTGCCAGTAATATTTTCAGTATGGCCCCAGTGTAAGTACTTACAGTGATTCATTCATCACTCATACATTTGACAGGACTCGAGAAAGGTCGAAATGTATGCATTGCGTACGTACAATAATAACTCCTCGATAATATATTGCCGGGTCGTTCAAATAAAATTAGTAATTACAGTTTAATTTGGATAATTATTCCTATATTGTAGTTTACGATATTTTACATTTTGTCTTATGACATTTCTGTCAGCTTGCTAAGCAGTCTCTATTCACAGACTATTCAGTTACTATTTTTCTTCTATTATTAATTTGTAGTAGCGTTTTCTATAATCTTATGCCATTATCATATAATTTTTCAAAAAGGTTGCATGTTAAAACCATGCAGGTTAGGAAGTTCTACAGCATTAAAAAATAGGTTGCATGCGTCGTGCCTGGCGCGCCGGCACCGCTCAGCTACTCAGTCATCGCCCATGTCAGCGGCGATGACGAGGGAGCGATCATCTTAATGGCAGCCGGATTACGTTTATCGATCGACCGGTGATTAGGTGTTGCTGACGTTGATCGATTGCAATCTATTTCCATATTTTCGTCCGCAGTCGCACTCGGGGCAGATGTCGGGCGGGCACTACGTGGCGTACTGCCGCAACCCGTCGGGCGCGTGGCTGTGCTACAACGACAGCTCGTGCCGCGAGCTCAGCGCCGCGCCCGCGCCGCCCATCGACCCCGCCGCCGGCTACCTGCTGTTCTACGAGAGGCAGGGGCTCGACTACGAGAGGTACTACTACTATATAGTGACTGTGCTACAACGACAGCTCGTGCCGCGAGCTCAGCGCCGCGCCCGCGCCGCCCATCGACCCCGCCGCCGGCTACCTGCTGTTCTACGAGAGGCAGGGGCTCGACTACGAGAGGTACTACTACTATATAGTGACTGTGCTACAACGACAGCTCGTGCCGCGAGCTCAGCGCCGCGCCCGCGCCGCCCATCGACCCCGCCGCCGGCTACCTGCTGTTCTACGAGAGGCAGGGGCTCGACTACGAGAGGTACTACTACTATATAGTGACTGTGCTACAACGACAGCTCGTGCCGCGAGCTCAGCGCCGCGCCCGCGCCGCCCATCGACCCCGCCGCCGGCTACCTGCTGTTCTACGAGAGGCAGGGGCTCGACTACGAGAGGTACTACTACTATATAGTGACTGTGCTACAACGACAGCTCGTGCCGCGAGCTCAGCGCCGCGCCCGCGCCGCCCATCGACCCCGCCGCCGGCTACCTGCTGTTCTACGAGAGGCAGGGGCTCGACTACGAGAGGTACTACTACTATATAGTGACTGTGCTACAACGACAGCTCGTGCCGCGAGCTCAGCGCCGCGCCCGCGCCGCCCATCGACCCCGCCGCCGGCTACCTGCTGTTCTACGAGAGGCAGGGGCTCGACTACGAGAGGTACTACTACTATATAGTGACTGTGCTACAACGACAGCTCGTGCCGCGAGCTCAGCGCCGCGCCCGCGCCGCCCATCGACCCCGCCGCCGGCTACCTGCTGTTCTACGAGAGGCAGGGGCTCGACTACGAGAGGTACTACTACTATATAGTGACTGTGCTACAACGACAGCTCGTGCCGCGAGCTCAGCGCCGCGCCCGCGCCGCCCATCGACCCCGCCGCCGGCTACCTGCTGTTCTACGAGAGGCAGGGGCTCGACTACGAGAGGTACTACTACTATATAGTGACTGTGCTACAACGACAGCTCGTGCCGCGAGCTCAGCGCCGCGCCCGCGCCGCCCATCGACCCCGCCGCCGGCTACCTGCTGTTCTACGAGAGGCAGGGGCTCGACTACGAGAGGTACCGCTATATAACCAAGAAAATCAAGGCTAGGGCAAAGTAACTCTAACAGTGAACGGTGCTACAAATAATGTTCCACTCAGAACATTCGATTCGCAGCATTTGTTGAACAAAGCGTATACGCAAATTCGGCTTTTAATCGGAAATCTCCGTTCAGCATTTATCCGTCTGCCTTCGTTCAGCTCGGCATAATTCGAACTAAGTCACAAATATATATCTACATTATTCCATTTTTCCGCCCGGCTATGCCGAGCCGAAAAATTGTGTAGCATCCCTGACCGCGTTAACACTGGTGCAACTCGTCGTCAGTAGTAACCGACGCAAACATTAAGGCGCGGGATCTACATAAATGGCGAGTGGCGTGGGCGTTGTGTATGTTCCGCGCCATGTCGTTCCTATACATTTTGTAATAAATATGAAACGGGCAACGCCCACGCCATACCGTCGCCACGCCCGCGCCTCTCGCCACTTGTATATGTCCCGCACCTTATGATGTAGTCTGTGAAAATTACATTTTATAAATATGCGCATCTACTTTAAGCAGATATCTATTCACGAAACCAAATCGGACGTAGAAAAAAAAGAAAAACTTTAAAACCAATGATCACTTATTTATAAAATAAATTCCGTAGTGTGCAGATTAACGAAAGAAACCATGAGAAAAAGAGTATTTAAAAATGTCTAAAATAATGTATCCTCTGTTTCCAGGTACCTCCCCGACATAGCGGGCAAAGACCCCGTAGTGAGAGATGCAGAAGTCTTAGACCCAGACGAAAATGACCTCAAGAAGATGTGCTCTATCATGTAGAACATTGTGATAAACTAGCGGAGGCTTACACCAGGCTGTCGGTACAGGACGCTACCCAACTGTGGCGGAGAGACGAGTTGTGTTTTAGTCAGAAACGGCGGCGAGATTCGGCTCAAAATGGTGACGCGAATGTGAAGAATTGGCATAATTCTATGCACAGAGCACGGAATCAGTGTTTAGAGACAGCAGTGCTAGTAAAATTCGTGGCTGTCACGGATGCCATTCAAAGCTGTCAGTTTCTATACGCCATTTGTGTTCTCCGAGTAAACTGTGACACGCTTGGTTTGTATGGCAAGTGTTGACAATGCTCTCCGTGTTCTGTGATTCTATGTATGGTGAACCGCAAGTCACTAGTAGCACTTTGAACTACGAAAAGTGTCTTTACTGCTACGAAATAGAGGCGCTGTCATAGTCAAATTGTTACCAGAGACGTTCGGTTGACTGTATTTCGATGTAATACGTCCAGTGTTGATGAGCTTGCATTTAGAACGTATGTTTTGTATTTAGCCAAAAAAAAAAAATGTATCTAAGGGCACTTGAAAATTCAACCTTGTTGCATTATTAATGAGCTCGCGCTCAAAGGATTATGAACCTAAACTGAATTTGTTAGGGTTCATATTTTATTGTTTTTCGAAACGAGTCGCGTCGCCAATCTGGGCCGATCTTTAGTGGTTTTATGAGATGAAATGCAGTTATGAATATTATGGCCCGAAGATTCGATGTATAGTTTTGCAAATATAAAATATTACGATAAAGAAAATACTTCAATTATTATGAAATATATGTGGTCTGTCTCAAAATATGTATTACAGACAATACAATCGCGGTGGGACCACAGAGAAAAGCTCAAATTTTAATAAATTTCATTTTTTTATCATCGCTGATTAAGTATAAAATACTCAGTATTCATTTACTTATAAATTTTTCATATAATTATAATGATCAAAGGTTGTTTCAAATTTAAATGAAATGAAATGAAAAAAATGAAATGAAATTTTATTTGCAAACCAAGTACCAAGTATTCTTTATCTGTACACACAGCGATGGCACTAAAATATATTTGGAGCAAAAGAGATAGCGCGATATGACACCATAGCGTTAGAAAGAGGGCGAACGTCACTCGGTACCATCGTCAAACAATAGCTATACATCTTATCATAGACGGTTATAACCCAATACCAAAACTTCTATACACAAATTTAAATAATTGTATTAATCGAGAACAATGAAAAAAAAAAATAATACAATTTCTTTTTGTAATAATTTATTAAAAAAGTATGATTTTATCATGTGGAGTATTTGCCATGATATCGCAGGAAAGTTTGTTGGAAATACAGAATAGTTAGTTACAAATACTTTACTGCCTATAATCCTTATTTATTGTACTCTAGGTGCCACAGAGTAACAGGCAATAGAGTGTTAACTTCGCATTCAGTACATTGCTTGTCACCAAGATAGTAGGCCATACCAAATAGTATTCGATATACAGTACGATGCGTTGTGATTTTGATCAAAAACGGACAGTACCAGACAGATTTCCAATACTGACATATAACACGAATTATTTAGGTGTCTTTCTATTAATTAATCTCCCAATAGAATTCGCGTGGCATTTGAGTGTTCAAAAAAAGTAGGGAGTGAAGTATCTATTCTTACATAATCTGTGTTCCCAGCTCAGGGTAATGTTACAGTGTTTTGTTAGTTATTATGATTGCGTAGTTGTAATGCATTCCTATTGTTGGTTCATTTAGCGCTGGAGCAACATGCGGGTTTGTACATGGTTCGAAGCTTTATAGCTAATGTGGAGGGACACTTATCAGCATTATAATTTGTCTGTACGAAAGAGAATGTTGATTTTGAGAGAAGTCGAAAATGATATAAGTTTTGCGTTGGTTGGTTCCTACGTTTGTGTTCGCTTTACAAAAGCCTGATCAAGTCTATAATCAGTAAAAATGCTTTCAAAACTTACGTTATTCTTCTGTCGTTTGCCTTATCGCGCTGATAACGATCCGAGCCTAGGTGGGCCGAGCAGTATATAAGTGGGTTTGACGGGCGATAAGGCTCAGTCTGCTCTCGGCGCTTGGTGTGGCAACACGCCGTGTTCGAGTTCGCGAGAAGTCTATCGTCATCCTGAGGATGCCTCGTTGAGAGGTGAAACACGTGTCGATTTATTTCAGGAGTTTTTTTTATGACTCTTTAGACTTTAGAAATATCTAAGCGGAACAGGTTACGAAATATATCCACTTCTATTGTATTTTATAATGGATTTCCGCAAGGTCACCCCAGAATCAATTAACTACGTTAGCTACTGCATAATAAGCCTATAATGTTCCCACTAGGTCACAGGTCTTCTATGTGTGAGAGAGTGGACCGTAAACCACCAAAATTAAAGAAGTTTTCTTAAGTAAGGTTTTGGAAACCGAGAGGTACATTCGGAGTTACGATAGTTGAGTGGCAATGCAGATAAGTGTTCCTCCATCCTTATACATTATGTTTTTATTATTAAAAGGCTGGCAACGCGTCCTTCTGTAAATAAAATTCGTTGGTGACACAAACCAGTGCTGACATTTCATAAACGAATCTAGTGTTTAATCAGTAAGTCAGGGCAAGTGTGATATTGTTTTCTGTTATTAAAATTTATTAGTTTTACTGGTGTCTTTGCCTAATAAGTGTTTATGGGTGAAGCGTGTAACTGTAAATATCGTCCCTTATGATCACAGTGTCAACTGAAAAGTATGAAATTGTCCAGTATATGCCATATTGAATTTTTTTGTGACGTCATAATTACCTAGAAGAGACATAATACAGTTCCTTTAACGTCCTATGTCCCAACGTTGGTCGATAAAGTTTTGCGACATTAAGGTGAACTGAATAGTGTTTGATTATCTCAGTTTCATACAAGATCATAGGGCTGATATTTCCACCGGTTGCTATGGCAACGCGTCGTCAAACCCCAAGTTATGTTGTAACCTACTTAGCCGGCGAACAAAGCAAGCGTCGGCGTCGCCTGTTGCGTTCTATGGAGACTGAAGTGATGTAATGTATAAACGTGATGTGCTATATTTTACTCATTGGAATATTTTGTATTTAATTATTGTAGATAGTCTGCGTTCTTAGTGTTTTGTACCAGATGACAGTTAACGTACCCTGTTTGATAACTTTGGCTTTTAAATGTTCAGCTGAAGTCTACATGGAACGAGTTTCGCCTAGAGTGTTTCATACGCTATGAAAACCCAAAACTCCCGTTAGAGAAAAACATTTTTTGATTGTGTTGTTTGTTGTTAGCTGGTACAAAACACGAGAAACCCTAAAATAAAATAATATATTCTTCTAGCGCGGAAACTATTTAGTGTTCTATAACGTGTTATTACCGTTTTAAGTTATTAGCGATTAGTTCTTAATTGAAAACGGTCGATATAGCCCCGGTCATTCACATATTCACAAATATTGCAAGTGTAGGTGACTGCAAATGAGAATGCATATTTTAGACAACATTTGTAATGGTTTGCGCACCTGTGTAGGAATCTGTGTGCATATGTGAGTGACGAGGAGTAACGCGAGCTTTAGCATCCAAACAGCTCACTATAACTATCTTTTTTATAATTATTATAATTATCGTACGGCTTAGGGCACAATGTCGTGATGCTTAATAAATTCTAGTGAGATACGATATATAAGTATTAGACACATGATTAAGTAATATATTATTATTGATATTATGAGCCGGTGTGCACGATCCTAGTTAATCTTCTATAATTTATATACATTTTATTCGAAATAATTTAATGAAAGTAGCTTTTATAACGCGACATTATAATTTAGCGATGTTAGCTGCCGTTGAGGGTAGTTTAACATTATTGTAAGCTGAGGGTTAGTATTGTGGTCCTCGCCGATTTAGTCGATATTTTTATTTATTCGATCGTGTGCACCAAATTATTCGTTATTTTGGTGAATGTGTACTATTGTGTCACAGCTATGTTAGAATACATTTAATATGCTCTTATGATATTATGGCGGGATAGCCATAAGATGTAGCCATGGCCACAATAGTGCTTATTGACCGCAGCACCTCAGTAGGTGCGCAGGGAAAGTTACGTAACTTGTATATTGTTAACGTATCGTTGAAGCCACCGTGCGTGAACCGTGCCATCGATCGATTTGCTTTCCACTTCTATACCAAAGCACTCTTCTTTCTCACTTTGCTCAAGCTTTACAAACATACAACGATGTCCCACACAGCTGCCGTGGCCGAACATACAGTCTAATGATTCGCTTGTAGTATTGTATGGCGCAGGAGTTAACTGCCATTACTGTACCAATAACACGGTTGCGTTGAGTGTAATATCAAATTGTTATCCAATTAAGTATTTTGAATATCCCTGTGCAATAAAGAATTTCTTTTGTATGTATTCCTTTGTGTTTTTTTATCTTCTGCACCCCAATTGCGCAACACGCTTACAATCAAATATTTCGAAGGTAATTCTTAATTCATTGTTATAAATATTTAGAAAATTAAAAAAAAAGCAATGAGCTTAAATAGAGCAATGAGCTTAAATAGAGCAATGAGCTTAAATAGAGCAATGAGCTTAAATAGAGCAATGAGCTTAAATAGAGCAATGAGCTTAAATAGAGCAATGAGCTTAAATAGAGCAATGAGCTTAAATAGAGCAATGAGCTTAAATAGAGCAATGAGCTTAAATAGCGCAATGAATGTTGTTGAACTGTCAAAATGAAAGACATTGTGTGTTCCGTAATTACCACGCAGTTTATAATAAGTAGTGCGATGCTCAGGCTAAGCGTATGCTGAGACGCAGGTGACGCAGCACAGCACAGTACAGATTTTGAAGGGTAGGGCATGCGAGAGCGCATGCTGCGACGCAGGTACACAGACACGTTCGTGTGCTATCTAGTACGTATAATAGACGATGCAACAAAATTATGAATTAGTGGTAAAAAACGTGACGACTACAACGAGACGCAGGGCAGGACAGACATATCTGCGTCGCACGTGCCTGCGCCGCAGCGTATGCAGCTCTCAGTACGTTCTTGCATTACAAAATCTGCTCTGCCCTGCGCTGCGTGGACCAGCTGCTTCACCTGCGCCTCAGCCTCATGCTTAAGCTGCGTCCCCACTTATGGCATGTTCGCCAACAAAACTTCCAAGTGAAACACGAGTAGGGAATTGTGACGTCACACAGCTATCCCTTTCCAAACTCTTATAGAAGACCACGTTTTACCCAAATTATCTAATTACGCCGTCGCAAATTAATCCACATAAGTTAAAACTTCAGTTTAAATAAACACATAAAACTCGTATAAAACATTTATTATATAAAATAGTACTTAACTAGTTATCATAAATTATTACACTTGCTTCCAAAAATATTGCACCAAAAAATATTAATCAATCAATATTTCACTGGTGCAATTATCTTGTCTTCAAGTGTAGACGTAGACTTACACCAATGGACGGAATTAAAATACAAATAAATACTAATTTGTACAACAACGCAAAGCGTTCACAAGTTACAATAAAATAGTAATACCTAAATGATGCCAAAGAATTTTACAGTTCTAAAGAATAGTCACATTCAAATTCTATTTTAGAAAAAATATAGCGGTTTATTAAAGCTCGAGAAGTTTATTTTAATTTAAAAAAACACAATGCAATGTAGTAAGCCAACTAGGCCGTTTATTCTGACCTAATTTGTATTGAATCTTAGAATCTTTTACTAAAATGAGACAAACAACCAACTATGTCGGAAAAAGAACATACAAGGATGCTATAACACGGATCAACCTTCATCTATGGAGAAACCACATTCCGTGGCATCGTCTAAAACCTAAAGCTAAATATTTACACTACACTGCTGCAAAGATCTTTTGGGGTTGACAAGATGGCGCTGTCAAACATCTGTGCAATAGAAATGTATTGAAAAAACAAGATGGCGGCTGTAGTTCCGAATTTGGCCACGCGCCAAAAGAATCTTGTAGCGCTCTAAATTATATATCTAGGGCAGTGCGGAGCTCGCGTGGCTGTGGCGCTGACGTCACAGCCACCGCTGCCACGTGGCTTGCTGCGTCGAGTCGCTCGCTTGCAGCACGTTGGACAGACCGTCGTGCGGCACTGGGTAGGGAGCCTGGAGAAAGTGAATAAGCATTATAATAATTACAAGGACTCGCCTCTCATGGACAAGGATCTGAATTCAAATAATCCGGCCAAGTACCAATGTGACTTTTTCAATTCTTAATACTTATGTACTTTCTAAGTTTATCTTGAATACTTTTGACATCGGTGGAGGAAAACATCGTGAGGAAACCTGGACTAATAATAATTATATGTCTGAAATTGCCAATGCGCCTTGAGCAGGCGTGGTGATCATTTGATCAACGCTCGTGCCTTATTTGTATGACAAGAGGACTTTGCCCTCCACTGGGACAATAAAAGGCTGGTATTATATTAGTTCAGAGAAACTACAGAACGAATAACAGACCTGTCAAGTGTTCGGGAGACGTATTGTTCCTTGTAATCTGTTATCTGAACACAATAGACGGTGGGAATTTAGGAACAGATCCGATCAATCATTCTGGTAATGTTTTCCGTTGACCCAACACCGTATCCTACTTACTTATGTACACCAGTGCCAGTCATAGATTACTCAGACAACCGTTTTCAAAAATTATAAAAGTAAAGAGAGAAGAGAAGAAAGATAGATAATGGTGCCGATTCCCTTGTTCACATACTAAACTAAATTTAAGTTCAGTGCATCTTTTTCTTTCTATTTCATTAAGAAAAGGACAGAAGATAAATTTTAGTTTAGTCCTGTCAAATTAATCACCGCTTGACGTAAATTGACGTAATTATAGTCGGCAAGTTTTAAATCACGTCTAAACTTGTATGGAGAGTGACAGGCGATGATTAATTTGACAGGACTAAACTAAAATTTATCTTCTGTCCTTTTCTTAATGAAATAGAAAGAAAAAGATGCACTGAACTTAAATTTAGTTTAGTTTGTGAATAAGGGAATCGGCACCATTGTATTTGACCCAGATTAAAATATACTATTACATTTTAAGAACAGACAAAAACTAGAAGTAACATCGACTCACATGAATAGTCCCCAACCAGCGTTGCTTGATGAAGTCGGCGACCCTCTCGCCGATCATGATGACTGGCGCGTTGGTGTTGCCTGACGTCACCGACGGCATCACGCTCGCGTCTGCCACGCGCAGTCGGTCTATGCCTTGCACCTATCACACATCAAACGAATATTAGGAGTTAGTATTGTGCAAAGATAGCTTGGATAATGTGAGCTCAATAGGTGAGATCATTGCTCCGAATACTTAACTTGTTCCCCCATATGTGATTCTACAAAAGACCTCAGGAATGATGCGATGCGTTTAGTCAGAAATTAGGTCCAGTGAATTAATTTTGCAGAACAATAAATAAATAAAGGTTTCATGAATTGTCTAACGACGACTTGATACCGTGTACCATTCAGTAGAATATTACTCTTCTTGAATCTGACTGATAGAAAACAGTACCTACAGGAATAGCCTGAAAGATGAAATATTGACGAGGGTCGTATCTCACTAATTAATTTTAAAGATAGGTACACAATTTTTTGTACCTGCAGGCATATAAGGCTTGGTTCTGGCTTGATAATCCTAATTGTTATAAGATAGAAAGCAGCAGCTATCAAAGCTTACCTGCAGCAAGTTATCAACGACAGCGCTATCGTCTCCTCTCGGCCCCATCTTGCAGGATCCCGCCTGGTGGTTCTCGGGAGCCGTCTGCATTCTCACAGCGCACTCCCAGTACGCGTCGCAGCCGAACTTGATCTTCTCGCAGCCCTTCACTGGGGTCTTGTCCAGCTTCACTCCGTAGCGCTTCAGGGCTTTGGTCTCGGATAGCTTGAGAGAGAACTTGATGCCTTCCACTAAGGTTTTGACATCATCTGGGTGGGTTAGGTAGCTGAAATTGTGATAGAAGCTAGGTTTATATAAAAGTAAACAATTTGAACGGTCTATGTGGCGACGCTTTGGGGAAGCCTTTGTCCAGCAATGGATGTCTTTCGGCTGAAATGAAACAATTTCAAGTTAGTAAGAACTTTCTGTTAGCTGCAACATCTAAAATACATGAATGAAGTCTGCAAGTTGTTTCGTTAAAGTGGCCAATAAGCACTTTAGATACCAATAGCACTAAATTTACTTATCCAACAAGTACACAGACACTTAGATTTTTATAGACTACCCAAATATTTACCTAAGTACTTAATACTTAGGTAAATATTTGGGTAGTCTATAAAAATCTATAAAAAGCACGATTATGATCCAGAACGAGTTAATCAAGGTTTAATACTTGTGCATCCTTCCCTTTTGTTACCTATCTGAGTATTTCGATCTCTGTCTAAGTATTTTCTGGTCGAATATACAAATTTTTACGCAATGCCAAACAACTTTACCAAATGACTGCCTAGTACGGGTTTTCCTCCCTACCAATCGCGTTGACGTTAATTCAATTCGCATGGAATAAAGTCGACCGCAGGATGTTCAGTTCTAGACGGAGAGGTTTGCCACGGTTCATTTGTTTGTCAGCATTTTGTTTCGTGGCCGTGGGTCGCAAGTTTGCAACTCGTAGTGTTACGATCCCGCCTACCTACATCTTCATACAAAGCTATGCTAAGTACAACACGTGTGTAGTTTAGATGTGGGTTGCTGTGGAGCGGCGCCTAATTGTGTTTCCCATTATTGTGACTAGACGGCGCTATTTCCATACAATACTCACTTGGCATATATCTTGGGGTACGCAAACGGGTCCGCAGACGCGATCTCCAGCCGCCCCCTGCTCTTGGGGTGCAGCACCGTCGGTATGATCTGTATGCTCCGGGAGCCGTTGTCCAGCCGCTCGCCCACCATGCCGGTCTTCGCGCAGTCTGCCAGGAAGCCGCCGAAGAACAGCTGGATGTCAGGATTGTCTTCCGCTGGGTTCGAGTACTTTGTATTTATGAAAGCGGTGACTTCGGATATGCCTGGGGAAGTAAATTGAGATAATTAATTATTTAAGGAGACTGATAATGTGATATCTTCTCGAGTATGCAGGCCCAGGTCTTTTGCTTTTGCTAGGTGAGAGCAGTGGTGGCCCAGTGGTAACGGCCGCGACTTACGAGTTGTAGGTCGTGGGTTCGAACCCAGACAGGCGCTTTACTTTGTGTAAATTATTTCATCACCACTGCTCTCAAAACGGTGAAGGAAAACATCGTGAGGAAACCGGCATGTCCTAGAATCGAAAATTCGATGACATGTGACATCTACCAACCCGCACTGGGCCCGCGTGGTGGATTACGGCCCACTCCCTCTCACAGAGAGGAGGCCTGTGTCCCAGCAGTGGGAACATTATAGGCTGCTGATGAGGTGAGTTGCCGTGCAAAGCAGAGTCTGATTTTTGAGTAAATTAAGGTAATCGGATGTGCTTTGGGAAGCAATATGTGAAGATGGTAAGTTTAGGAGGCAAGACAATTTTGTATATATATTTAAAAAAAGATAAATAAAGGTAAGCAGGATATTAAATGTGTTTATTCATGATCACATAACCCTGCTTTTTGTCTGCTTTTGATCCTCGCTGAAGGCAGTTAAAAATACACCGTAGTTGTAATATTTATCGTCACTTACCAGTCCCAGACATAAGTCCATCTCTGAACAGCAGGTACTCCATAGCGGTGGCCCAGTTGAGGGGGGTGGTGTTGTTGTCGTTGACCTGGAAGTTCAGGAAGTGTGCCACGTGGTTGTGCAGGTTCCGCCCCACGGCGGGCAGGCTGTGCACCAGCTTCACGCCGGCGCTGGACAGGACCTTCGGGTCGCCCACGCCGCTTAGCTGCAGGATTTGTGGAGAAGCTACTGCGCCGGCGCTGTGGACCAGAAGTGAGAGGATTAATCTGGGTCTGTTTCCGAAAATCGTTCACTGCTGGACATTAGACCTCTCACAAGTTGTGCTTGGTAGTCCTGTATACTATGGCAGGTTTTGAGTTTTTTTTTCGTTTTGGCTCACCTCTGCCTAACCCTTCGGGAAATACAGGCGTGATATTATAAGTTTCTGAATTCTAAAGCAATTTGGAAGCATTTTATTTTAACCATTGTTCATGAAGAATTGGGCAGATATGTCACGCTCAGATTCAAATATAGTCAAACGGGATTCTCGCTGCATTCAACTTTTGTAGTTGACTTTTCGTCTAAAATGAAAAACTTACCTCAACACAATCTCATTATTAGCAAAAATAATTTCAGTGCCGCCGAAGCTGTTCCTGACTTCCACGGCATACGCCTGGCGGTTGGTCTGGTTGATGAGGATCCTGGAGACGGTCGCGTTCAGCATGACGTGCAGGTTGGGGCGGTGCTTGGCGGGGCGCAGGAAGGCGCGCGCGGCGGACAGGCGGGAACCGTTGCGGTTGGTGGTCTGGGCTATCGAGAAGCCGGTGTGGTGGATGCCGTTGAGGTCTCGTTGTTTGTAACCTGGAATGTGCATAAGTTTTATTAGTGGGAATCAAACGAGAAAAGTGATGATTTTTATTTATTATTATATGATCTTTTATGCTATAGGTTCTTATAAAATCTATTTTCATCTCGCTTTGGAAATCGAGAATTGGCGAGAAGTCTCTTAGTTGTTATTAGCGGCGGGGCACATTGGATCATAGGTTGAAAGAAGAGGTGCGTCTATCGAGCAGACCCTACGTAGATAACTGGGCCACACCTTTAATCAGTTGCAGCAACGAGTGACCGTTAGGTACCTACTTGTCATAAACTTCCAAAAATACAAACTAAAATTCCAACTTTCGCAAGATACCCAAGTGGCTCCCTATTCGTCTTCGCAGGAACTCTCGGATATTGTGTCTGTTATTTAACATCCTTCACAACCCTAAAACGCCATCCTATCTGCGGGAACGCTTTTCCTACGCCCGTCCCTCTGATGCACCTTGCAGGTCGCATCTTAGAAATCTCCTTAAATCCCCTCCCCGCTCAACCGACTTCTACTCCTTCTCCTTCAGTGTGCACGCTGTTCGGTTATGGAATTCACTTCCGCCTGACATTAGGGACTGCCAAACTGTTGCGGTTTTTAAAAGAAGAGTGAAAGAACACTATCTTTCCACTTCGTCATAGTTGCATAATATTTATTTATTATTTTATAAAGTAATTTTATCCAAGTATTTTAGTGATATGTATTTTAGAAGTATGTATTTAAGTATATTCTTATGTTGTATGTTTATATTTAAATTAGTGTATAGTTAAGTTTTAGTAATAGTTAAGTTTTATTTTATGTATTCTGTTTTCTCTTCTACTCTTACACACGTTGTCTACATCTCTTTAACTACTTTCCTATCGCAGGTATGCTGGAAGAGATTTCTATAGAAATAAGCATCACCTTTGTACGTATTTTTCTGTTCGTTTCTTCTTATCTGTTTATATGTGTGTACATAAACTGTTAAATAAATAAAAAAATAAACAACATATAAAACTCACCTAGTTCCTCTCCAGCCTTAACCAAGCTGTAACTGAGCGGCGGATGGTACGGGAACTGCGCGACGGTGAGCGGCCCGCCGGTCGCGTGGTAGCCCTGGTCCATATCCTTGAGCTGCTTGTTGTCCTCAGACTTGAGGAAGTACGGCAGCACTTCCTCGTACGACCAGCCCTCGTTGCCGGCGGCGGCCCAGCTGTCGTAGTCCTTGCGGGAACCGCGGATGTACATCATGCCGTTCATCACAGAGGTTCCGCCGAGGACCTGGAGAGGTATTGTGATATATGGGTTAGGTTTTATGGTAAGTATTTAAAATCAAAACTAATTTGATAAGACGTTTCGAGTTATTTATTGCACAATGTACACAGTAGGTACATCATAGTTTATTATATATTTCTTTCTTTTTTTACGCAATAGGTCGTAACAGCTTCTAAGTAAAATGCAAGACCTACACGGGACATTTATTATTATAACATGCTTAGTAATAAAAGATCTAACATAGCTGATCGGCATGTCATGGCAGACTGTGGAGATGATGATCGATGGATGCCTTGAAGGGTCCTCTTTACGAGGAGAAGCAGAACAGTGACAGAAGCGATAGAAATTGGGGAGGCCTTTGCCTGCTGTATAGCATCATCATCATCTTCTAACTAGATTTTTTTAAACTATGTTGTGGGTCTAAGTGGACGCAGTTGAATACCAGTATTTTACATGGGGCGACTGCTTATTAACGTACAGCATAGGCTAAATAAAAAGGGTAGAGTTGATTTGTTGAAATTTGATGGTTCGTTCCGTTTGCTTACCTTCCCTCTAGGCCAGTAGCACTTCCGATCTGTCTCCCCGAGACAAGCAGCAGGCTCTGACTCTGTCTGGTAGCCCCAGTCTATGCTGGAGCCGATGAAGTTCAGGAACATGGACGGCACTTGAGCACCTGTCGGCTCATCGAAACCTGGAATATTAAGGAACAAATCTAAAGTTTTCGGTGATTATGAACCATAAAGGCTGACGTAGATTTGGACGGGCCGCCCTGCATATACTTGTTCAAAAACCACCTGAGCTCTACCATAGGTATTTAATATCGCTACTTATTTCTATTTATTAACAGGTACTGTTTGTAAACAATTATTATGCAACTAACTATTTATCATCATCATCATCAGCCTATAATGTTCCAACTGCTGGGACACAGGCCTCCTCTCTGTGAGAGGGAGTGGGCCGTAATCCACCACGCAGACCCAGTGCGGGTTGGTAGATGTCACATGTCTTCGAATTTTCGGTTCTAGGACATGCCGGTTTCCTCATGATGTTTTCCTTCACCGTTTTGAGAGCAGTGGTGATGAAATAATATACACAAAGTAAAGCGCCTGTCTGGGTTCGAACCTACGACCTACAACTCGTAAGTCGCGGCCGTTACCACTGGGGCACCACTGCTCTACCTATTTATATTAACTATTTATACTGGGTACTAAATGAAATGGGTAATGTGTATTTTTTTGTGTATGCTTATGTTTCATGTTAAATTATATTCGAACACAATGTGAATTGTTACAGAATAAATGAATTGAATTGAATTGTATTTATGATTCATTTAATATCAGGTAAAACATTTGGATGGTATCATACCTGCTTCCAAGAGTAGGACCCTCCACTCGGGCACCTCCGATAGTCGCGCGGCCACCACAGACCCTGCTGATCCTCCACCCACCACAATGAAGTCGTAAACAGAGTCCATGTGGCGGCGGTACTGCGGAAGAAGATTAAACATAATCTTATTTCATGTTACTTACATTCAATAAAATCAAAATAAAAAATCTTATTCAAATTAAGCTCGGAGTCAGCACTTTTTGAACGTCTAAATTACATATTAAAACAGTCCCTCAAAACGCTTACTCTCACTTCCTAGCGTTTTAGCTGAGAAGAAGAAGCAGCGCAACAAACTCCCCAAACTAATTATCCAAAAGGTATGTACAACATTGTTCTTAAAAAATAAAATAGAGATTATTAGCACGCGTTTTGTATCGGAGGAACGAAATTCATAATAGCCAGCAATAGTAGATTGTTATACGAGGGGCTAAAATAACCCACTGTAACGAGGTAGTTTTACTCCCGAGCTTTAGCTAGGGAGTAAATAGAAACCGAGTTATAATGGGTTTTAGCGCCGTGTGTTACACTCTACTTTTCACTATGATTGCGAGAAAATAAAATAATGCAATACAATATTAAATAGTTTATTTAATTTAAATGTACAATTTATAGGTACAATTTTGGATTTTAAACGAGATGTTTTTTTCTGGCAACTTAATTTCAGTCCTCTGTGAAGATGTTCTTACTAGAAGATGACATTTTCACTGTTGTAAATTATATTACGGTCACCAATTCAATTCATAATTAGAGAAAAAATCTAAAGATTTCGCACCAATACCTTTTTTATTTCTTCTGTAGCCGCAACGCAATGCACGCATTCTACCGAAGAGATAGCCGCATTTAGTTCCATTTTCAATAATAAAATGTTCTTCTTTTTTTTGTGAACAAGTAATAAGTCAAGTCCATAATCATGATTATTCTACATAAGAATAAAGACTTTTTCGTTTTTCAAGGCTCGTTGGAACAGCCAAAAATTAAAAAGAAATTACTGTTTCCCCTAGAGCAAGAAATGCTATTTTTTCCCCGCTCTGGTACTCTACAATGACGGCTTTTTTGAGCAAGAGGAGTGAAAAATTATTTATTATTATAGGTATGTTGTGCGTGTTATGTTGTCGGCGAGATAAATAAAGACTCGGACTACAAGGAAATAAATTGTCTTTAATTCAAGTTCCACAATACTTTGCTATAGCTAACTAGGTACTATGTATGCGTCGAGGCAGGGCGGTGATATGTAGGCGACTGGCGAGCCGATTGCCCGCTCCCACATACTTCGTCAATAATGCAACTCAGCATATTGCAATTACTAAGTCGCCACATCACACCCCCCCTTTCTCAAAAAATTTTTACAAAAAAATAATTTTTTTCTCTATTCTTAACGTAACTACGTGCTTACATCACTATTATGGTGCTAAGAAATCTCCTAAGTTACAATGTTGCTTATGATAACATTCTATCCTGTCAGCATTCCAACAGTTGAATGCTCCTATTGTTTTGTTTCTATCGCTAAATATAGATCCTATACACCTTATTTTCTAAGAATTTTGCGGTCTCGTCATTGCCTGGGCTCTGAGCCGACTTGAAATTTTACATTTGGGCTGTAACAATATAACAATTAAGGGTAGTTACCATGACCTCCGCTCTGCAATAACTAAATAACACCTCGCGGGTCGGCAGCTTTGGTCATGGTAACGCCGTTCACAAAATAGACTGCATATATTACATGCTACGTATTCTTACTCACTATTTTGTTTTTTCTTTTTTTTTTTTTGCACAATTCACAACGTCGCTTAGCTAAACGTATCCCGTGGCGGTGGCCGGGTTTCCCACTGTACCGGGTTGTCTTGCCAGTAACCCCGGCACTTCTTTTCTTAGCCATTCCCTCGCATGGCCTGCGCACCCTCTCTTGATAGCGTAGCATAGTAATATGCCCATTATTGCGGCGATAATGATTAACATTATCCCGAAATAGTTTAGTTTGTTTTCTAACTGCTGCCCTGATACTACTTGGGCCTGTGCTATGGCTATGTTTTCTTTATTTTGGTAATTCCCCATTCTCAAACTTTAATCTGTATTTTTAACCAAATAACCGTAGTGAAATGTACAATAAATTCTTGTCGATATTCGATGCACTAGCATTATTGTCATGTGAGCAAAAATCGCACCGGTTGCTTTATTACTCGACCACAGCGCGTGGTTTTAACCATGGGCGGTAGCGATTTTTGCTCGCTTGGTTCTACATTTGGTTCTCGCTCATTTTCAGTATGTTTATTTTCTGACGGTTTTTGGGTTCCCAGGTCTGTGTCATGCATTAATTTGTGAAATTGTTTATCTGTACTCTCTTCATATACTGACAATAAGCGTTTTTTAATTGTTTCATATTTGGCCGTATCTGGCGGAGCTTCTATGATGTCGGTTACTTGGCGTACAACGTCTGTTGGTAATTTTGCGAGCACCATTTCGTACTTTTGGGTGTCACCTTGTTTCTGTGGTGCCATCATTGCCTCGAACTGGATGAACCATGATCTTGGTATCTCTCTCCAAAATTCCGGAACTCTCATTTGCACTGTTACCATTGATACGTCTCCAGTGGTAGCTGCCCCGGGTTGGCCGATTAACGCTTGCGGGTTCATCTTGAAAACTGTACACACGCGTCGCTTTACTTTGCTAAAGCACGTTACGTTTCACTTTGCCACACGGTCTGATCGCCTCTGCCTCGTAAGCTTTTTTTGAGTCGCCTACCCTGTTGCTACGTGTTTAACAACGCGGAATCTTTAAATCGTCGAAAGGTCACCAGTGTTGTGCGTGTTATGTTGTCGGCGAGATAAATAAAGACTCGGACTACAAGGAAATAAATTGTCTTTAATTCAAGTTCCACAATACTTTGCTATAGCTAACTAGGTACTATGTATGCGTCGAGGCAGGGCGGTGATATGTAGGCGACTGGCGAGCCGATTGCCCGCTCCCACATACTTCGTCAATAATGCAACTCAGCATATTGCAATTACTAAGTCGCCACAGGTATTTGAGTCATATAATACAGGGTACTGATAACTTTACAATTTCGAGTGAATTTAGTCGCAACGGAATAACTACCTACTGGACTTTGAAGTTATGTTTATTATGTACATTAATTTTATAGTCAACATTTTTTTTAATGATACCGATATGTAAATACATACCGGGATATCCTTTGCGGTCGAATTGATTTGCATAATTATGGTTCAAAGAATATACAATATTAGAACTATTCGACAAAATTGCACTTTTTGGCAAATAAAAAACGGTAATGATCACAAAATTGGAGCAACGACCGCGTTTATAACAAGTCTAGTAGGTATTTTTTTTAACTGAATTGTAGTGACCTATCTATTAAAACACACATGGTTGTTTGTTGTATCGTTCCTAAAAGTTCCGATCAATATGTCCAATATTTATACTGAAAATATATTTTTTTTTATCTGAAAGCTATTAAAAAAAATACCAACTGTCAAATTGTAATCAATCTTAAAAACCTTTCTCCAAAACAACGTCCCTTTATGGAAAATAACAGACTTTCTCTTTCACTCCAAATCCTGTCACAAATTATCATGATTTTATCAACATTTCTGTACCGATTTGTATCACAATTTTTATTGCAAATGCTCTGATTAGGTAATGCAGTCCGATGTGAAACGGACCGCAAATCTGATGGGGAAGTGATTTCATTTCGGTGGCGACTTGCGGTTGTAATTGTAATAAGTGCGGTGAAGAGATGCTTGTTGTTGAAGTAGCCGGCTGTAGCCGTGCTGTTACTTTGAGAAACTAGCATTCAACCATGGACGACTAACTGAGCTCTGTTCCAAAAGTAACTGATTACAATGTAAACAATGGATCAGAAAACGTACATGTGGCTGCCAATCTGTAGTGCCACTATAAACTTAGTGTTTTGATTTGATTATTTGAATCATATATATAAAACCCGAAATTCGACTCCGAATCCGACTTGGCCGGTGTTGATCTAAAAAAATATCATTTTATTCGTTTTTTCAGAGGATGTTCAGACAGATCACCTCAAGCGATAAAGCCGATAAAGGCACAGGTTTGCATTTTTTTTTAAATTTTAATATTTGTACGTCCCGTATTGTTAATTGTTGTTATGAAGTAAATGATTATTCGTATCTAAGTACACAAGATAGGTCTCCATACTTGAACTAGCTACAAATTGCTACGTGACAAATTGTAACATTTGTAACCAACGGGCGACGCGGCGACCGACGCACGTCGCACGGGGAAATCCCGGATAGATAGCGCTTGGTCCGATCCATAAACGGTTTGAAGGACGGTATTCTCGCCTACATAGACTGATAGACATGGCTACTGACGTAGGTACAGTCAGCCTCAAAAAGATGTAGGTATTCACGGAAAAAGATTAATTTAATTGTGTACAATCATTGTTCCACAAAATTGTATCAATATGTAGCGACAAAACAAATTACACATTGGGTAGAACTTAATATTATAGCAACATATATATACACTAGCTGCCCGCCCCGGCTTCGCACGGGTAGCACTAAGTAGTTATCCACAGCGCTACCTACCCTACCTACCTATCTACCCTACCTACCTACTTATCTACCCTACACCAACCAACCTACACCTATCTACCTACACCTACCTACCTACACCTACCTACCTACACCTACCTACCTACACCTACCTACCGGCTACCCCTACCTACACACCTACCTCCTACCTTTCTACATACCTACCTACATACCTACCTCCTAACTACCTACACCTACCTTAAACCTTTCCACAACATTCCAGAATGTTGTGGAATACTCTCGAATACTCTCAAATGTTCTGGACTGTTCTAGAAATGTCTTGAGGGCGAAACTTCCAACCCTTATATCTTCAAAAGCACGCCCTTCAGGTAAAAACGGGATCCTTCTTCATGGACGGGTGATACAGGGCTACCACACCATATAACTCCCTTGATCGTACCGGCACTCGTTTCTGAGTTTTAGCGGCACACACATTGTACACTTTATTTTATAATATAATATGATGTACACTATTTACACTTCAACCTTTCTGGAGGTTCTCGAACCTTCTAGAATTGCCTTGAACCTTCCAGAACCTCTCCGAAGTTTTCGAACTTCTTAGATACTTCTAGAAGTTTTGGTTGAGTTTCAGGTCAAGCTGACCATATTCTAAACCGTTTTTCTCTAAACCTTAACCGCGCGGCCGTAAACACAAACCTTCTTCATGGATGGGAGGGTTGGGGCTACCTTACGGTTAAACCTTTTACGTGCTGCATTGGTTCGTTTTTGAGTTTATCGGACCACGCTATCTTTTATAATATTTATATTGATTACAGAACACAAATTGTAGACAATCAAATGAATTCTTGTCCATGTTATCATCTTTTTGAGGCTGACTGTATGTCTTACATTTACTTGTGCTACCGATATGATTCATTCAACATTAAACTCGCGAGAGATATGGCGCGAAGCCGGGAATTAAAAACAAAAATCTCTTATCAGTTGTCATACACATTTATTATTGCAAAAGCAGAATAAAATAGAGGACGCAGAGGAATTAGAGGTAAGATTAGTTTATTATCCCATCATCTGTTACGACGCCTCATTGAGGTGGATAACAATTAAAATTCTATTGTGTCTTGTTAATGACAGTTGAAAGGTTATGCATATTTTCATTTGTAGGGTTCTGTCTCGCTGATGGTGACGTATGTTGGATCATTCAGTTCCCTTCAAAATGGTTGAGCTGAATGGTGCTGGTCCACGCGTTTTGTACCTGCGCGCCGTCAGTTGAACAGGATATTTGTGTGACCCCCCGCGGCCCCGGTGTGATGTCACATATTTTGCCATTTTAAATTAAACCTCATAATGTTATTGATAGAGTTGGTAATATTTTAATGTTTTTAAGCTTGTGTCTCATCCCCCCCCCCCCGTGTCACACGATGTCATGGATGGCTCCATATCTTGACTTTTCATGTTTTATACTGTTTTTTTACATTGCTCTCACATAGAAGTACCTAACGAGATTATTAATGTAGTTTCAACAGCAATTGAAATAGCGATTAGTTGACATTCTACCTAATATAGCATGAGTCATGATTATAATATGACAGCGTGTTTGTTTTGTTTCTGTTATTTTAAATGAGTTATAAATGTGCATCTAGCTTCTGACGTTTCATAAGTGCCCTTATACGATTACGTGAAATAAAAAAATTGAATTTAAATTTGAATTATAACTTATTCGATAGAATTACAGTAGGTAACCAGTATTTTTAAAATATTCAAAACACTCTATCTGTAGACTTATAATAAGAAAAAATAAATGGTTTGTTTCAGATCATAATTTGTCAGCGATATTAAAAGAGGAAATACGCAGACACACGCAAAAAGTGTCTAATGCTGTGATGAACGTAACCACATCTTCATCAAAAGACATGACAGCAGTAGTTGTAAAATTAAAGGAAGAAAATACAAATGAAGAACAGAATAATAATGCTGCAGTTCAGAAGAACTTTGTTCTTCCTCCAGAATACGACGAAAATGACTCAAGATGGACACTAAAGTATCGTGAACCTGCTCCGGGACTTGTTGAACTAATGCCACATACTGGTGTGTATGTTAGTGCTGATAAACTCGCCGAATGCCAGAGATGGTCGAATGTTTGCAAAAGATTGGCTCGATTGTTACTAACCGAAATCTTTACTAAAAGCGCTTTGACTACATGTTCATGGTCTGGTGCAACAGTTAACGATTCCGACATTGACGGTAAACAAGCAAGACCTGGATTAGACGAACACGCAACAATTATTTTGCTAAAGTTTGTCGAAGAGTATGGACTCATGCGGGATTGGATTATAACAGACTACCAATGTATTCTGACCTATATGCGTCAAATCATGCTAGAGATGAGATGCGTTGGGCAGAAAGAAGAAGAAGATGACGATGGTGAACTCCAAGAAAAAAGTTCTCATTCGCATATGCGCCAGAAAAGGCTAAAGGTGAGACGCGATATACAGAAAAAAGTAGAAGATTATGATGAACTTCTAGAAGAAGGTTCTTATTCACATATGCGGCAAACAATGCTAGAGATGAGACGCGATAGCCAGAAAGAAGAAGATTATGATGAACTTTTAGAAGAAGGTTCTTATTCACATATGCGGCAAACAATGCTAGATATGAGACGCGATAGCCAGAAAGAAGAAGATTATGATGAACATTTAGAAGAAGATTTTCATACACGTATGTATCAAATAATGCTGGATATAGGACGTGCCCGACTGAAAGAAAATGGAGATTCTTGTGATGAAGTTCTAAAAAAAGGTTCTCATACACGCAAGTTTATTCTACCTCCGGACTACGATGAAAATGACTCAGGATGCACATTTGAGTATTGTGAACTAAGGGAACATTCCGGTGTGTATATTAATGTTGACAAACGGGATAATTGCAATAAATTTTTGATTGGTCAAAGCTTTCTGACCTGGATTAAACGAACATGCGAGAAATGTATTGCTGCAGTATGTTGTATGGAGAGATGTAGCATGGTAAAATACAAGTAATTCTTGTTTGTATCCACCATACAAAGTTAATGATGAAGACACAGTTCATTTACCAAATACAATAATAATTGTAAGATTCCTTAATGATGTATCACTGACTGATTGACATGCTAATAATCCATTTGACATTTTTAATTTTTATTTTTGGTTACTGCGGACCTTTTTGACATTTGGCATTTTTGTATTAATTCGAATGATTTGACATCAATTGTATTGTTATAATTTCATAATTGTTATTTAAAATTACAATGTCTTTAAATTTGTGTAAATTAACATGATTTGCATGCTCATGTGAACCGTCACATGGAGAACTTTCTTAATAAAACATCAATGTAATAATTTACCCATGTTTGCAAAGTAATAAATGATTTGATTTGATTATTCTTAGAAGTTTTAGTTCGTTTCATATAATTTTTCTTATTTGTCTTGTAATATACTTTGTCTAATAAATATGAGTAATTGAGTATATGGGTTGTTGAACTGTAAATATTGGTACCCGAACTTAATGCCATTGGGAAGCTCGACGAGGTGTTAGCGATGATACGCCGTCGCGTCGTAAAGGTCATAGAAGGTGAAGTGCATACATATCGAAGATTTGAGATTTTCATAGCGGCAGTGTTTTAGTACATTTAAACGCCAGTAGCGATGGCAAATCATTTTAATTCAAATTCAAATTCATTTATTTTAAAAAGACAACCTATTGGTCCACAGTAGGTGTTTGTAGTAGGTACACGTAATATAAATTTAAAAACTATTTACATAATAATAACATTGAAAATACTACAAAATCAACAATAAATTAATTAAAATATTATACTTTAGGCTTCGTTCTCGATATAAAATTTACATTGCAGCTTCCTCGCGTCAGTCGACAACCAATCGCATATTTAGAGCTGAAAGCAAAAACTAAACGCACAAGTGTAGCTATTCACGCTCTATACGTCATCTGTCATTCTTTACGTTTGCGCGGCAACCAGTACGCTATAATTCTCAAAGAATATTTATTAAAGTGTTTAAAACTAGTTCAAAGTGTGTTAAAAGTGGGCGTAAGTTATCATGCCGAAACGAAAACATGAAAAGGAATATTATCTTCCAAATATCCGAAGATTACAATCGATACCGGTACAACACCGATTCATCAGAGTCGTTCATTTTTTCTTCACCGAATAAAACAATTGTTTTTAAAACGTTTTATAAAGTAAAACGTGTTCCACATGGCTTAAATACGATATTTATTGTAACTCGCGGGTAATGTACGAGATGCATTGACGCGAATATATAATTCGGGGCGTTTACGAGATAAACGCACGGGTTTTATCATTGTTTTATACAGCAAAACGTGTTCCACATGGCTTAAATACGATATATAATGTACCACGCGGGTAATGTACGAGATGCATTGACGCGAACAAATAATTCGGGGCGTATACGAGATAAACGCACGAGTTTTATCATTCAACTATTTTATCGTTTTATACAGAAAAACGTGTTTCACATGGCTTATATACGATATTTATTGTACCACGCGGGTAATGTACGAGATACATTGACGCGAACAAATAATTCGGGGCGTTTACGAGATAAACACACGAGTTTTATCATTCAACTATTTTAATGGTGTAGTCCGCGAGGCTACGCTTAGGTATGTATAATAAGGTACATTATCGGGGTCAATTCTATCTTTTTGCTGACTGCAAAACTGATGAACCAAAAGAAGTAGTTATTGACTGTGGCGAACCACTGGTTCCATTTGACAAAACCCGGATAACACTAATACAGCCATGGCTGTAACTGATGCTCTACCTGGGCCTGACCCAGCACCTGTGCTAGACACGGAGCCTACTAAAATTCTATTCCAGGAAGGGCTGCAAGCATTAGGATTTGATGCATTAATATGCCTATAAAACATTACACTCCTTCTTGGGGCAGTCGTGTAAAATGAGCAATAAACAAGCCCATATTTGGAATACCATTTTGAAGAAGGGACGCACCATTTTAGGTGATGCATGCTAATCAACAATAATGATAGAGATCTCCCAGCTCAGTGACGCTGGAAGGATGTTAACAGACTTACACTTCACACAAACAAAATCTCGAAAAAACAAAAACCTTATTTTCTCTGTCCTGGACAAAAAATCCGTAGACATTGTTAAAGAAGTAGGAAGAGATGATCACCTTTATGGTAACAACACTAACATCTTATCTTACCTTCATGGTAACAACCTATCTGAAAAGATAAAGAGTCTCACAAGCTTGCCAAAGAACAGACCAATTTATAAAAAAGCCAAATACTTTTACCACAAGTCAGGGAAACTTGAGTGGTTCACTTTGTTACAACCAACAGAGGACAAATCTGAGGCCAGGACACAAGAAACCACAGTCCTCATATCAAGCAAGGAAATATCAACTAGCACAACAATACAACCAGTACTAGCTACAGCATGCCGTGAGAAAGCCCAAAGCCCCACCACCACAGGATAAGACCCGTGCTCGATACTAGAGGTTAGTCACACTGGAAGATTTAATCATTTCTTACCTTATTGGCAAAGCATCTCATCTGTGACAATGATTCAATATTGAATCATGTCATTGGATACTCAATACCTTTTACTGAGTGACAATCTGAACAGTCATTATAAAATGATATTTTAAATGACCCTGATATGCATACAACTATTAATAATTTGCTGGCATTAGGTGCAATTTCCTCTTGCACACAATGTAAAGGCCAATCAATTCACATCTTTTAAGTGTTATTGTTTTGCAAAACTGAATGGTAGCAAAAGATTAATCCTAAACCTTAAGCCTTTTAACAAATTTGTTAACACAAGTGCCATTTTAAAAGAAAAGATCACAGAACTGCAGTAGTTCTAATTGCTCCAGAATTCATTGATTTCAAAAGACTTCTATTTATTGGCAAATATTAATCCAGCTCATAGGAAATATTGATGGTTTCAGTATGAAAAATTATACGAATTTAATACATTCCCACGTCTGGTGTTATGCACCTTATGTATTCTCTAAGATTATGAGAGCGGTGGTTACACAATTTAAAAACCTAAAGGTCACAAACACTGGTCACAAATCAGTTCAATTGATGACCTCTTGTGCATTAGTTCTGATTTTAAAACAGGTTTGAAAAATGAGGTTTAATGAAACAGTTGCTATTTTCAAATGTCTTGGATTTGTTGTCCATCTCAGTCATGCCAATTCTTAGGTTTTTTAAAACAAAAACCCATTGAGAAATATATCCAAAAAACAGAGTTGTAGTATTAAGGATCTTGCTCAGTTAATAGGAACATTGACTGCCACATGCCTGGCAAGTACATATGTTTGACTACTACCAAACTATTAGAACATAAAATATAACATCTAACCATAAATATCATGGTCTACTGTATAATAAAGGCAATTATGATAAAAAGATTATCATTCACCCAGATATCAAACTAGACCTACAGCGGTGGGCTGATAATATCAACATGTAGTTTACAGAAAAGTATAGCATACATACTCTAAATAGGAGTTGGAAATATTTACAGATGTATCAAGAAGTGGGGGGGGGCTGTTTGTAATGAAAATGATATAGGGTTCATGTGTTCTGAAAAATGACTGAAAAATCACATAAATTATCTAGAACCACTCACTATAATTTTAGCCTTAAAATATTTTTGTTAAAAATAAACAACATTTACAAATAATGTTACATGTTTGATAATAAGATTTCCATATAATATTAACCAAATGGGGAAGTATTCAGCACCCACATTTAAATAACTTTGCCAGAAGCATATTGGCAATGGTATGAAGATAGACAAATTTGGCCATTTGTAAGAGAAGCAGATGAAGAATCACATAGGTACAGCCAATCCTGACATAAATTGGGAAATGAATACCTCCACATTTCAGTACATTAATGTGACTCAGTTTGCTCAACCTGATAGGTATCGACTTTTTGCTTCAATTATTAATGCAAAATATGAATCTTACATTTCCTAGAAACCAGCCAGATTTACCTGGTTGTGGACGAACCACTTTTTTATGCCCATTCAGTCTATTACTAAGACATTTACAAAAAATTTAGAATAATAAAGCGACATAAATTATAGTTATGCCATACTGGCCATCATAAGCCTGAGAGAATAACCCTCGTTTATCTCCACCGGGATGTTATCAGGAAGGCATGGCTAAGACGAGCCATCTCCCCATCAGCTGTTATGTTAAGTTCACTTTCAAATAATGCCTTGCAACAATACACTGTCACCTATGAATTTTATTATGGTGGGCCTTTTGTAAAAAACTAAGTTGGTACTTATAGATCCATTTACACCATCTATGCCAATTATTATGTATTGTTTTAACCAAGTAATTCAACTTAAGGGCCTTGTATGGGATCTTTAAATTTACATAAGTCAGCCCTTACTGTAATAATAGACTCAAAAAATGGGGGTGATGACTGCATCAAGAGGCTACCTAAAGGCTTCTATAAAAAATCAAACCACCTGGAGCCAAGTATAAAACTACTTGGAACCCCAAGTAAAGTCTTAAGTTTGTCTCTTATTAAAATACCTAACAACACAGTAAATCAAGCAGGTGTACACATTTCTATTAAGTACAGATGCTATTAAAACAACTGGACCCGGTCGCAGCCAACTGATCCTCTTTTACCTTTCTTTGAAAAGTCCGATATTTTTTCCAACTAGTACATTACGTAATTAAATCAACTATATTCAGAGCATTAGGGGAAATAATACTCACTCAGTACTTTCATTGAACAAGCCCCATAAACAAGTTTCTGCCTCTACCACCTCTATCATCTAGTTTCTCTCAATGGATAAAAAATACCTACTCTCTGTCATCATAGATATTAGTATTTTTCCAGGACATAGTACTAGACATACCTCGATACCCACTACACTACTAACGCTAAGGGAGTGTCAATAGATATAATAAGGCAAACAGCAGGCTGGATAAATAGCTCTTTTCTACCTTTCGCTAGATTTTATTATAGGACAAAAGCGAATTTGGTCATGCTATGCTTATGCTGAACAAAATACTTGATTAAATAATATGAATGTTAGGTACTTATAACTATTAAATGCTATAAATAAGTATAAAACTAAATTAGACAAGAAGTTCAATATTCAATTAGAAGTTCAATTAGATTTGATGGTATTATGGTAATTTGATTAAAACTTTTTTATAAGTTGGACAATAAGTCCAATGATGATGTTCATGTTCATGATGTTTATTTAATATTGCCATTTTATTATGTCATTTGTGTCTAAAAACTAAAAGAATTTAATATGTTATTTTATTTATAATTTCATTTATGGAATCTCAATTTTCCTCATAAACTCTCAACATCTGCAATGTAAATTTTATATCGAGAACGAAGCCTAAAGTATAATAAGTGATCAAACGAACTTACCTGTTGTGAAGTTCGATCATTATTATACGAAGGGCTTCGTTCGAAGATATAAGGAACCCTCCCTACCCTACCCCAGAAAAATTGAGATTCTCTTCTTACTCTAAAATAATGACAGATGACGTATAGAGCGTGAATAGCTACACTTGTGCGTTTAGTTTTTGCTTTCAGCTCTAAATATGCGATTGGTTGTCGACTGACGCGAGGAAGCTGCAATGTAAATTTTATATCTTCGAACGAAGCCCTTCGTATAATAATGATCGAACTTCACAACAGGTAAGTTCGTTTGATCACTTATTATATTCACTAAGATGTCAAATTTCAATAAGATTATAAATAAATTTCATAGTTAAATTAAATTAAATTAAATAATATAAAATCACACTACAGTCAAAATAAATAAATAAAACACAATAATTATAATTTCCTAACCGGCATAGGAACAGCAACATACCTGCCACAACCATGCCGGACATAAGGGCAGTCCAGCTTATCGGCGATCATTGCCAGGATGGCATTGGGGCTGGCCCGTACCCGGCGCACCAGGGACGCACACCGCTTGCGCATAGAAGCGTAGAAACAGTCAGTGCGTGCCATCGCGAACATCCCTGATGCGCTACAGAAACGGGGCAGCCCCAACACCGCCCGAAACGCGTTGTTGTACTGGACACGGAGGGCACTGTATGCTCTTTCAGTATAGTCAATCCACAGACTGCTCGTATACAGTGATGTGCAGTACGCTCTAAAAAGCGTGACCTTCACACCAGCAGAACAACGAGAAAACCTGCGGGCTATCATGTTGGCTCGCACCGACAGTGCCCTCTGCTCCCGCTCCATGTCAGCATGGTCTTTCAGGTCCTCGGTGAGTAGATGCCCTAGATATTTCACTTGGTCCACTCGGTCTATTGGAATATCGTTTAGAAAAACAGCCGGTAAGTTCATAGGTCTTGACACACCGATGGCCCGAAAAACCATGTATTGGCTTTTCTTCCCATTATAAACTAACCCATGTCCACGCGCGTATTCCGTACACGTACTGAGTAGTCTCCTCAGCCCACAGATCGACGCGCTCAACAGCACCATGTCGTCCGCATAACTAATATTGTTGACACAAACTCCGTCTACATAGCATCCGACATGTTGACTGCTGAGCGAGACGACCAGTTCATCCATCTATAGGTTGAACAACGTAGGCGAGGTCAGACCGCCCTGCCGTACGCCACATTTGTTAATATAAGGGTCCGACATCGTCCCCGCCCATCGGACACTATTGACCTGGTGCCCGTACCAGTACCGGAGAATACTAATGAGTTCCCACGGTAAGTCCGTACTCTCCAGCTTCTCCCATAGGATGTCGTATGAGACGAGGTCAAAGGCCTTGGATAAATCGTGGAAGCACGCGTATACCGGGGTCTTTCTCTTCGTGTAATATTTAACGGTGTGCTTTAAACACAGTATTGCACTCTCTGTGGACAGTTTAGGTCGAAAACCAAACTGATTATCATGAAGTGTTACGTGTCTATTTAACTGCGAGTTAAGCACACCGTCAAATACTTTCGCCACTACAGTTGCAAGCGATATAGGCCTGTAATTATTTTTATCCGCCATATCACCAGTTTTATTCTTAACCACCGGCACAACAACTGTCCTCATAAAGTCCGCAGGCAGGTAGGAATGGCACACACACAGCGAGAAGAACATTGCAAGAACTCTCGCCAGGTGCGGTCCGGCGTGCTGCAGGTGCTCAATGCTGAGTGCGTCGTGCCCAGGGGACTTTCCCCGCGCAATCTGGCTTATGGCTTTCGCGACATCTTTCGCGAGGAAACTTATTCCTACAATTTTATCGTTCAACTCAGCGTTCAGCACCCTACTCGCCGGACCAAGCGGCGACCGGCCTGTAAACTGTTCTCTGAAAACGTTCGCAATGCTCTTAGGATCACTTAAGCCATCGAGGCTCACAGGAAGGCCAGGTCGAGAGTTTATTTTTCTCGTTTTTTTCCAAAAGCCACGGAAGTCACCTTTCGAATGTTGTTCAGCGAGGGCGTCCATCTTAATCTGGTCCTGATTATTCTGGCACCACTTTAACCTGGACTTAAACACTTTTCGACTCTCTCGCATCTCCTCATACACACAACCGGACTTAGGTCTGCCACACAGTACCCACTCGTTAAGCCTCAGCCTGGCCACCCCGTGAGCCTCGCCCACATGCCTGTTCCATCCCGCCAAGCGTGCACCACGCCCACAGTTACGCGCACTTCCCCCACTCACCACTGCCGCGCCCTGAAGGGTAGTCACAATGTCGGAGTATAATTTGTCAAGGACACGCTCATGGTCATGGTCATTACATAAATAATCCGAACATTGTGTGCACACAATGTTCGGATTATTTATGTAATGAATGAGATTAAAATTAATAGATTTTCCCTCAGAATGCATTCTGAGGGAAAATCTATTAATTTTAATCTCTTATGACACTCCTCATTATACATTAATACCTGCTTCTCATTTCTTTCTCGCCATAGAATATCCACTAAGGAAAACCAAGTCATTTCAGTTTCAATTCGACTGAAGATGGCAGATGGATAAATAAGCCTGACTGTGACTTGATTATAAAAGTCAGTAAACCTTTTTCGCACACAAAAAGTTTTGGTCTGAAATTTCACCCGATTTAGGGATGTTTTTAACTGAAAATTACTAAAGATGAACATTAAGACTCGTGAACCTGCTCCGGGACTTGTTGAACTAATAGAACGTTCCGGTGTGGATGTTAATGCTGACAAACTCGCTGATTGCAAGACATTAGGAAAATATTGCAGAACATTGGCTTTCTTTGCAAGTAGTAAAATATTTACACATGAATAACAATATTTTTGTTTCGAATTAAATCATGACTTATATATTTAACGTTTATTTAGCTGTGTAAGTTTTAATTAACGTTTTTTTTTTTCGATTACCCTTTTGCTGTTATTATTTTAATTTATTTCCTAATTGGTGTAGTAACATTAAAAATAAGTTTGTATTAGGTACCTATTATTAGATTTTCCTCAAAGTCTTGTATTCTTTTTTTGCCCAATAAATCCTAAATATGAATAAGTCTTGTTTTGTGTTATTTACCTCGGTTACTTATTTATATTTCGAGATGGTTTTTAATCGGGGCCAACCCTGCGCCGCCGAGGAAATCCGCAATACCAGAGGCATCGCAGCATCGTTTGCACCCAGAGACAAGCTGTAATGTCTCACGCCTGTTGATACACGGACACCATACCCTACAATCGCGAGTATTCGCTGTGTGTGAAACACTACAATGTGAAAAATAACTTAAATTTCGAAATTTCTGTTTTTGATATAGAGCCATCTAGTATAAGTTTTTAACAAACTGACTTTTTCGGGCATGACGTTTTTTCGTTACGTGACGATTTCTACCAGTTTACGAACGCGTTAAAGTCGTGGAGTTTCTTGCCGGCTCTTCTCCATAGGAAACGACCAAGTGGAACCTTGCACCTAGCTTCTAAGTGCCCATGTAGGTTTATGTGAAATAAAATAATTATTTTGAATTTGAAAAAAAGAACTTTGTTCCAAAAACAGGCAGTCTGCCGCTAGTAGTGACAACTTTTTAACTTTGGGTTATTGCTGGCCAAGCGCAATACGCTGTACTCATAGCTACAGATATACTGTTAACATTAGCAAGTCGGTGACGCGAACCCATAAGATTTTCCCTGACGAAAAATTTAAGAAGTTTTCACTTTGCTTGAATTTGGATGTTTGTTAATCAATCACACTAACGGATTTAAACTAAAGGTACCTATACTATAATTATTGTTTTTTTTAATTTTAAGCTATTGCATAGTTTTTATCGCGGGCTTTGAGCGTGGCGACCGAATCAAGAAATTCCGTAACGTAACGAAAATAAAACCTAACACCCCCCACTCCGCCTACCATGTAATGACGGTTCCCATGACAACGTGATGTTGTCATGGAGGTTACAAATGCTATGCAATAGCTTTACCGCGGCAGTCCTCGAGTGACACACGTTTTTTTTTGGGATGTAGAAATATGGGTATTGAAATAATCAAAACAATAAATCTAAATGCGAAGACCCTCCACAACCGCGAGGTGTGCAGCCTCAGGGAATATTTTTTGAAAACCGATGTGGGTATGCACCGTGATGTGGTCGCAGTGGACAACGGGCTCACCCCGCTCTCCATGGCTAAAGAGAACTGGCGCAAACCTGTAGTACTTACTACAGATGACCGCAAGGAGGTATGGCAAAGCAAGGCGCTTCACGGGCGCTTCTATCGGGCTCTTCATGAGCCCGGTGTAGATTTCTTAGCGTCCGTATCCTGGCTACGTTTCGGTGACCTTTTCGGGGAAACCGAAGGTTTTGTCTGTGCAATTATGGATGAAGTTATCTTGACGAATAACTACCGGAGATATATTATGAAGGACGGTACGGTGGACGTGTGTCGGGCATGCCATCGTCCGGGTGAGTCCATCAGACATATTATCTCCGGTTGTTCGCGTCTAGCTAACGGCGAGTACCTGCACAGACATAACCAAGTGGCTAGGATTATTCACCAGCAACTTGCTTTGAAATATAAACTAGTGGACTCTGAAGTACCGTATTACAAGTATGTGCCCGACCCAGTTCTCGAAAATGACCATGTCACGTTGTACTGGGATCGGTCTATCATTACTGACAGGACTATTATAGCAAATAAGCCTGATATAGTAGTGATAGATCGATTAGTGCGCCGCGCAATGATAGTCGATGTTACCATTCCACGTGACGAGAACCTCGTGAAAGCTGAGAAAGAGAAACAAATGAAATATCTTGACTTAGCACACGAGGTTGTTGACATGTGGAATGTGAGCTCGGCTATCATTGTGCCGATTGTCGTAACGGCAAATGGCCTGATGACCGAAAGCCTCGACCAACATCTCTCGAGGCTCTCGTTAGGCGGTTGGATCAAGCGCCTGATTCAGAAGGCAGTACTCCTCGATACGGCCCGCATTGTGAGAAGGTTCCTGTCTCTGCAGCCCTAACCACCGGTAGCTTGGACCCTGCTCCCGACACCGGCGGAACTCTATTTTTTTATATTTTTAAATGTTTTTTTATCCTTTATATTTTAAGAAATATTTAAAAATGTAATTGAATAAAAATGGAAATGAATAAACGAAAATAAAAATCTAAGTTTATAAGTGGCACTACAGATTGGCAGTCACATGTACGTTATCTGATCCATTGATTACATTGTAATCAGTTACTTTTGGAACAGAGCTCAGTTAGTCGTCCATGGTTGAATGCTAGTTTCTCACAGTAACAGCACGGCGCACGGCTACAGCCGGCTACTTCAACAACAAGCATCTCTTCACCGCACTCATTACATTACAACCGCAAGTCGCCACCGAAATGAAATCACTTCCCCATCAGATTTGCGGTCCGTTTCACATCGGACAGCATTACCTAATCAGAGAATTTGCAATAAAATTGTTATACAAATCGGAATCGCTATCTTTTTCGCACACAATAAAAAGTATAACCCGCTTGTGAAAATAAACAGTCAAGCTGATGACGCAGAGGTACTATGCTATAGTGTTATTTGTATTAAATATTCATTCGACGCTCAACGAGCGAGAGAGAGAGGGCGTGTGGTCGGGAATAACCCCTCAGATGAAGTCCTGTTTCGAAATCAGTACACTATTTCAGTTGTTTACAAGTGTTGAAAATAATTATATTTTTACCTCAGAAAAATATTGGTGACTAAAAGGCTAAAAGGTAAGATGTCGTTCTGTTTACTTGCTTTAATACATTGTATTTGGTTGTAATGACGCTTATCTGGAGTTACAGGGTCAACCAAAATCGCGATAAGTGCACTTTTTGACTTCTTGATCATAATAACATCATCCATATTCCGAGTTCAACAGCTGATAGTTATATTATGTGGCATTTATTCATCATCCATACATTTATCCTCCTCGTGTTAGTTAGACCTGGCGCTGGCACTCACTTCTCAAACACGACTATTTGGGTTCGAAACCGGGCGAGTCTTAATATGACTATTCAAAATTAAAAATATGTAGTTTAAAAAAATAAAAAAAACACGCATTTATCACGCACAAATAATTATAAAATTATTAAATTGACTTGTATTAGTTACACTATAAGTACCAATGCAGCTTGTCACATCTTTTATATCCAATTATTAAATTCTAAAAGCGTGGCGCGGTTTTTGGTTATGTTACTAACTGTTACTATTTAATTTAATCAATGCGCTATTTTAATTTATGATATAGATTTATGATAAATGATTTTATTTCTGTAAGAAGGTTTGTATAATCACTTTTACACGTCAATCATATTTGTTTAAACTGGATGAGGTCGGCGTTTCCTATCTGACTACTTTGAGAAGGTCGAAACAAACTCAGAGGTCACAGTTTCTTTTAAAGTCCGTGCACGCATTTGTCAATAATCGTGCAGGTCAACTCAGAATTTAAAGTGCCCGACAATTTGATGAACAATACCAAAGAAAGGACAATTGGGTAGGCCGCCTAAATTACTCAAACTGCCGACCATGATTAGTATCATGGTCCGAAAAAAAGCCGATTTAACCGATTTATATAAAAAATTATAACTTTCCGCAAAGCCATTGAGAGTACTGATGTCTTCTCACAGACGATAAAAATACATGTTATATTAGATCACTTGAAGGATGCTATTATAAAACTAGATGGAGATGGTTTGGGATTGTGGTCGGAGCAGGCTGGAGAGTCGATTCACAGGGAATTTAACAAGTTTTGGGAGAGATTTAAAATTAATCTGATCGAAAATTCATCATACTCAAGTCGCTTAAAAAATGCTGCAGTGACATTTACTTCGCAACATTTGTAATAAATGATAGATGTATATTTCTTAGAGGTTGTCCATAAATTACGTAATCACTTTTGTACGTAAATTGGGTCAAATTTACGTATAAAAGTGATTACGTAATTTATGGACGGGACGGGATAGTGAAATAGGCCTACAGGGGATACCACTTTAAAAAAAACACGCCGCGATATTTTACACACACACACATAGGTATAATATATATATATATATACATACATACATATATAAACACTTTTATACTTGATTATATTGCGCTGTCTAATGCACAAGTTGGTTCAATCAAGTGAATATACAAAACTTGAGATATTTTCAAAACGAAATCAGCTAGGATTTTAATTCAAAACGATATTTCATCAGAAAAGCATTACAAACACTTGGAAACATTCAGTTTACGTTGCCATTTTAGGTCAACTTGAAGTTGCTTCAGGAGCAGTGTGAGTGGATATGCAAGACCTGGATTAGATGAACACGCAAGAAATATATTGTTGAGGTTTGTCGTAGAGTATGGACAGATCCGCGGTTGGTTAAGAACGGATTACCAATGTATCCTAAAAAGTATCCGACAAATAATGTTAGAGATAAGACGGAAAAAAGAAGAAGAGGAGGAAAAAAGGAATGTAGAACCTCTCTAAAACAAAGGTCTTCATAAACGCTCGTTTATTTTTCCTCAGGAATACGATAAAATAACTCAAGATCGACACTAAAGTACCGTGAATATGCTCCGGGACTTGTTGAACTAATGGAGGATTCCTATGTGTATGTAAAAGCTAGTCAACTCTCTAAATGCAAGAGATTGTCGAATGATTGACTAACATTGGTTCGAATGTTACTAAATGAAATTTTTTCAACAAGTGTATTGAGTACATGTTCTGTGACTTCTGTAAAGGACGAAAGTTCCTACCACAACGCTAGAAATATAAGACCTGGATTAGACGAAAATGCAATGACAACATTGCTGAAGTTTGTTGCAGAGTATGGGTTGGGGAAGGATTGGAAATTAACAAGTAACAAACGTTTTCAACACAGCATCCAACAGAAACTGGAAGTGTTGAGACGTGTTGAACGAAAACAAGAAGAAGCAGAAGATGGCGATGAACTTCCAAATGAAATATTTTGCCCGAAACGCAAGTATATTCTTCCGGACTATGATAAAAATGACTCCAGATGGACATTAAAGTACCGTGACCCTGCTCCGGGACTTGTGGAACTAATAGAACATTCCGGTGTTTATGTCGATGCCGACAAACTCGCTGAATGCAAAAGACTGTCAAATGATTGCGAAACATTGGCTCAAATGTTACTAACCAAAATTTTGACTACAAGTGCATTGAGTGTATGTTCATTTTCTAAAAAGAATCGCGAATGTTACAAAACTTACAGAAGGTACCGTAGAGCCCCGCAAGCCGGTCGCCCACGCGCGCGTTTGCAACCGACTACTAGACCTGCATTAGATGCACATGCCGAAATAATATTACTGAACTTTGTTGATGAATATGGACTTCAAAAGGGTTGGAAAATATTGGACTTCCGGTTTATTAAAAAGAGTATGATCCATAAAATTCATGCAATAAGGGCTGAAGAGAGGGAATTTAGACTATAGATATTATTCCCTCTATAGCATAGCTATATAATACTTAATTATAATCGATTCCAAAATATATTTTTTTCCTAGACTTTGTAATCTGTTTTCTTACATAATTAATTCTATGAGAACTTTTGTTATCGTAAGTATTGTTTTTATATCGTGATACGATGCAATAATAAAAAAAAACTTTTTACAAAAAAAAAACAACCGACCTCCAAAAAAAAAAACACTACAAAGTGAAAAATAACTTTAATTTCGGATGTCGGTGTCTTGGGTTTTGTATTTTCGTTTTTTGCCACCGACTTCCGAAATTAAAGTTATTTTTCACTTTGTAGTGTTTTTTTTTGGAGGTTGGTTGTTTTTTTTGTAAAAAGTTTTTATTTTTCACTTTTTAGATGTGGTACCTACCCCACACACATTCGAATACCGCTACCTGCTACCAGTGACAGAAACTTATCATATCATCTACATACTAAGTGGAAAAAAAAAACGTATTTTGTAGCTAACTCAAAAACTATCCAAGCAAAGTTAATAAAATTTATATGGGACCAATTCCAGAGCACACCCTTTCAAACAAAAAAAGAATTTTCAAAATCGGTCCACAATTGACGGAGAAATCGGTGGACATACATAAAAAAAAAAAACATACGCGACGAACATATAACCTCCTCCTTTTTAGAAGTCGGTTAAAAATAAGAACATTAAACACAATTATCAGATAAAAAATTAACAGTTCAATACAATTAAAATCATTTCAGTCAAAATGCAATTAATAAATACGTAATAGTCAATACGTATTACTTATAAGTTTTTAATAATAATTTATTATGCACATAATATAAACCTTCCGGAATAAATTCTAAATTGTGGTGAAAACCACATCAAAAATCCATTGCGTAGTTAGGAAGAACAACGCGGTCAGATAGACAGACACCATTAATTTATAATATGTAATTGTGTATAGAAAATACTAAGGATTGCTGAAAGCAATCGTTGCGTCGTGATTTCGTGACGAAACATCATCTGAATTAAATGCAGATTATGACAAGAAAACTAATTTCCATGGTTGGGAATGGTTGGGAAAGTGATCGATTGAACGTTTTGCAAGATACCTATTAGATAACATACAAAATCATTTGAAATACGTGCGAATATTATTAGCAAAAGCCATAATTAATAGGCTAGTTGACCGTTTTTGATAAACCGATCACTAATGTTTCTTGTGGTCTATTTCTCACAAAAAATATGAATATTTCAGCAAAATAGCAACATTAACAAGACTAATTATAACGCAAATAAGTGAAAACTTCTTTAGGCGAGATAGGCATTTTTGAGATGGGAATAAACCATTGACTTCGTGACACTAACGCAATTTATCGATACCGTGGAGTAAAAGACATCAACGCGTTGATTATCGCGGTGCCGATTTTTTTTCAAGTTTTCATTTCTGTCGGCACTCTCGGAGTGCCACTGTTTTTTTTATTGTGAAAACCGGGCATATTGTCGTGACAATTGTTGTATAATCTTTATTCTTGGAACTACCCGAGAGTCTAACTATTCAGGATGGTACATTGCTAACGCCAAAGATCCCGCTCCATTTCATATGTCCCTAAGATTAGTAGATGATAAGATTCATCAGCCTCCATCCGAGGATCGCGGAAAAAGCGATGGATCGATAATATCAGACACGTGTCAAACATAACGAAGTGTAGCCAGGCATGTGTTAGTATGTGCCATTATGCAGTCATTCATTTTTTGCCTCTTGCTTTGTGTATCTCTCGTTAGAGATGAGAAAGGCGTGGTTTTTGTCTCTAAATGGAGGTTTTGTACGTAATTTATGGGAACAGCAGCAACAAATGCTGTCACTGCAAATGAGAATAAACACGAAAACTGCATTGAACACGTAAAGTTTTTAGAACGTTTACCATATTATATTTTTGTCATGCCAATCGTGTTAGTCTTCTCTCAGACTTTCGTCTATGTAAAGATTATCTTTACGTTACAATAAACTAATCACGAACAGTTTTTCACAAACAATTTCGTTGTGTCTCAGGTTGTCGGCCATGACATGTGAGGAGCGTGTTTGCAAACCAAAGAAATGAATGGATTTTGTAAAAACCGGCCAAGTGCGTGTCGGACCACGCACAATGAAGGGTTCCGTAGTTGGGATGAATTTATCCCAAAAACAAACTTAACTTTGTAGTTGAAAAATATATTCTCCCATACGGAATGTATGAGAAAACATGTTTTACAACTGCAAAATTAAGTTGGTCGATTATTACTCGTTAACTTGTAGAACCTACTTAGCTGTGATAGTTTTTCTTTTAATTTCGTTATATAACCTACTGCTGTGATTTTTTTCACATATCCAAAATCAACCATTTAGCTGGCAGGGGGGGGGGACAATTGACTCTAACAAAAATTAGCACTTTATAGTTTACATACATACATCCATAAACTCACGCCTTCTTCCCATGGGGGTAGGCAGAAACTACAGAACGCCACCTGCTACGATCCTTACATAGTCCTTTTGCCTCGTTTACGTTCATACATCTGGTCATACACGCACGCCGGTTGCGAGTACTACGCACCTGGCCTTTCTGAAGAACATCACCAATAAGGTCAGTATATGTCCTCCTAGGGCGTCCCCGCCCGGCCTTTCCCTTTACATCAGCCTTGTAAATACATTTTGTTCGCCTTTAAAGTTTAATATTTCGCAAACGGATCCTTGAATCCAAAAATGGCCGAAACCTCACAATGTTTTTAAAGGACCTTTCCAATGATACCCCACACTATGCGATAAAAAATAAAAAATCACCACTTTACGTTTAGGAGAGGTACCCTAAAAAAAAATGTTTTTCATAATTTTGTTTTACCACTTTGTCGGCGTAATTAATATGTATACCTATGTCAAATTTCAGCTTTCTAGTACTAAGGGTCTCGGAGCTAGACCGCGGACAGACAGACAGACGGACATGACGAAACTATAAGGGTTCCTTGTTTACTACGGAACCCTAAAAAGGATAGGATTGAATAGGAAACTAAGAAAATGAAAACTAGGGTTGTAAGCAAGTTCCTACTTGTTAGTAGTAGAAGTACTGAAGTGAATTAAGAAGTGAAAAGAAGAAGAAAAAGAAGAAGAAGTGAATTATGATTGTAAGAGCAGGAGAATCATGATGGTTCCTTCTACCATAATTATTGAAAATCAAACTTATTATTCACGAATTTCGGAAATTTATACAAGGTGAAAATGAAATGACCAACCCTGGATCAACCCGGAACTCGCGAAGAAAAATCTGTCGCTCCATACATTTATGTTCGCGTAAGTCGACAAACTTGTAGGGAACGGCAGACTTTTTATTTTTGAGATTTCTTGGTTTGTCTCTCAGTAAAAGATGTTCATAATGATAAGTATAATGACCTCTTAGGAGGTTTTCAGTTATTTCAAGAACACCTTGTTATCCATAGATAAGACTTCACTCTAAGGTGTGATGTCCATTGGTCTGGAGATGTGACTGCTTCGTTGGTCGTAAGCGCTACTGCTGAGCATGAGGTCCTGGGTTCGATTCCCGGATCGGGAAAAGTGTTATTGGATTTTTCCATCAGGAATTTCTCAGTAGCAGCCCGGAGTCTGGATTTGTACCCAGTTGATGGCAATAGGCTCGCTCCCTATGACATGAGACATAACAAAAAAAATACAACCGACTTCCAAAAAAAAACACTACAATGTGAAAAATAATTTCGGAAGTCGGTGTCTTTGGTTTAGAATTTTCGTTTTTTGCCACCGACTTCCGAAATTATTTTTCACTTTGTAGTGTTTTTTTTGGAAGTCGGTTGTTTTTTTTGTAAAAATATTTTATTTTTCACTTTTTAGTTGTGGTACCTACCCCACATAAATTCGAATACCACTACCTGCTATGTAAATAACAGTGACAGTAACTTATCATATCATCCACATACTAAGTGGGAAACAATACGTATTATTGAAGCTAACTCAAAAACTACAAAAGCAAACTTAATAAAATTTATATGGGACCACCTCTGAAGTATGACTTACCAAATAAAAAAAGAATCATCAAAATCAATTCAAAATTGGCGGAGTAATCGCGTAACAAACATACAAAAAAAAAAAAAACATACAGTCGAAATGAGAACCTCCTCCTTCTGGAGTCGGTTAAAAAATAGTATAAATGTGTAGTTTCAGTCACTCTACACTGATTGTAATTAGGCATGCAGGAGTGACTCTGACGTCATTGACAATGATATCGGGCGGAGGCACGTCCATTTCAGATTAGCAGTTAGAAAGTTCCTATGTAACTTCATCATTTCTGATTGGTTTTTTATCACTATCAGTAATTTAAAGGGGCTTGTTTTTAGTATCTATCGGAAGCATTATGTCCCTATGATAACAGGATTAGAATTTGTATAAAATCATCTACCAGATTAATTTCTGCATAATACCGGTTAATTTATATTTTTATTTTACTGTATGAAACTTGAATGGTTAATTAGGAATGTAAACACTAAGCTTTGTCAGCCATTCAAGCTTAATATAATTAAAATTAGTTTGCAATACTAGGTTGTTTCCCTAGTAAGTATTATAGTCTATTTTCTTGACGAGTATCTACCTCTTTATAATTTAATTCAATGGTCTGAAGTTTTTAATCGTCAATATTATTTTGTGCTTTATGTTAAGCAGTTTTTCAACAGCGACTGAGCTACGCCACGTGTAGCTTCGCTTTTCATGTAAAATGTAGGCGGGATCGTCCACAGCGACCCAAGGCTGAGCTACGCCCAAATGTGTGTCCGGCAAACAAATGAACCGCGCAGCTAACGTGGGTTAGAGGTGCTGCACACAATATGTTCGGCAGTGTTTGTGAACAACAAAGCCGACCCGAAGCTATAGCTAAACATAATAAATATACATATACGAGTATATACATATAGGGAATCTATGCTTAATTTTAACGACAGAAAAAATATTTAAAAAATCTAAATATTTTTTTTATATTTTATATGGAATTAAAAAAAAATTGTACCTAAACTGTGTAACTTTTAAACTGAATCATCTATCGCGATGAAACAAACTCCATAATGATTGGAAGTAATTAGGCGTCCACATAAAATGAAAACTGAGAAAAAAAAAACTACACTCAATTGAAAATAAACAATTTTACAATAATTGTAAAATTTATAAATAAGAAGCCAAAGAGAATTAAAAAAAAAAAAATGAAAAGAAACAATTTTTTTAATATTTTTTCCGTCGATAAAACTAAGCATAGATTCCCTCATTTCTATATGTGCACATTATGAAGAATCACTCTGTATAATTCGGCTTTCACTCGGCTCGTGCTGGGGGCCTACCACCAGCTCATAAAGCAGTATTATTTTAATATTACTTCAGTGTTGGAAAGAGATGAAGCTCTACAGGTCATATAGCTCCATCTCTTTCTCCCACTGAAGTAATATTAAATAATACTGTTTATGAGCTGGTGGTAGGTCCCCTGATCGGTAAATTTCGTTCGGCATATACTCTCGCTTATCATGTATTATATATGTATGCTCGGCTTTGCTCGAAATGTGCTGAACTGACCCACAGTTCGGCACATTTCGAGCAAAGCCGAGCAGCTTTTTTCGAACATCATGTCTACATTTTCATATTTGATTTTGCCGGCCGGCTGTGCTGAATCATGCCGACCCGAACATGAAAGTCGACTTACCTGTGCCCTCCCACATGGGTCTTCCAGGTCGCATTGGCTCCTGAGGAACACCTCTAGCAGCCCCATGAACAGCATGAAGGCGCCCCCCCCGCAGGTAGCAGCCAGGGTCGGACCCGGCTGCGTCATCGGGCAGTCGCACGTTATCGCCATCTGGTGGTCAAGAAACGAAGCTTGTTAAAATGATTTTTTGTATATACATCATCAAAATTATTCAGCCGAATGACGTCAACTGCTGGACATATTCCGTATTCGGATTTGTTTACTAACCTACGCGTAATACTCGCAAACAATCGATATTGTCTTGAGGCTTGAAACCGATAGGGACATCGTGGCCCCCGGCAACAGGGCAACCGAAGGAACACGGGTGGGTTTTAGTCAGTAAGAGTCTGACACGCCCTCCCGCTCTGCCCAGAGCGGGAGAAGATATTTGATAATTTCCCACACAAAAAAAAAGGCTTACATACAGAAGCTGTAGTGAATGCATTAAACAAGACATGTGGATATTTTAATGGTACGCACGGCTACACATCAAGGTATACATTTCCAGTTTATGCTGATCTCGTATTGTATAGGATTTCCGTACAATGCGAGATCAGCTTATACTGGAAATGTATGGCTTGATGTGTGGCCGTGTGTACACATATTTTCCCCATTCTTGAAAAGTTCGTTTTTTTTAACTTACGAACGTCTGAAGTGTAGGGGAGAAAGGGGTAATGAGAGTCACTTAAGCAGTTATTGAAATAAATAACAGGTTTATGTCTAGAACTTGATTAAAATAAACTCTTAAGTTACTTTAATTAATAAACTATCAGTCTCAAATAGGTTCATTATCTTTGGCATCACAGTTTAGGAACTATAAATATTTTAAAAAAAAACGGCGTTGACCACCATTGTCAGCATATGCGGATAATTATGGTCACTAAATAGGCAATGAGAGTCAACACTTATCACACACGTAACCTCGTGGTGTATCCCACCCAGTGCACTCTTTGTGCGCCCACAACCTACAAGAAGTGCATCTGTACCACAACTCGTTGTTGCGGCCAAATTCTCCACATATCAGGCAGACATTCCCAGCATCATCGTCATCTTCCTCATTATCATCACATATCTGATTTAGGCTGACATCTGACTCCGAAGAAGTGTTTTTTCTTGGAGCACGCGCCTTTTGGCTTTATTTACCACCTTTTTCTGAGATTTGTGCTTGTTACCTTACCTCCTTTATCTTTAATATTCTTTTTCTCTGCTTTCGCCGCTTTTTATTTTCTTTTTCCATGAGACTTTCTTTGAAAGGTGTTGAAGTCAGAATTTTTGCATGTTTTTTCATTTGGCCTTTTCTTGCCTTTTCATAAGGTGTTTTACGGGGTAGTGGAATCAGGTCTTCTATATTTGAGTTTAATTTTGCATCAATTCTCAATGAATCTTCTAATAATATAAGCGACACTAGATTTACTGCTGCAGATGATGTGGATGGTATTGGATCAATTGATGCAGATGATGTAGATGGCATTAGATCGATTGCTGCAAATGATGTAGATGGCATTGGATTTATTGCTACGAATAATGTAGATAGCATTGGATCTCAATAGATCTACATCATTCGCAGCAATCTGCGAATGATGTAGATGGCATTGGATCCATTGCTGCGGATTTTGTAAATGGCATTGGATCTATTGCTGCAAATGATGTAGATGGAATTGAATTTATTAGTTCAGGTGTAGATGAAATTGGACCACGCTTTTGAAGACTAGAAAACGGTATATTCGTAGCTTTAGAAGCATACCTCATAGAGTGACCATGTTTCATGAGGTCTTCTGCTTTTGAAAATGTATCGGAAGACCACTGAGCTTTGTTAGTGGACCTAGGGCGTATTTTTGGCATTCCTAAAACAAAAATAAAAATTAATCAATGTTTGAACACAACTAACAAACATCGCGGTCAATGGGAGTCAACTCCCATTGTCCGCATTTCACCGACTCTCATTGCCCAATTATACCCAATAGGTAAAAAAAAATGCAAAATAAAATAATTTGTTGTTAAATCACCACAAAATGATCTTAAAACTATTATTTAGACATACAGTCACACAACAAACAAGTTAATTACATATTCGTGTTAAAATGATGTACTTACCGCTAATTTTGTTCACTCGTAAAATAAGATGCAAAGCGCGCGAAAACGTGCGGCGACATTCCCTTACAAACGATGGCCGCGCCCTGACCGCGCGACGCGGGCGGGGTGGGAGGTGTATGTAACGAGTCCCTATGGTTGATATTCTTTTGTCTACACTCTTTCGTTTGAATGTTATGAACGTGACCACCACTGCCCGCTGACTACGATTACCCCTTTCTCCCCTACCTAAATGAAAACTCAGCCTAATTATAATATCAGCCGAAAAGAAGTTGTAAGCTGAAGCGATATTAAGGACCTGTACGCGCACTCAGTACGTAGGTATCTATTAGACATCACCCTCGTTATTAACAACATGGGGAAACGAATGGATCCCGGGAATAATGATAGGTTGTGTGTGACTGCGCCTTACTAACTAATACACCACTATGTTTCTTTAAATAGCCAGGGATGCTGGATTGTCCACTCTCCCGGCAAGCCATTACCCTCTAAAGGTAACCAACGTCATTAAAATCAGCACAAAAAAGACAGCAGATCGTTATTACTTGTTAACCTTTAATTAAGTTTCGCAACGATTCTCGCTAATCGCGCCTTACCGTGTGCGCGTGCGCCGGTCAAAGCGCACTCGAGCAAGGTTGTACGCAGTCTTTTCGAAGGTAATGTCAGGTACACACTCACTGACTCTGGTGCAGTCGGTACACGCCCACATCGATTTTTTAATACCTACTTAAGCCATTACAGGCGCAAGGGCTGCAGCGCAACGCATTTTCATACAAAAACCGGCCAAGTGCGTGTCGGACCACGCACAATGAAGGGTTCCGTAGTTGGGATGAATTTATCCCAAAAATAAACTTTGTAGTTGAAAAATATGTTCCCCCATACGGAATGTATGGTAAAACATGTTTTTGCAACTGCAAAGTTAAGTTGGTCGATTATTACTCGTTAACTTGTAGAGCCTACTTAGCTGTGATAGTTTTCCTTTTAATTTCGTTATATAAACTACTGTTGTGATTTCACACACCCAAAACCAACCATTAAGCCGGTACGGGGGGGGGACACTTGACTCTAATAAAAATTAGCACTTTAAAGCTTAATATTTCGCAAACGGATCCCTGAATTCAAAAATGGTTAATACAAACTCACAATGTTTTTGAAGGACCTTTCCAATGATACCCCTCATCATGGGTAAAAAAACAAAAAAAAAACATCACCACTTTACGTGTATGAGAGGAACCCTAAAAATTTTTTTTTCATAATTTTGTTTTACCACTTTGTCGACGTAATTAATATGTATGCCTATGCCAAATTACAGCTTTCTAGAACGAAGGGTCTCGGAGCTAGACCGCGGACAGACAGACAGACGGACATGACGAAACTATAAGGGTTCCTTGTTTACTACGGAACCCTAAAAAACTGCGCTGCGACTCGCCTGTAGTGTGCGTTGATTCATAGGAAATGTACGAAAGTGATGAAAGAGGATTTTTGCAATGCGTTGTTTTGTGGTGCGGCCGGCCCCAGACTGAGCGAGCCTTAACAGTACCCCGTATGAACTATGATGGGGATATATTGAAAAAAATGGGCTTAACAAGACTTTCGATAGCTATAAGTTTGTTATAATTATGTAGTTCCATTTTCTTGGTTTCGATACTTTTGTTCAGTTCCACAAACGCTCACATGGCACTGTGTCGACTTGTACAGGAGACCTCACTTCAGTGGTACCACCTTGACCTTTAGCTGACCTAACATAGTACGGAGTTTCAATAGAGCCCAGCTTGTTCAGATTTTGTTACCACTCATTTGAGGCCGTACTGTACATATTTGTCGGTGGTGTCATATAGCAGTACCTGGTGACTAAAGAGAAAGAAGGTAACATTTTAATATCATCAGATAGATATTCAGTAAATATAATGTTACTTAACTTTTCCTACGATAAGCTGTGCTTTAATACAACAAATCAAATCATTTATTTCTTTGCAAAAAATGGGTATAGTACATAGGTGTTTTTGTAATAAAGTTCTCCATATTTTACCGTCACATGGGCATGCAAAGGTTTACAAATCCAAATTTTTTTTTTTTGAAATATGCAGATCATTGGAATTACAAAAAAATAAACAAAAATGTCAGTGTGGTCACAGTAATAAAAAAAAATATAAAATAAGACTAAGTAAGCGAACCAGGTTCACAATAATTATGTCAATCAGGGTAATAGTATGTCAATTAGTTAGTGAATCATCATTAAGAAATTCGTCAATCGTGTAATAAGTTTTCATAATTTAAAAAAAAGCAATGTTGTTGTCAGTTCAATGCCCTCACTTGTCTCCTCATTATATCAAACACACACAGATTGGCATTGAGTCTTCAGTCATTCATTATAATATGTGATTGATATGATAACATCTCTCTCGGGTCGTTGCGTTTGTAGGTCTGTGTGTCGCGGCCTTATCGTGAACTACCTAGGTACTTATTATTGTGAGACTAATTATTAGTGGTTAAGACAAGACACATTGTGTTGTGTCAGTGCCTGACAAATTTATTTTCATAATCATGTTTTCAATTATTTGGGGATCACTGACCCATCCAACACCCAATGCGAGTGCGGTGCTTCTGATCAGACCATGCCACACTTGCTGGAGTGTCCTATGTGCCCGTTCAGCTGCACCTCGGATGACCTAAAGAATGCCACTGATGCCGCAATCAACGTGGCCACTTGCTCAGCTGAGCTCATACAATATAAAATAAAAAATAAATAAAAAAATACAACAAAGAAGAGTATCAACACGAAAAAAAGAAGAAGAATTATTATTTGGGTATAATTTGTGAATTCTATAGGCGCTGGTTTCTCCAGATCTTAGAGTAAGCCCAACAGGCACACCTACCAATTAATATTCTATTCAGTTTAGTGGTACATAACATTTTTAAGTGGTCTATAACATTCCCACTGCTGGGACAGACCTCTTCTCTGCTGTGAGAGGGAGTGAACCGTAATCCATCACGGCCCAGTGCGGGCTGGTGGATGTCACGTCTTCGAATCTTTGGTTCCAGGACACGCAGGTTTCTTCACGACTAACATACCTACTTGATTTAATTTAATTAAAGAAAATTAAAAAATAAGTGGTAATGCTTTGCCAATTTATTAAATAATCTAAGCACCAATGAAATATGTAACACGTTAAGTTTAAAATTACGCACATATCCGCTACATGGTAAGTAAATCAATGTAATTAGTCAGGTAATCAATGAAATCACATAAATTAGTCAAATGTTATGTATTGCTCAGGATATAGGCGATTTAAATCGCTTTGGAGTTGCCGCAAACGAACAGAAGATAGGCGTAGGAGGTATCAGGCTTTATTTATATAGCGGTACAAGGTTCTTTTGGCGCATGGACAAAATCGGAACTAACTACCATATACTAACCATATTGTTTTTCAATACATTTCACAAAATAATATTTGCACAAATTTTTAGTAACAGCGCCTCCCTGTCAACGTCATTCGAGCGCCAAAAGATCAAGCTATTTTAAAACCTACAAAAAAATCCTGCCGTAAAGTTCAAAAAGTAAAAAAGGATGTCATTATTTTCTATATGGCTATCAATTTTTAGAATAGAATTATATTTATTCAAGTATCGTATGACTCATAAATGACACAAACAACACACACACAACACAACACTTACAACTATATTACAAAAAACTGACACAAATAGTAGTGGATCACCGCTGTGACAACCCACGTGAGATGGCACAACAGCGACCCACGAAAACACAGTCTAGGCCAGGGTTTCTCTAACTGTGCATCGCGACGCCCTGGGGCGTCACGGCACTATCCCAGGGGCGTCGTGAGGCGATCCACACAGATTAGAAACCCTTTCCAGTCGATCTTACTACTATCAACACTTTTGACAGAGGAAGAAGAACAATTACTAAATACAATTATCCTGTGACTCCAGCCTTAAGCTCCAATACGACAAAGACAAACTGCTTGAATTTTGGAGCTCAGTTTCTCAATATAGAGAAAGAGATGAGAGTGGCAATTTCTAAACTTGAGCCCCGTTTTGAGAGGCTATGCTCAGAAAAGCAATCACATCCTTCTCATTAGTAGCCAGCCAACAAAGTTAAATAAATACCTCTTTTAATTTTTATTATTTGTTTTTATTTTCTAATAAAAATTATAACTGTTATTTGGAGTTTTTCTGATAACTTGTTACTAGGCGCTAGAACTACAACTAGTAGGTACTTTTTGGCAAGAGGGGAGCGTCGCAAAAAAATGGCAAATTCCCAAGGGCGTCACTGTCAAAATAAGTTTGGTAAGCCCTGGTCTAGGCGACTTGAAATCATGCTTAGGATACTGTTGGAGCTGCTCCACACCCTGCGCACCGTGGAACCGTACTTTTTGCGCATGTTTTTGTAGAAATAATCTACATGCGCATCCGCGAACATCCCCGATGCATTACAGAAGCGGGGTAGCGCCACCAGCATCCTAAACGTGTTATTGTACTGAACGCGGAGAGCGTTGTACGATCTTTGCGTATATCTAGCCCAAAGGCTGCTCATGTAAGAAGATGTACAGTAGGCAGCGTTCGGGAAGCTACGCAATATCTTTTCGTCCCACATACCACAGTGTCTCAAGACGAAAGTCTTTGACCAGTGCGTGTTGCCAGTGATGACCTATGGTACTGAAACGTGGTCGCTCACAATGGGTCTTATCAGAAGGCTAAAAGTCACCCAAAGGGCAATGGAGAGGGCTATGCTTGGAGTTTCCCTACGTGATCGAATCAGAAATGAAGAGATCCGCAGGAGAACCAAGGTAACCGACATAGCCCGAAGAATTGCCAAACTTAAGTGGCAATGGGCAGGACACATTGCTCGCAGAACGGATGGCCGATGGGGTCGAAAGGTTCTGGAGTGGCGACCACGTACCGGAAGACGTAGCGTTGGAAGGCCTCCCACAAGATGGACCGATGACCTTGTGAAGGCCGCAGGAATCCGCTGGATGCGGAAAGCACAGAATCGGTCGAAGTGGCGGTGCTTGGGGGAGGTCTATGTCCAGCAGTGGACGTCTTTCGGCTGAAAATGATGAGGCTCGAAAGAGTGTTTTCTTAACAGGAAGTGAGCATCGTGCAAACCTGCGAGCCAGCATATTCGCTCTAACCGACAACGCTCTCCGCATTTAGCACTTACCTACATCTATTTACATGCCTCAATTTTTTCTTGTAATAATTCATCAATTTCTAACACCTAGCATTTTCATGTATCCAGAACAAGTAAAGCTATCCTTAAAATACCACAAGCTCATGTAAGTATTTAGAATAGAATCAAATTGGATCGAATTATAAGTCAGTTATCTTCATAAAATACTGTAATATATTTCTGAGTGCACAAGTCCAGTTACCGGATTAGTCTCGGTCATGCAAACACAGTCAGTGTGTAATGGCCTAATAGTCATATTTCTTCGATAAATGGATCTTACGTAAAACGTAGTGAGTATTGACCCCGTCAATTATTGCAAATCATTCATATTATGGTATCTAGGTATTGTAAAACATTACATAAGTTTCTGGTACCTAATGTCTGTTTAGATGTATGGGGTTGAGCAATCTGAAGTGGCACTGGGTCGGCCATATTAGCGTAGAGCCGATGACCGTTGGGGTACACGTGTGCTTGAGTGGAGACGGTCGAACGCCCTTAGGCTAGGTGGAGCGACGATCTTCGCAGGGTAACAGCTGGATGAGAGTTGCCGAGAATCGAGCTGAATGGCGTGCAATTGGAGAGGCCCATGTCCAGCAGTGGACTGCTGTAGGCTAATGATTTATGCAGTCGGGCTTATCTTAGCAAGTACTTGTTGTGTCATGGTGAGATTTTATCCTTGATTTTAGAGCTTTCGATAAAGATTGCTGTCCTGTCATGTCGTACATGTGGTGGTTTAAAGGTAGCGTTACTTAGACTCGCCATGGGGCTAGATGTGGGTGTACACCTTTGACAAGTCTTATAATGAATCCAGGCGTGAAAAATGAATTAAAACTTGTTCCTACGTTTATAGAAACATTTGACCATTGATCTGAATCTCAACGTCGGCCAAAACTGATCGTTTATCAACCCCAATCTAATCATCATGACAATGGTTCAAATCTCTAGATTAACCTTGTTAATTAACCTTATGTGTGAACATAAGGTTAAATTAGCAGATTATGTTTAAAAGGTGAGTTATATCTTTGTGCGTTTGACCTTAAGGTGAACCTTTTAGGTCAAAAGTGCGGTAGTAGGTACCTGCCTATTATTGTTTAGTAAATGAACAAGATAACTTGTACAAGATAATTTTCCAAATTACTATAAATATTATGGCTTTGTTGCTACGGAGAATAACTGACTCTTAAGAGCGCTAACACACTGGGACGAAATGGCGACGTCGTCGCTGGCTACCTATCCAAAAAATTCGTATTGAAATGTATGGCAGTTAACCCACGTTCCCGGTACGTATTACGTACACAAGTAAGTTACGTCTCCCTCACTCAGGTAGGGGTGGGTCGTTACGTGATTTTCGAGAAACGTAACGTAACTAGTGACTCCGAGGACGTCACCGGTTTTAAAAATTAGTGATTTTAATATTCCATTTGAAATAAGATTAGACATTTAAACAAACCTTTTTTACAGTCCGTTCAACCGATTTTGACTTCTATACCGTAGGCATAAGGATGGCATTAAAAGCAAAAAAAGTGGTTACAATACCAATGTTTACTGCAGCTGCATTTGTCATGTTACCAACGCAATAGAAGTCAAAATCGGTTGAACGAACTGTAAAAAAGGTTTAGTTAAATGTCTAATCTTATTTCAAATGGTGTATAGTTATTTTTCAAATTCTATTCGGTGATTCTATCGAAGAATTACAGTTATTTGCGAAACGAAAAGCTTTAAGTTTTTGGACCGAATAAGTTTTTGTAGTTCCATATCTCATCATCTGTTACGATGCCTCATTGAGGTGGATAACAATTAAAATTCTATTGTGTCTCGTTAATGACAGTTGAAAGGATCAAAAATCAGATTAACTGACACTGAAGTAATATTAAAATAATACTGCTTTATGAGCTGGTGGTAGGCCCCCTGGGATCTACGTCATTGGAATCATTGGAGAAAACCGTGTCTAATCCACAGCGGTTTTCCCCTTTGGGCGCCAAAATTCAAAGTAGTCGATTGTTGGGATTGGGATTCCTTATAAAAATATTCGCTGGTCGATAAGGTGCTAGCGCGGCTGATTGCCTATTATGGTGCGTTTAAAGTCTATTTATGTATCAATTGCCATTATTTGAGTCCTTTTAAGGGTTCCGTATGTCCGGATGAAAAGATGGAATCCTTACAGGATCTCTCATGTCTGTCTGTCCGTCCGTCTAAACGGCGCTAACTTATTAGGGTCTGAAATGGCAATGGGCGTTCCTCAAGGTTCGATATTGGGTCCATTTCTCTTTTTAGTTTACATTAATGATTTACCCTAATTACTTCAAAATCAACCAAAGATGGTGTTATTTGCAGATGACATATCATTGATCTTCTTGGTTACAAAATCTTGACGATGTGAATAACTCTATTCTTCAGGTCCAAGATTGTTTTACGGTAAATAATTTGGTAATAAATAAAAAAAACAAATGCATTAGATTTAAATTACCGAATTTTAGAAGTAGCGAATGTGACATCATATTGAATGGAGAAAAACTCGAATTTATTCATCAAACGGTTTTCCTAGGAATCACGCTAGACAAGAAATTACAATGGGGACCTCATATAGCATCTCTTGCGGGGCGGCTAAGCTCGGCCGCTTAGGCTGTTAGAAAGATAAGACAGTTAACGAATGTAGAAACCGCGCGTTTGGTCTATTTTAGCTACTTCCACAACATTATCTTGTATGGCATTTTACTGTGGAGTCGGGCTGCTGACATTGAATCCATCTTTATTTTATAAAAGAGAGCTATCAGAACCATTTATAATCTACGTCATCGCGAATCTCTCAGGGAACTATTAGAAAAAATGCCAATTCATTGCTAATTCATTTATGAAAACATTTCGATTAAGTAGGTATTCCCGATGTCCACCACCGATTATTCCCGAAGTCCACCACTTGTTTTACAGACACAGAAACAGGGGACAGCGAAACAACTTTTAGAAATTATCCTGTTGTCCACCACTGGGGGACAGCGTCACAACTTTTTTAATTATTTCCATTCGCCACCACTGCACACTGGTGGATAGCGACATGGATTTTTGAATATTCCCTATGGCCGCCGCTGGGGGACACTGGCACAACTTTTGTTCCAATTCCCACTGGCCATCAATTTAAATTATTATATCTAGAGACCAGTAAAGGATAGCTTAATATACTTACGGATTTATTTATTTTTTGCAGATAATGCTAACAGTGAATATAAACATTCCGAAATTAAATGGTAGGTAATTAATAAAGTCATAAGTATTTTAACCAACTGTTATTAAATGTTTCACAAAAATATAAAAAAGAACATCCTACTACATAATAAACCTTTTTTAATTTTTATTGAAGTGGGTAATTAGGTTGATATAATATTTTCAAAGCCGGTTATAATTAGATAGGTACAAATTTTAAAATTGAAAAACTTGATAATTTAATTTTAAAACTTGTTAGACATAATTTATCAGATCAGACGTGTTTCTGAGGAGTTTGTTGCGTCGTTTTCCCAGCTAAAACACTGAAGTGATGAAGGGCAGGCGTTTCGGGTGTTTTCTTTTGTAACTTTTGACGTTAAATAGTGCCTAATTATTTGAATACGTGTAATTGTTGATGTTCAAATGTACTAAAATAGCAGTTAAGAAGGGCAGGCGAAACGGACCAGTAAAAGAACTATTCTGCGAGAGTAAAATTAATCAACATCATTACGCTACTACTAAACACAAAAAAACAAACGACATGATGATAAACACGACACGACACGACATCGAATATATTAAGATAATTAAGATATTAGATGATTTCTAAAATCCGTAATTGGTCCGTTTTATCTTCATAAGCGAGGCACAACGGACCACGTTCACGGAGCAACACTGCCTCATCATCGTCTTCGTCACAGCCAGCGTAAACATATTGCAACCATAAATGAATGGCATCATAATTAACATGGGGTTTTGTACCTGAGGGTCTGTCTCACCTTCCTTTCCTCTTATTGAAAACACGAATTATTTAGAGGTACTTTATATTCAGAAGGGAACGTCAAAACGCCACAATTTTACGAGCACAACTTTTGTCTGGCTTGACACAAAAACATAATAAAATCAATTTAAAAGGATTTGATTGAATCGTATTCGGGTTGGTTTGGTTGGGTCGGTCATTGCCGAGTCATCGTTTTTCTTGCAATGCAAATTATTCAAATTAGTTATTTAGCTTCCGTCTTTATCTTTTTATAACGTTTAAGGAAGTTATTTATACTGCAGAAAATATAAAAGGTGGCAAAGGTCTTGGCAATGTCTTCCATGGAGTGAGTTCTGGGTCCATTTTAGTATTTTTATCTGTCTGTTAATTTGTTTCTCGTTTCTTAGAGAAGTTTTGTCAAATATGTTTAATGAAGTTAATTTCCAATCAATATAAACTATTGCTTTGTGCAAGGTAGGACTTTTTGTAATCAAATATGTTCTTAGAGTACTAATGTGCTTATTGCGTAGATTTGTAATATCTATTATGCCTCCTCCTTCCTCTTTCCTTGATGATGTAAATTTCTGTAAGCATGTTCAAATTAATAACTAAGCTTCAGTTTTCATAATATAGGGATAAAAGTCCATTAACTAAAATCATTAAAACTTCTCATAAATCCTTGACCATAACCAGCTCATGAATCCAGTTCCAAATTGACAAACAAACCAGATCTTTAAACAGAATCAGTCTGAGTAGAATGATGTCGTAACGACAGCTGAGCTTGCCAGCAAAAATCTGCGAAAACCAACCTCATCAGACATGGCGTAACACACTTAGTGTCAATTATGGTACGATCGCGCAATCAGGAAAATTCACCTGCAAGCATTGCCGCATATGTATAAACGAGATAGGCTGTCAGTCTGACTGAGATTTTTTGAGATTTGCGTACCTAATGGAGCATTTGATCTGGCTTCGGAACAGACCAAGGATAGAAAATATGAGCTCTCGGAAACTACTAAAGTCTTGAACTATCTTTTCCACTGTGTCCGTGGCAGGACCAGCGCACATGATTTGTGCTTCAAGCTTACCCATCTTCCTCAAAAAGTTTTCCACGAGGGTGTTCTGTGCAGCAAGGACTTCGGCAAATTGATACATTTTGTGATGTGAAGTGCTGACAAATGTTGTGTGATAGGGCAGTTGTTGAGCTGACAGGTGGTGTTTAGAACGTGTCTGTCACGTAAATACACCACAAACGTGTGTACTCTTATTATAATATAACAACAATATTTATTATTGTTTCTGCGGAAGCATAGCTTATATTTAAAAAAAATGGAATAATACTAAGTTTTCATTCATCATTTTTGGTATTACGGAACACATCCAAATTTATCATAAATTTTCGAAAGCTAGTAGTACTATCGCGTCAAGCAATAATTGTCAAAGTGTGCGTGGTAGTATTGCTCACTTTAGGTGTATATTGCTCCGACAGGCACTCACACTAGCGCGACGTGCTTGGAATTGAATTTTGCAAATATCTCGATTTGTAGTTGCGAGCCGTGTTCGCAGGCCTCTTAAGCGACACGCCCCCAAATGTTTTAACGATTTTACAAAACATCGATATTTCTTTAATAAACTTAAGTTTAATATGTAAAATTTATGTATCCGCAAAATTTCAAGTATAAGTTTACCGGCGTTCCTCTCCTCGGTCCACAGTACCAATAAATTAACCAGGAACATTTTATCCTCCTCACTGGCCGATTTTGAGGTACCGTGCCTGACCGATGCGTTGAACGCTTGGAAAATGGCTTGTCCCAATACGGACCTGCCCGACAACCCCTCTTCCCAGAGACGATGGGACGTGCCGCTCTGCAGTATTATACGGAACACTCTGTTAAACACGTCACCTAATACTGTTGAGCGCGCCCGTCTGCTGGCTGTGGGAGAATGGGAGTCAGGCTTGTGGCTTCAGGCGCTCCCGTCATCCACCATAGGCACTATGATGGATGACTCATCGTTTCGGCTCGCTACGTGTCTCCGCTTGGGTGCACCTTGTGTTGCTCCGCATCGGTGTCATTGCGGTGAAGCTGTCGACAGTCTCGGGCGCCATGGTCTGTCCTGCTGCAGGAGCGCAGGGCGCATAGCACGGCACGCCAGCATCAACGACATTATTCGTCGAGCCTTTGTCACCGCCAGCGTACCAGCGGTATTAGAACCAAACGGCTTGGTACGTGACGATGGGAAGAGACCAGACGGGATGACGTTGTTGCCTTGGAAGATGGGTAGGCCTCTGGTGTGGGATGCGACCTGTGTCGACACCCTTGCGCCATCTCATGTTCCTAGCACGGCGGGCTGTGCTGGCGCCGCTGCTGCGGCTGCTGAGACCCTCAAGCGGCGCAAATACTGTAACCTTATTGGCAACTACAGTTTTGAGCCGTTTGGGGTCGAAACGCTCGGATCATGGGGCCCGAGTGCGCGTCTCCTTTTTAAGGATATTTCTCGTCGACTGGTCGACACTTCACGTGACCAGAGGGCTGGCTCGTTCTTTGGCCAAAGAATTAGCATTGCCATTCAACGTGGCAATGCTGCCAGTCTTCTGGGCACGTTTCCGGATGACAGCGATGCGGACGAATACTTCGACGCCTAAGTGTCGTTTTGTTTATAAATTTTATTATTTTTATTTATACAGATAGTTAGTTAGTCTTTTAATTTAGTACTTAATGTAAATAGTTAGCTATGTTAAAACTGTAAAATAAAATTAAAAAAAAAAAAAAAAAAAAAAAAGTTTAATATTATGTATTATACACATAAAACTTCCGGAATAAGATAGATAGATAGAATATTCTTTATTATGTACACCATAAAAATTACAGACATTAATTAAAAATTATTAAATAAAAATCCGTTGCGTTGTATAAAATAACAATGTGGTCAGGTAACACAGGCAGACACGATGAGACTTCAATTTATATTAATAAATGTATAGATATAGATAGATTATACAAGTTTCTATTTTATTTCTGGTGTAGTTGTTATAATATCGGTGTTTGACATCTGTATGTGGCAAGACAACAGGCAAGAGTCTAGAACTGTCTTTTTCAGCCTGAGGTACCCCTAGCTTAGCTCGCCGTCCGATAAGGACCAAGCCCGGGTCGACGGCGCGTTGTGTTCCACGCGCGCCTCAAAGAGATGTCAGCAGAATTGACGGGGTCCGCTAGGGCCAATGCCTACCGGGGGTTCGAAGAAAACCGATAGGGAAATCGTGGCCGCCGGCAACAGGCCAACCGAAGGAACACGGGTGGGTTTTAGTCAATAAGAGTCTGACACGCCCTCTCGCTCCGCCCAGAGCGGGAGAAGTTATTTGATAATTTCCCACCCAAAAAAAAAAGGTACCCCTAGCTGCATTTTAATATTTCTTTGTAGCTTTTTATTTCATGTTAGGTTCACGCGTCTGGTTAATTTATTATGTGTCTGGATTTCATAAAACGTATTTGTTTGCAGAGGTAAATATATTCTTGAACGTATTCCAATGAGGTCACTATAATGGGATTCTCCCAGTCGTCAGCCATAATTTTCGGTTTTAGTAATATTTTCTTAGTTTCAATTTTATGATTTATTTATGACTAGTTGTGATGAAGTTTCTGGCAAATCTGAGGTTGTCTAAGTGAAGTCCATTAACTGTTATTCTTTTTTTAGTCCAGTTCAGGATTTGCATAATATTTTGGAGAACAGTTTTAACATTTTTGGTGTAAGAGCTACTACTAGACACACACACACACTACAGAATCTAGACATAAATATATAGTGGTGTGAGGCAAGGTTACCGCCTCACAGCACTACATATTGTATTGATTTCTCAGCCTTGTCTGTCTCTCGTCTGTTCTTGTCTGTCGGTGTTTTCTGTGTCTGGGTTCATTACGTACCAAGACACATTAAGCAACGGCTTAAGTACCGTGAATGGAGTCCCGGCTGTCATTTGTAGAGCTTTGACAGTCGTTATGGGAAGTCACAAGGCCAAAAGTCTGAAAACCAGTCTTACCAAAGAGTATCGTGTTACCCAGTTACTGGGTACTGGAGGTCCGATAGGCAATCGCTCCACGTAAAATACAGATGTTCAGCTGTATATGGTTAGATTGAAAGCTGGGAAAGGAAAAACTGAAAGCACAACATAGTTGGGAAAAGGCTAGGCAGACGATGTTAATAATAAACTACCACACTTATATACCGCTATCCCGTATAACACACACACACACACATTGCTGTTCTATGGCTATAATTTTGTATTCATTTAGTGTTCGCCTCTCAAGGGCGAGGGAGCGTGTTCGGGAATAATAGTCAACAAGTTTAGTGTTTATTTCAGTCACTTGGAATACATAAATAGTGAAAATATTGTGTCGACAACAACAAAGTGAGGACAAAGTAAGTTTCTTTTTTTTGCTACGATTAATAGGCGTCTATAATAATCAGCTGTTCCATACATTTTGTAGATTTATGTAAACACAAATGTGTGAAATAGGTTTTTTCGGTATAATGTATGAATAATATTACGTTTTAAAAGGTTTTTAGTTAGCTATTTTAATTAAGGTGTATGTGTAGTTACAATATTCCACTGGTTTAGGTATGTAATTAACCAAAGGTATTTACCTTTATAAATAATAAATAATACCTAATAAGTCACAATTTCTTGTTTAAAATACGTTATAACCAAATAAAATTTATTTTCGATTTTTTTTTACGATAGTTTCCTCTTTTGTTTATGTACCTATTTTAAAAGTATCATTTATTTTTAAACTACTCTTCGAAGATGTAACCACTTGAACACAATTTTTTAATTAGATTTATCACGTAATACCCTTTTACCTTTCATATATTTTTATAATTTATATTTATCAATACACACTTGCTTTTCCAACTCACTTTAGACATTGGCAGAATGGTCGACATCGGATTTGCTTGCCATAATAAAAAAATAGAATAGACACCTCTCTCGTCACGTGGTTTTTCTTGTTTACTTTTATTTAACTACCTAAACCAACTGACTGTGTATTTACTGTTTGTCTGATCGATGCCTGCTCAGGCACTACTACAGCTGTCGAAATTATCGCTATCTGAGAGTGACCTTGACCGTCAGAGTTCAAGTTCACGAGACTAGTAACAGGTGGATACATTTTTATTTTATTTATAGATGAGTGGAGTTGGCGGATATAAATACCATGTGATACAATTCTTACAAAGATATAGCTGACTTTGTCTGTGTTCCGAGCTCTTGGGTCCAATCGTGTGGACCTGGTGTTCCTGTGGTAAAGGTGTCGTATCCTGTTGAAAAACCAGCACTCATGGAAGAAAGAGTTATGAAACGAATAAAGAAGTTGAACAACTGGAAATCCTTTCTTTCCATAATGAGATATAGCACGGGTAAGAAATTATTATAATTACTTACGTTTTTAGACCAGAACAGATAGATTAAAAAAACTAGGCTAAGTTATAATAGAAGAAAAAAATTGGGAGCGCAGAACCTACATTGTTTGTAGGAAAAGGGTTACTGATTTCTAAAAAAGCGGCCAAGTACGAGTCGAAATCGCACTTGAATGGTGCCGTATCACCGTACAATATTAAAATTTAACACTACATACCTATATTTTTTTAAATATATGTATTGCCATTATTAACATTGAGCAAAAATTACCAAACAGACACGTTTCTATTATGGAGAGCACATTGAATTCTTAACATTATTTTTATTGTTTTGATTTCTTCTTATAAGCAGCAAAAAAGTCTCTATTGCAGAATAAGTTTATAGCATAAAATTTTATTTAAAATATTAATATTTATTACATTTAATCATAAAAATAAATAAATAAACGAGGCAAAAGGAGTATGTAAGGATCGTAGCAGGTGGCGTTCTGTGGTTTCTGCCTACCCTCATGGGAAGACGGCGTGAGTTTATGTATGTATGTAAATTCTATCAATAAATTTAAAATATATTCAATATTTTAAGAGGTCGAAACTTTAAGCGTTTTGACTACGTAGTATTTGGCATTAAAATTTGGGTTCAGTTGACTCGGGCCGAGCTGTCACTGACCCGTTACCACTGGGCCACCACTGTTCTCAAATTAAAAGAATATTAGCTCTTCATTATTACATGAAACGCTGAAATATAATGTATAGAATAATTGTGTGATGTGTAAAAGTAGCAGTATTAATCGACTTTTTTCGCTGACTGTACCAAATAGCTTTTGATACGTTTACTTTTATCACAGTATAATAAAGTAACAGTATTATGTCTTCATACAAAACGACTGAAACGACGCGCTTCTAAATCTCAGTGTATATTTTTTTTTTTAGGTAGGGCATCTCGTAGTTGACCTCTGAGATCATGACTACTTAACCGGGCTTTCCTGTGGGTGCCTTAAGCTACTACACTTAAAATCTCCAGTCAGGGGTTATTCAACTGTGCTAATTAAAACTAGGTGAACGCTCGCTAAGGGCAGGGGTACGAATCTCGACTTAACCGGAGGGAGGACATCAAGGATGGGACGGGCTGGTCTCAGTGTATTCCAGTACGCAAGAACAGTCTCGAGTGCGCGGCAGTTACGCACGGACGCGGAAAGTTTATATACCGAGCGACCGTAGGTAATTATTTCAAGGTCACTGCAGAGACATAATACTGCTTGCTATATTATACTGTGCTTTTATTGAGTCTACTTGGCAATAAACTCCGTGAGAGGGCAAACCTAACAAATTGTACGATATTTTTACCTCACAACGTGACGCACGCTCTACTTCAATATGGTAAACAAGTGTACAATCACGCTGTGTAAAATGGGTGCGTGCAGACGAGTAGCGTCAGCACATAATACGCACACGCACACACTTACGATTTCGCTCTAGTCTCGGACGGTACCGAGAGCTGCTACGCTTACACACACATTAAAGCGCGCGTCGCTTAGTGAGATAAAACATTTGCTATTTCGGCCCAGATAATATGGACACAATGTACTTTTTTATTATGATGATATTGTTTTGCAGATAATTATGAAAACGCGAAAATTTATATTCAACAACAGATAAACAATTCAAAGGAAAATGGAGGAGGTAATTTAAAAAAATCTAAAGTTCAAGCAGATATCAGAAATTCAGAAGCTTCACTTTAGCTTATCTAAATCTTTCACTCGAAGTGAAACGTCTGAACACAAAATTTATCAATAGTATAAAATGAAACCATTAGTTTGTTGGATTTCGGCATTCATCACCGTTCACTCGCCTATCGAGTGATTGAAAAATGAAATAAACGGATCCTAAAATCATAATGAACGTTAGTTCATTCCTATGTAATTTTTTCGGTGTCGTGTGAACATGAAATGAAACAAAAAAGAACATTCTGATATCAGCTTTAGTGAAAATGAAAATTCTGAATTGAATGAATGAATGCGTAATGATGAATGAATAATAAATTATGCTCTTTGCAGATTTCTATGTTGACGGGGAAAATATTCAAGACAGGACAAACAAACCGGAGAAAAAGAATGGAGGTAAATAATATAACTCAAAAATCTATAGGAACTTAATTTTTGAATTATTCAAAGTAGGTGAGCATCATAAGTATGAGGTTGCTGGGTCGCACCCGCACCGGGGCAAGTACAGACAGCAACGTAGGTCGACTCGGAATTTTAATTATTATTACGAACCTTAATGTTGTACCTTGTTTTAAATATAAAAATCTGCTTTGTTGTGTAAGAATTTGTCAAGAAACAATTTGCAAGATTCAAATTTAATCTAATTCTTTGGATAGTGCTTACGTACCGGTGTTGCTGGCTGCACCAAAGTATTTAGAAACTTTTTTATAAATTCGTGTGTTGGGTGTGTTGAGTTGGGTGTTAGTTTTTATAACTTTTGTTTTTATTAAAATTATATTGGGGTTAAAATATATACAGGGTGGCAGGGACATCGACGCGAGAACTGTTACCATGGATTCAGTACATTTTTGCTAATTAAGCCCTTTCATTTACCTATATTAGATACCCTACACGACTTTTTTTTTCTTGACTTTATGTCCTCTAGAGGGCGCCACATTCAATATATTGTGACGTCACATACCCTTTAACCAGCGGACGATCAAGACGCTTCCAACGATACTTCCTAGACCCCACATCATCCAAAAACATCCTAGACCTGTACCGATCATTCATTTGTAAAATTATGATGAGTAGTTTAGAAGTTATGAGGGAACAGATGAACATCACATCGATCAAAATCATAACCCTCCTTTTTGCTTCGCCGTAGTCGAGTAACGCGATCGCGCGCGCGCGATCGTGGACAATAGTCCTAACTTAAGCCAGATGTTAAAATTTCATACAATAGATTGCGAAACTATAGTGTGCACATTTATATAACACGGTAATTTTATTTTAGATCATACACTGTTATCAGTAAAGGTGAAAGAAAAAACAAGCATATCAACAAAAAACGCTATGTCATGAGCTACGATAGACAATGATGCTTATGTCGTGGGTATGATAGACGCCCTGGGATGGTGCGTATCCTTAAAATCTGCAAATACTATAACGCTTAAACGAAAGGCACTGCCAGTTCCTGATAAGGAAAATTGTAACAAGCGATTTAGAGTGAATGAGCCAGATGAGTATGATAGCCAGGTTGCGGGACCATCCAGTAAAGCATTGGATTGGTCAACTAAAAATCATTTGTCCCCTAGTCCTGAAGATTCCGATGAAGATCTGTGTACACAAGAAACACCTGTTAATCAAAATCCTTCAAAAACAACCCACTCCTTGGATCCCAAAATAATCACCCAGCTCGTAACATCACAAATGTTTGCCAAATGGTGTATGTTGATGCAAGAACTGCAAGAACTTTTTGACAATAAAATGTTCAAAGAATTAATAAATAAAGTCGTGATTAAGGATAACGACGGTAGTGCTCCGCAAAACAATGATCCCATCGCATCTGCATCGAGCGACACGACAGTGGTAGCTCCAAAATTTAATAAAGAGAAAAGAAATGAAAAGCCGCTGGAAGAGACAGATACCGATAATGATGAAGATCAACTTCTAGATAACGATGATAGCTCAGAAGAGGCTTATGTAGATTTGGTTGAAGATGAAGAAAAGAATGATTCCATTGAATCTGCATCAAATGACATGACTGTTGAAGCTCCAAAATTGAATAAAGAGAAAATAAATGAAAAGTCACTGGATGATAAAGACACTGATGATGATGATTACGATGATGATGATGATGATAAAGAACAACTTCTAAAGAAAAAAAGGTGTCCTAAACGAATGAAAAAGGTAGTACTACGATCGGCATAGGTTGAGAACTTAGACGAGAGTGATTTAGATTTGGATGAAGATGACGAATTACCTCCGGAATACGATGCCAATGATTCAAGATGGACACTAAGGTATCGTAAACGTGCTCGAGGACTTGTGGAACTGATGCCACATACTGGTGTGTATGTGCATTATATCGATCGTTTTCATAAACATCCCATAAAGTTGGCTAAATGTTTACTACTTCAAATCTTTACTACAAAAGCATTGAAAGTATGTTGGTTGCCTGGTACAAGAGCCAAAGCTATTGAGGACGGGACAAAGGCTAGACCTGCATTAGATGAACATGCAATAATGGTTTTAATGAATTATGTCACTGATAGTGCAAAAGAGGTGAGTTGGCCTTATAATATAGATACCCGAATTATTCTGAACAGTATGCGCCATAAAATGCGAGAAATGAGACGAGATGCTCAAATAGAACGAACATTTACAAAAAAATACTATTCCAAAAAAAACAACAAAGAGACAGATACCGATAGTGATGATGATGAAGATCAACCACTAGAGAACGATGAAAGCTCAGAAGAGGGTTATAGCGATTTGGATGAAGATGAAGAACTACCTCCGGAATACGATGCCAATGATTCAAGATGGACACTAAAGTATCGTGAACCTGCTCTAGGCAATGTTGAACTGATGCCACATACTGGTGTGTATGTTACTAATTACAAGATATTACCGAAACGTCCCATCCCATTGGCGAATATGTTACTACGTGGAATCTTTACTAAAAACGCATTAAATATATGTTGGATAACACCAGTTATACAAAATAAATTCGCTACATTGGCTCTTGTATCAACAAAAACCAAAGCTATGATCCACCACGGGACAAAGGTTAGACCTGCATTAGATGAACGTGCTATGACAGTATTAATGAATTATGTCACTGATCATGCAATTGAGGATCTTCATCCTTATTATATTCTGAAGGGTATGCGCGATAAAATGCGAGAAATGAGAAAATACGAACTAGGCGCAATAAGAAGGAAAAAAGATAATTTGATACACGAAAGAAAAAGAAACAAAGGTCAAAAACGATAGGCAGAGGTGTATTGTGTAGTCAACCTTGTAATTGCTTTACCACCCTCATAATAATAATATTTTTTTATTTTATATTAACAACTTTGACAATATGTACCTATTTATTGTCAAAGTAACCTATACATAATGGTAAACAAATTATATAAAAGGTAGGTGGTGAGGTTGAAAGTCCAATAAGAATAGGTACCTGCCCCCAAACTAGGAAAATCCTGTATCTTGGACGGCAGTGCCTTCGCATAACAATAAAATATTGTGTATAAGTGTGTGCTTAGAACGTAATGCTGGCGTCTAGCAAAAGCAATCTTGTGGGTTTCCGTGAGACAAAGAGGCTTTTTCTTACGGCGTGTTAGGTCAGGGACCTTGGTGACCTTAATTTATAATAGGAAATGTCGTCATAGTGACGCTATTTTATATTTTGATTGGAATCAATTTATTACTGATTACAAACTGACAAATTATACAATGTATTTGCCACCTAGTTGTAGGAGACAAATTGCTAATCTTTTAGCATACAATATACACAGTGACACTGGTACTTGTAGTGTACCTTTAATTACTGTTAGTAGTGGTACTAACACTACTTTTGATACCCCTTGTAGTTTAAACTATTAGGAGCGACAACAGATAAGCCGCATATGTTGAATGTTGTACATCAAAATATGCAGGGTCTGTCTGGCAAAGAGCTAGAGTTAAGTTTATTTATGGAGAACTATGATGTTCAGGTATTATGTTTGACTGAACACTGGTTGAAAGAACATGAAGTAGTTTTTATCAATGATGATTTTTTTACTGTACAAAGCGCATTTGTAAGAAAGAGTGCTATCCGCGGTGGGTCTTTAGTTCTTGTTTCAAACAAGTTGAAATGTAAACAACGTTTAGATTTAGTTAATCTTTCCATTGAGCGCACTATTGAGTTGTCTTGTGTTGAACTAGAGCGATATGTTATAATTTGCGTTTATCGACCCCCCTCTGGGGATTTTATTCGTTTCGAATCGGTAATGGAGGATTCACTCAATAGGTTAAAATCTAGTAATAAAAGTATAATTTTATGTGGAGATTTCAATATTAATATTTTAGATGATACTCCATTAAGTATTAGACGTCTCAATTTGTTCAAATCTTATAATTTAATTAACTTGTTTTTTGAACCTACTAGGATCACGGCATCTACGTCGACTTGTCTCGATAATATATTTAGTGATTGTGATGCCAAAAATAAATTAGTTTTAAGTGACTTAACGTCTGACCACTGTGGTTTACTAGCTAGCTTCCCTATGCCATTACAAAAAAAACCACATAAAATAGAATGCAGGCCTTATACAGCTAGTCGTTGCAACAAGTTTAAAAATAATATAGCTCATAGAATTACACCATCTATAGTAGAACACGAGAATCCTAATGAAATCTATGGGGCCCTTTTTGATGTTGTGCAAAAAGAGTACCAATCTACTTTCAAGACCAAAACTATTAACATTAATAGCACCTCTGTTGGCTTTAACCAATGGGCTACTCCAGGTATTTATAAAAGTAGAGCGACACTATACGAGTTATATGGTTTAAAAAAATATAGGTTTGACACTCCTTTCTAAGAGTATGTCAAAAATTATTCAAAATTATTTAAAAATATTTGTGTTTTTGCAAAATCAAAATTTTTAGGCGATACAATTAAAAATTCAAATAATAAAGTAAAAACCACTTGGAAAATTATTAACAATGAAACGGGTAAGTCGGTTAAACAAGAAAAACAACTCGAGATTATGGTCAACAATAAATTAGTTAATATAGCAGCCGACGTAGCTGAGGCATTTAATGAATTTTTTGCCAACATACCTATAACTACGACTCGCTCCTTAAATTCGTCCCCGTCTAAAGCTGAAAACCTTTTACATAGCACTGTGCCTAAATGTAGTAGCTTATTTAGCTTCGAGCATGTAACACCTCGTGATGTAGTTAATGTTTTTAACACACTTAAGTCTAAAAACACTGGTGATTACTGGGGTATCTCCATTAAACTATTAAGTAATATAATAGACATAGTAGCTCCATATTTAGCTGTAACTTTTAATAAATGTGTTGATTTAGGAACTTTTCCTGACCTCATGAAGAGTAGTAAAGTCATACCATTATTTAAATCGGGTAACAAAAATGACGTTGGCAATTTCAGGCCTATCTCTATCTTACCAGCATTCAGTAAAATATTTGAAAAGTTAATACTCAAGCAGTTGCTAAGACATTTTAATTTAAACAGACTTCTTCATGATGAACAATATGGTTTTACAAAAGGTCGTTCGATCACAGATGCGGGTGTTGCTCTGCTGAAACACATATTTAACGCATGGGAGGACTCGAAAAATGCTATTGGAGTTTTCTGTGATCTCTCCAAAGCCTTTGATTGCGTGCACCATGACACACTTTTGCGTAAACTACGTCATTACGGTGTCCAAAACGAAGCTCTTAAAGTAATAAATTCTTATTTACATAATAGGTTCCAATGTGTTGATGTTAATGGTGTGAAATCTTCCGAGCTACCAGTTCAGTTAGGTGTACCTCAAGGCTCAATACTGGGTCCATTCTTATTCTTAGTATGTATTAATGACTTGCCTTTTTATTTAAAGGATATCTGTAACGTTGTACTGTTTGCAGATGATACCTCTCTTATTTTTAAAGTAGACAGGAATAGACAAGATTTTGACGACGTAAACAGTGCACTCTCAATGGTTACGGATTGGTTTACGACAAATAACCTAGTTCTCAATGCCAAGAAAACGAAATGTATAAAATTCGCTCTACCAAATGTTAGAAATCTAGGACCCAACATCGTCTTAGATAAAGAGGTGCTTCAAATTGTGAACTCGGCAGTTTTTCTGGGCATAACAGTAGACGCCAAACTTCAGTGGGGCCCACATATATCAAGCCTAGCGGGAAGGCTCAGTTCGGCCGCCTACGCTGTCAGAAAAGTAAGACAATACACTGACGTTGATACAGCTCGGTTAGTCTATTTTAGTTATTTTCATAGCGTTATGTCCTATGGTATTCTGCTGTGGGGCAAAGCCGCTGACATTCAAAATATATTTGTTCTTCAAAAACGAGCAGTTCGAGCAATTTACCAGCTACGTGCCAGAGTTTCTCTAAGAGATTTGTTTAAAAATATTGGTATTCTCACGGTGGCATCACAATTTATTTTCGCCAACATCTTATATATTAGGCAAAATAAACACTTATACACTAAAAACAGTGATATTCACAATGTTAACACTAGAAATAAGGACAAACTACGAGCTCCCTTTCACCGGCTTCATAAGGTTCATAACTCATTTGTTGGGCTTGGTATAACTTTTTATAACAAGCTACCCTCTTCTTTTCTAGATTTGCCTTTTAATGCATTTAAAACTAAAGTAAAATCCAACCTTTGTTCAAAGGCATACTATTGTATCAACGATTACTTAAATGATAAGAATAGTTGGTCGCTGTGATTAACTCAAGACAATGTTTATGTTCTTTCTCCAGAATTAGCTTACCTACTGTCATTTTATATGAGTTTTTATTTTTAATTTTATTTTATTGTTGACATAATCTACTCATTACAATGTTTTTGTTATGAGTTGTATTGCAATTTGTGGTTAGCTAGCGACCTCGACAATTGATCATATTATTTTTTTGCCTGAGCAACCAGCAAGTTCGTCATGCTCGGACGTGTGCTGCTTGGTCGTCTTGCTGATCATGGTTTTGTTATTGTTACTAGTAATTAACTGTACATTTACCCCGATGGTCCTAGTTTATCATTTATAACTGCCAATTACAGCTTTATGTAAGCGGACACGCCCTTTATGTCTGGAGGCTTTTATATAGATATTTAGTTCTTTTTACGTTTAGTTTTTATTTTTTTTAAGTATTGCTTGAGTATAGTTCTCGATGTTTTTGGCTGGTATATTGGCGTGTGCTAGCTGGCATATGGCCTATAATTTATCATTTGAATTATGTTTTGTGTTGCATAATGTAAGTTATTTTGAATACTATTGTATAGAATCATTTTTTCTAACTTGAACAGACAGCTGTGCTGCTGGGGAGTTTGTTGCGCCACTTCTTCTTCTCAGCTAAAGGCACTAGGAAGTGGTGAAGGGTGGGCGTTTTTAGGGGACTGTCTCATGTAATTTTGACGTTCGAAAAGTGCTGATTCTCAGCCTAGTTTGAATAAATGACTTTTGAATTTTGAATTTTGGTGTGTTTTTTCAGTACGGATCGAAGCATAAACAGCTGCCGTACAGTAAGTACTTTTTACATCTTTGTAAAATTCTGAAGTAGGATACCTGAAGTTCTTCTTTAGCATTACCCTAAGGACTGCTCTTTGTGCTCGCTCCAACTTGAGAAACCTAGTCTTTGCTGTACCTTCCCACACTGTGATGCAGTAGGAGATGACGGACTGGCAGATAGCAATACCAGCAGACCTAAGAAGCTTAAATATATAAATCATTCTTCTAACTCTGGTGCTTATCATATCTAAGTGCAAGTACACAGTTGAGTCCACCATCAACCACAACTCCCAGATACATGACATTATTTACCTCACGAAGGGACGAACAAAATCAGTGCGTCAGGCCATTATAAGTGTGAGCTCAAATTCAAAGTATTTATTTCAATTAAACCATTTACAGGCACTTTTGAATTTTCAAAGAATCGGTCAGTTAGTCAGGAAGTTGAAGCTAGTTGCCCATTCTAAACGTAGATCTCTATGGAGAAGAACGGGCAAGAAACTCCAAGGCCACTCTTTTAAATATAGATATTACAAAATTCTGGGTACATTATTCTTGTTGCTTCTATATGTCAGAACAATGTACAAAAAGTAATCAAAGCAATTGAAAATATAAGATTAAAAATAAGCCCTGGCAGATAAGAGATGACCAGTCTCAACTGACGGCGCCCGTTCACGAACATGACGCGTGGATCGGCACCATCCAGCTCAACCATTTTGTAGTGAACCGAATGATCCAACACACTCGCCACCATCAGCGAGACATTTGAGTGAGCTTGACATTCTCTTAACAGCCATGCTCTTTCAAGTCAACATACATCTTAATAACATAATAAACAGCTCCATGGTACTCACATTTACAAAAAATCAAAAAATGCTTCTAAATTATATAAAACTATAGTTTATTAAATGAATAAATAAATTTATTAAAAAAGTAAATTTTATAGGTTGTTTCGTACTTGGATGTGGCATGAAAGTGATGTAGTAAGTCTTATCCAGGTTCAGAGTAAGGAGATTTAGCCGCAACCAACTAATAACGGTTTCAAGTGACGATTCAGCAGCAGCTCTAACATGTTTCCAATCAGCCCCATAGACTATAATTGCTGTATCGTCAGCTTAGGTGAATATTTTAGAGTTCATGAGAGGTATGTAGCATAGCTCGTTAATGTAAACCTGGAATAAGGTTGGCCCCAGCACACTACCTTGCGGGAAAGTCACTTGCACGGCATAAATCGACAAGGTCTGTTTTTTTTTTGCTTTCAAAACTAATGTGACAGATAGTTTCAACCTTACTGGAGTTTCAAAATGGAAATTGTTGTGAAAAGTGGTAAGCAATGGTGAGGTCGACTATATACCCACATTTTGCACTTTATTTTATGTCCCATGTCGGAGTCATCAATTTTTTTTTATATTTTCAGTCTGCAGAAACGTAATTCGGATCTTAGTTTGTAAGCTTCTGTTGGGTACATAGTAACTAAGAATTATTTCATGTTGTTTTTCTCATAATCTTTTATTCTTATTTGCAACAGGTTAAAATTAGTGTAGTTTGCCGATTTATTGCGTCATTTGATTAATTTTCTTGTTTTGAGATATTTTCGTTTTGTATTTATTTTTATTCATTTATTTTAAATAACATAGTCCTTATAGATTTTTTTTAATTTCCTCTCTCAGCGAGAGAGGATTTTCCAAATTCTGTATTTACCTTACAAACTAAAACAGTTAAAAAAAAAGTTACGTTAGGTTAGTTAACTATTCAAACAGAGAAACACTTATATTTGTAACTTTGTATTTTTTATTACAAATATTGCAGAAAAATAAGTAGGTACTTACTTTCAGTACTTACCTACTTAGAGTTTTTATTTTCCGATGTGTTTAATTAACCAAGAATTGGATAATAATAATAAATTAATAATTTTTATAAATTGTTTGATTTTGTTTAACAATAATCAAACAATTTATAAATTTATAAAATTTTACATTTAACTTAAGTAACGAATGAGGCATGATTGTCATCTTTTTAATACGAGGTAGTAGATTAATACTTACACACTAGTTTTTTCTTTTTTTGGGTGGGAAATTATCAAATAAGTTCTTCCGCTCTGGGCGGAGCTCCGGGCGTGTCAGACTCTTACTGACTAAAACCCACCCGTTTTGCTTCAGTTGCCATGTTGCCAGGGGGCAGGGGCCACGGTATTCCTAATACTAACACACTTGTGATATAAAAGGTTCACTTTCAAGACAAATGCGCAAATATATCATAAATATCTTCTGCCCGCGACTTCGTCCGCGTGAACTTTCGGATCCCGATCCCCCGTCTTTTCTTCTTCCTCGGCTCCTAAGGGTTGTAGCGTGATTTTATATTTATAATATTATAAAATAATATTATAGTATACATAGTATAGAAGCATAGATTACATTTCGAACTTTTCTGTAAGATAACTGAACAAAAAATCAATCTGCCTAGCCTTTTCTAACTATATTGGGGTCGGCTTCCAATCTAACCAGATGCCGCTGAATACCAGTATTTTACATGGAGCGACTGCCTATCTGACCTCCACAACCCAGTCACTGGGTAATACGATAACGATACCCCTTGGTAAGACTGGTTGTCAGACTTTCGGGCTTCTGACGGCCTGTAACGACTGTCAAAGATCCACGAATGACAGCCTATGTCACTGAACTGAACCTATGCCATCTGCCGTTATATTGCGTCATATAATCCATTTTCCTGTTCCGAGATTATTACGTTTCGTTTTTAACCGACTTCCAAAAAGGAGGAGGTTATATGTTCGTCGCGTATGTTTGTTTTTTTTTTTTTTTTTTTTTATGTATGTCCACCGATTTCTCCGTCAATTGTGGACCGATATCAAAAATTCTTTTTTTTGTTTGAAAGGGTATGCTCTCGAGGTGGTCCCATATAAATTTTATTAACTTTGCTTTGATAGTTTTTGAGTTAGCTTCAATAATACGTACTTTTTCCCGCTTAGTATGTGGATGATATGATAAGTTCCTGTCACAGCTGTTATTTACGTAGCAGGTAGTGGTTTTCGAATTTGTGTGGGGTAGGTACAGACGCCAGCACATCAAGCTACTACAATCTGTCAAATTTATTTAATAGATTTTCAACTTTATCGCTGAAATGTAAGGTTCAAAGTTGATTGGGAAAATTTGACAGTTTCGGGTAGCTTGATGTGCTGGCGTCTGTACCACAACTAAAAAGTGAAAAATAAAAACTTTTTACAAAAAAAACAACCGACTTCCAAAAAACACTACAAAGTGAAAAATAACTTTAATTTCGGAAGTCGGTGGCAAAAAACGAAAATTCATAACCAAAGACACCGACTTCCGAAATTAAAGTTATTTTTCACTTTGTAGTGTTTTTTGGAAGTCGGTTGTTTTTTTTTGTAAAAAGTTTTTTATAGTTTTGTTTTCATGATTAAATAATAACAGCCTCACTGATCGATCGAAGCTTAAGTTACGTTTGCCACGGTCAGTCCGTGGATGGGAGACCGTCCATTACAATAGGTATCGAAATCCCTCCGTGCCTTGGAAGCCGTTAATCTCGGCTGTCAATAGTAATTCTTTGACAGTCGTTAGACTTTTGGGCTTCTAACTACCCGTCAGAAGCCCAACAGTCTGACATCCAGTCTTATCAAGAGATATCGTGTTACCCAGTAACTGGGTTGTAGAGGTCAGATAGGTAGTCGCTCCATATAAATTACAGGTATTTAGCTGTATCTGGTTAGACTGGAAGCCGACCCTTACATAGGAAAAGGCTAAGATTGATTGGTGCACAAAGCCTTTTAGTTTGGTGAACATACAAATGATTGGGAAGGTTTTGCTCAGCATTGTTAAATGCTAAAGTAAACTCAGGAAAATTAATTGTTTATCAAACTGACTACCAACGTAAATTGTCCGTTTAATACTTGATTAATCAGACGACTTGACAGTATGAAATGGCTTTGAATTGGCTTGATTTTTATGAGATGGCTCACGGCACACGGTAACACACGGCAAATTGTCGTAGTGTGTCAATTTGATTAAAATTTAATTACCCTGGCTATACGTTTAATATTTTAATATAGGCTTTGCTCAATAATAATGATTGGAACATAGGATTCAGTTTCATTGACATTTTGCCTGTAATGAAAGTGTCAAATGAACTCTGTTGCATCACGTGTTACTTTTTTTTTTTTTTTTTTTTTTTTTTTTAAAAACGTTGGGGAGGATCGTTTCATATTTGGTCGAAACGTTACAGTTCAACTGCGTCTTAAGACGTGGACATCTTTAAATACATAACTTCACGTCTGTATTCCACAAAGGGGTAGGCAGAGGTGCACCCATAAACACGTTGTTGGTTGTGATTAGAAGCAGTAAAAATGCTTCTGACACGTAGGTACCAGACGTACCTGTTTACCAACCCAAAGATTAGTGGAATAAGTGCAAAATTATAACTATTTAACATAACATAACATAACATCACGCTTTGTTTCCCCGAAGGGTAGGGCAGAGGTGTCCCTGTAGCAGGTACACCCACATTTCGCCAGTTATGTTTAAGTCCCATGTAATAGGGGGCGACCCTATTGCCATCAACCGGGTACAAATCCTGACTCTGAGCTGCTACTGAGAAATTTCAGATAGAAAAACCCAATAACACTTTGCCCAACCCGGGAATCGAACCCACGACCTCATGTTCAGCAGTAGCGCTTGTGACCACTAGACCAACGAGGCAGTCGGATTAAAGATTATATATATTTTAATAAAAAGAAAAGATTTGATTTTTTGTAAGTTTAGACTCAAAAACTACTTTACCAATTTTATTTAAAAATTCTTTCACCTATAGAAAACTACATTATCAGCGAGTAACAGGCTATATTTTATCGACTTCCACACGAATGAAGTCGCGGGCAGAAGCTAGTTAGTAATATTTTAGTGAAAGCAATGTCAGCGGTATGACATGCTGACTTATGGAGGAAGGAGGGAGGACGTGACTATGGAATATATGGTATGTAGGTTCAACTTGAGCTGTACATTTGGTAACGTGCATCGAGTTATCTGGAATTATTAGTAATAATTGGTTTGGCACAATTTTATGGAAGGTCTATTAGGTTAAAAACCGGCCAAGTGCGTGTCGGACTACGCACAATGAACGGTTCCGTAGTTGGGATGAATTTATCCCAAAAATAAACGTAACTTTGTAGTTGATAAACATGTTCTCCCATACGGAACGTATGGGAAAACATGTTTTTGCAACTGCAAAGTTAAGTTGGTCGATTATTACTCGATAACTAGTAAAGCCTACTTAGCTATGATAATTTTTCTATTAATTTCGTTATATAAACTACTGCTGTGATTTTTTTCACACATCCAAAACCAACCATTTAGCTGGCAGGGGGGGGGGACACTTGACTCTAACAAAAATTTGCACTTTAAAGCTTAATATTTTGCAAACCGATCCCTGAATCCAAAAATGATTTTCACAAACTCATAATGTTTTTGTAAGACCTTTCCAATGATACCCCATACTATGGGATAAAAAAATAAAAAATAAAACATCACCACTTTACGTGTATGGGAGGTACCCTAAAAAAAATGTTTTACATAATTTTGTTTTACCACTTTGTCGGCGTAATTAATATGTATACCTATGTCAAATTACAGCTTTCTAGTACTAAGGGTCTCGGAGCTAGACCGCGGACAGACAGACAGACAGACAGACGGACATGACGAAACTATAAGGGTTCCTTGTTTACTACGGAACCCTAAAAATGATCTGTCAGCATTGAAATCAAAGGTATTTCATGAAATTAAATTAATCGCGCAAACTAAAGCTTGCTACTGGGAATTTGGATCTTGCATGCATAATGATGAATACTGTGCTTGCTTTAGCGATGAAGACCATTGATTGATTTCCTTATTGCTGTTTTGACATAACCAAGTCAATCAATTTCCCAACCACGTTGGGGTCGGCTCGTCCAGTCTAAGCGGATGCAGCTGAATACCAGTGTTGTTAAATGAAGCGACTGCCTATCTGACCTCCACAATCCAATTACTGGATAACACGATACCCCTTGGCAAGACTCGTTGTCAGATTTTCGGGTTTCTGACACCCGTAACGACTGTCAAAGATCTACGAATGAGAGCCGGGACTAACTGCTTAACAAGCTTTCCGAGACACGAAGGGGTTTCGCTATGTAATCAATGGTCTCCCATCCACGGACTAACCTCGACAAGCGTTGCTTAACCTTGAAGATCGACCCGTGTGGCTGTAATTATTTAACGACGTACCCCTTGTATAATCAAGTGATGGCCGTTTAAGCGGGACATCCAGGGTGGCGATTTTAGTAGCGGCGTTAGGGTAGGGCGCGGTTGGGCGGAAGTAGTCCACTTAGAGCACCCGTCCGAATAGCACCTGCGCGAATAGTACCTAGCCTAGTCCTAAAATGCCTAAAATGGATTTTTACATTTTTGTCCACGAACCGCACACTACCCACGCACCTACGACTCAGCAAGCTAGTGCTGGGATGTATTTGTTTTACAAGACGTTATTAAATGAAAGATATCGATAAAAATCACTAGCATGTTTATTAATTACACATATTTACGTACATAAGAAATATGTCAAGGCGACATTTAAAAATGAAAAATAATAAAAATCACTATGGCTATAATTATTAATCTTACCAAATAATAACACTTCTTATTTTTAATATATCACAATCAGTCTCCACATATCACTTTTATTGCAAAATCAGCCTTAATAAAATCTTACCTAAAAATTAAATGTTAATCCACGAAGAGCACCTGGGTGCTCTTCGTGGACTAGGCTAGGTGCTATTCGCGCAGGTGCTATTCGAACGGGTGCTCTAAGTGGACTACTTCGTTGGGCGACCGCCCAGGGCGCCAGATATGAAGGGGCGCCGCGGACGGCCCTTTATATCCCCTCACTCAGTACCGGTGTTAGAGTAGGGCGCACATGGGCACCCGCCCAAGGCGCCAGACATGAAGGTGCGCCCAACGCGAACCACCGGCCTTTTATTTCTCAATTTTTTCTGTTATTCAACTCTTTTTGACCCGACTGCAGGACAGAGTTTTGTTTTTCTCTAAATTTTCTGTACAAGTTCAGGTACTATTTTTAAATGAATGGACCAAAGAAAGGACGCAGCGGGGTGCCAAAAAATTTGGAGGAGCTCGGTCTTGCACCCGGCGTTGTCTGAAGTCTGAATTCTCAAACTTTTCTGCATAAAAGAAATCCTAAGTTTTCCGTGGCGGGGTGCTGAAATTTTTAAGCTCGCTTCGCTCGTTTTAGCATTCTGCATTTTCCTATTTCTCAAACTAGAACAAAAGCTAAAATTTTCGCCCCTATACTCTCCGAGAGTACTGAGGGGCGCCATAGAAATATCGCCCGGGCCGCCGGTATTGCTAAAACTGGCACTGGGCGATTTAGTCATATGTGATGGGTAGAATGACCCGTTTTACGGATGCAGGTGACTACATCACTCACCGCCCAGTGTTTTAGACACTACACGGTCAGATCATACGGCTGATTGTTGCTAAAGATATTTAGCTTAACGAGAAATGTCAAGGTTCGTAGGTAAGTGCCAGTAAGTGGCGATTTACATCCTGTCAGAAAATAACTGACGGTTTGACACGATAATACATTGCTTGTTAGTCTCTTATCTTTCACAATATTTTCGGTTCTTTCAAAATTATTGTGACTTTGATTTCTTGTAACTTCAGTACTTCAAGTTTATTTCATACTTGCTGCGCCCCACGGTTTCACCCGCGTAAGTCTCGATCCTGTGGGAATATTGGGATAAAAAGTATCCTATGTGTTAATCCAGGTTATAAACTATCTGTGTGCCAAATTTCATCCAAATTAGCCCAGCCGTTTGAGCGTGAAGAAGAGACAAACATACACACACACACTCACAAACTTTCGCCTTTATAATATTAGTGTGACTACTACTGTTTTTTTTACTTGTATAATATAATGTTTCCCCGGATTTTCAATACATAGAAGTGAATCTCTTCCAGGTTCCAGGGAGCTGATGGACCAACAATCTAGAACATAAATATCATCGGTATGGTCTATTCCAAAAATATCTGATGAAAGTGTAAACAAACCCTCTTCAGGTTACATTCTCATGCAAACGCTCGACAGCTACTAGTAACACATTCATCTATATTTAGAACAGGTTTCAACTGTTTGTCTTACCACTTTTATCAATAGGTAACTATTGTTTGAATAAAATTAATTAATAGCGATTGAAAAATCATCGACGAATGGTTTTATAATTAACCTCAATTATTGTCAAATGAAAAACATCTATAAATTGATTTAAAATTATAATTTCGGGTTTAAGAGAGGGCTTCCTAAATTGTATGTTCATTTGCATTAATATTCTGAAAAGTCACGCATACAATCAAAATATAACTTTAGTGTATGATTTATTGGATCTTTTTCTTTCCAAATATAAGACAGTTACGTGATTGGAACATTTTCGCTCGATTCTTTTTTATTCGAAAATCATGTCTTTTTTAAAGATTATTTAAAACAAAAGCAAGATTACTCGGCTTTTATCTCTAAAATAATTATTGACAATAAGAAAATGTAGTTTATTATCCAAATATAAGATATTTTTGGTCTAGATCAATTATTACTTTAGTTATATCCGAAATAAGAATTGAGACTTACAACATTTAGTTCCGTGCTCGAACACGACCAAAGAGCGCACGCGATATTCTACTTTATTACTGATGTGTTAGCGTTTAGCACATAGTGGAGTGGTGGGGTGCATGGGGGCGGAGTTTGCGTAGAAATTGTCTTTGGAGTGCCATCATTCAATTTATACGTGGCACTACAAATTGGCATCCACATGCGTTTTGTTATCCATTTGTTTACATTTTTATCAAATACTGTTGGATCAGATTATGGTTAGGCTCAGCATTCTAAATGACAATTATAACTTATGTGAGTACCAGACCGAAATAAACGAGACACTAAATGAAATTATCACATGGCTGAAACAAAATAATCTCCATATTACATTAACAAATCCAAAATGATCCAGTTCCAAACCTACAACAGTAAGCGTCCGCAGTTAAAAATACAGCATGATAATGACACAATTGAAGAAGTTGAGAGTACAAAGTTCCTAGGAATAACAATAGACAAACACTGTAACTGGAAAGCTCATATTGACGAACTTTGCACAAAGGTAGATAGGTTCGTATTCGTTTTATACAGATTAACACGTGTGGCTAGTGTTGATGCGGCACTATGTGCATACCATGGCTATGTCGCATCAATTTTGCGTTATGGCATTATAATATGGGGTAACTCTGTAGAACTGAACAGTGTTTCGAGCCCAAAAGAAATGTATTCGCTCAATATGTGGAGCGCACCCAATGGACAGCTGTGTCCCATTATTCAAAAAAATTAAAAATAGTATCACTCCCAGCATTATATAGGTATGCGCGAAATTGGTGTTTTTGTGTACCAAAATAAGCATGAATTTGTTCTGCATAATGATGTTGTATCCAGACCTAGCCGCAAAGTTCACATGCTTCGTGTACCTAGACGGATTAATAAACTATTTTCAAATAATGTATTTTGTATGGCGATCAAAATTTTTAATAAACTACCAGATTGTGTTAAAAGTTTAAGCTTTAGTATATTTAAATGTAAATTATTCAATTACCTCTTATGTAAATGCTACTACTTTTTTTTCTTTTTGGGTGGGAAATTATCAAATAACTTCTCCCGCTCTGGGCGGAGCGGGAGGGCGTGTCAGACTCTTACTGACTAAAACCCACCCGTGTTTCTTCGGTTGCCCTGTTGCCGGGGGCCACGATTTCCCGATCGGTTTTCTTCGAACCCCCGGCAGGCATTGGCCCTAGCGGACCCCGTCAATTCTGCTGACATCTCTTTGAGGCGCGCGTGGAACACAACGCGCCGTCGACCCGGGCTTGGTCCTTATCGGACGGCGAGCTACCCATTGCTCACCGTCCGCAAGCCCGCGCCTACGGTGGCCGGAAATCGGCTCGCGATTCCCGCCCCGGGCGTCTCCTTCTGCGGCGGTTAGGGGCGTGAGGGCGCGAAATTTGCCTCTCCCTCACGCGTTCCTCCTTCGCGAGCATTACTGCTTCGCAGAAGGAGGTGACGGCCTGCCATTTCCTCTCGCTCCGTACCATGGCCTGAACCAGGGCCAGACGCGAGAGATCACCGCCGCCGATCGCCTCTACGAGAACACGACGTTGCTCCGCCCAAGCCGGGCAGACCTCCACCGTATGCTCCACCGTGTCCTCAGGCCGATCCACACAATGGTGACACCCGGGTGTTTCCTCCCGCACCTAAATGCTACTATTCGATTAATGATTTTATGAATGAAAAATTGACATAAATATTAGGAAATAATTATTATCATTCTAATTATTCTCTTCTTACTATCTTTAGGAATATCGTATGGGTACCTACTTTTACAATGCTTGTAAATATGTGAACACCATGTATCCATTACATAATTATTATTTTTTCTGTCATTGTTTCATTTTTAATTATTTTTACCTATTGTGGTATAGTAATATTATTCCAGGTGCATCGTCTTCACATATAATTAATGTATACAAAATATTGTAAAACATTTTAAAAGAGTAACGGTGGAGTTTCTTGCCCATTCTTCTCCATACGAAAACTACCTTTTGGAAGGGGCGACTAGAATCAATTCTATTTTTTGTTTTTGACGTTCAAAAGTGCCTTTTTGTGCCTAATTGAAATAAATTATTTGACTTTGACTTAATGAATTCTTTTTGACATTTCCATAGCTGATTTATTTGACTAATTTGCAATTTAAATGTTATCCTAATTTATTTAATTCAATAAAATTAATATGTAATCTAATAAACTAACCAAAACCCTGACAATGTATTTGTACGCCGGAAACAGCAGAATATTATGAACTATAAAAACCATGTAACATCTCTGTAACAATATTCTCACAAATTAATGGACTATTACTATTATTATAAAGGTAAACGGTTTTCTTGACAAGTTTTTACTTTATGTCAAAGTGGACCTTGTACATAACATTATTTTGATTTATTCTTCGTTCACGATATGGGTTTTTCTGTCTCAAAGCGACAGGCAATTGTTATCTTTTAATCTATAACTTATGCATATACTGCAGTGAATAATAAACTAGTTTTACTTTTATGACTAACTAACGAAGGTATCTGATATTTGCTACAACTGCAAACAGGCCAAGTACACCAAAAGTTAGCGATTTTTTTTAAAATTCGATTCCCTTGTCGCGCAAGGTGTTATTGGGTTTTTCCATCTGGAATATTTTAATAGCAGCCCAGAGTCTGGATTTGTGAACGGTTGATGGCAATGGGCTTTGAAATGGGTCAGATAATTTAATGGTATATTAGTGTCATAAAATTGATATTAGTGTCGTATAGTTGATATTAGTATCATATAATTGATATTAGTGTCACTTATTAAAGTGCCTCGTTGATGTAGTGGTCGCAAGCGCTATTGCTGAGCTTGAGGTCTTGGGTTTGACTCCCGGGTCATTGTTATTGATGCTACATAATTATAATTTGTTTTTCTTTTAAATATTTGTATGCCAGTTCATGTAGGGAGTGACACGTAGATTATAATACGATTATTAAGACCATTCAAATTGTGCCATGTTTTAATGCAAATACAAATATTCTATTCTATTCTATGAAGTCGGACGTCGCGTTTAATGGCGCTTGGCCTGCTAAGTTGGGTAAGAACAAAGGTGTTTGCCGCATAGATAATGTGATTCGGAGACAATCGGGGAAGCCCCGCTCATAGACAATATTGATACTAAAGTCCCCGTCACGAGAAGCTATAAATTTTGTAAACATACATTCAGTGGTTGCAAATCTTTGGGTAAAATAAAATAAAAACAGTTTTGTACTATTTTTTTACAGGGATATAATTATATTAACACACACATCTAATTACAAACAAACAATATAACCTAATCTGCGAAAACACCACAAACAAACAGACGCATTCGAAACTCGAAAGACAGCAGAGACAACGTCAGCGTGAACTTATTTCAAAATTGTGGCCCAAATGTTTACATTCCATGAATCAGATGCGTGCCAGTACCACAAAACCTTAGACGACAGCGCTTTATATCGCTAAAATATAACCCGATCAAGTGAAATTGCTCATTAGTTTCTTATAACACGTACGTTACTTTGACTTCATTGAATTTGGGATTATTTGTTGTTGATTAAATTGTCGCTACGTAACTTGGTAGAAATTCTTTATTTACAAAAATTATAGCTTCTCATGACGGGGACTTTAGATGAAAACTATCAATAAAACCCTAATATTAAAATTATAATGCATTAATTGCCGTGGTAAGGATCGTAGCAGGTGCCGTTCTGTAGTTTCTGCCTACCCCATGGGAAGAAGACGTGAGTTTATGTATGTATGTACTTGCCGTGTTTTAGAACTCAGCAATTTATATTCGGCCGTTTTCTTGTAAGATATGTAGATCTGGATTGCTGATTAAAACTGATAAGTTGGGCATAAATCGCGACCTTCCGCGCACTTTGACAGGTCACCGGATATGTGATTGATAACTTTCTACGAAATAGTTGCATTTAATGAGAGCCAGGCCGGGGTCATGAGTTCATGACTCATGATATGGAGACAAACTTGGGGAACAACCCAAATTCCATCTAACGCAATGTTGGTTTGTTTTTTTAAATAAATACTTTTAAAGATATTTAACAAAATAGATAAAAATTGGGGATCCCTTCTTTTTGCATATTGTTTTTTTCTTAATATATTTTGGCATAACTATTTTGGTATATTTTTTTTTGGTTTAATAAATACTTTGCCATAATAGTTTTTGGCATATAGTTTATGTTGACATACCTAATTATCTTGTATTGTAGGCTAATTTGTTTTGGTATTTAATTTGCATAATGACTATTAGTAGGTATAATAGTGTTAAGGCATAAAAATTAATAGGAATAATGGATACATATTTACGTTATTTAATATTGCATATTTTTTATTCTATTGACGGTTATTTGAATCTGAAAAAAAAGAAGTAACTATAACCAATAAATATTATTTATGTAAAGGTCAAGGTGCAGCGGGGTGGCCCGTGGCATAATAATATGTATTACATACATATTATGTATTTCATTAGAGCAATATTGTATAAAAATTTATATTGGTGTCTAACATTGTAAGAGTTAATTATTAGGCCCTGCGCAGACGACAGACTATCCGTGACGCACTTTTTAGTCTGTGAAAATAGAACCTATGCAATCATATGCAGTAACGCACACGACGCGCAAAAAGTCCGGCGCACAAAAAATCCGTGTAATTCGGGCAGACCGCACCGCGCCGCGGCGCGCCGCTCCGCACAAAAAGTGTGTGAAAAAAATTTAACGTTTGCTTCAACGCGCGCTAACGCAGACGGCGTACACTTTAGTCGGGAATCTGCATTTGCTAGGGGTGGACGTAACGCACGCGATCTATTATCATGGCGCCAGAGGTCGATGTAACTATGTTAATTCAAGAAATACAAAACAGACCAGCAATTTATGATACTTCTAAGGCAGAATATCATGATAGGCAGAATATCATGAATGTTTAGTATGGAACTGTCCCTTCAGTAATCTTTCCGAAAGTATAGGATGTACCCAAAATTCTCTCTTTCTTCTTCTTTTTCTGTACTTCATGTACAAAATAATACTTCGCGATCTCTGCACGATTTCCATAGCGTCTACGTCCCTACAGCTCTGCCGACAAAATGATCGAAGATGTGCGTCGTGTGCGTTGAGTCTGTGAAATATCCGCGACCGACTTTTTGCGCGCCATGCAGACTTTTTGTGCGCCGCAGACTTGATCGCACAAAAAGTGTGCCGTCTGCGCAGGGCCGCGTATTTGATAAGACTATAAAATTATGTTTAAATATCATTATCCATAAATAAAATGTTTTAGAAGGTTATGCTTGAATATTATTATGATTAGTGGAATTATGCTTAAAATATTATGCGTAAGCTTTTATGCGTTAATAATGTTATACGTAAATATAATTAGGATGAACAATTTTATGCTATGTTGTATTATGTCTTATAATTTTATGCAAATGGATAGGAAACCGTTTTTCACCTACAATGTTAATTTTGCTCTTGGGATAAGTTCACCTCAACTACGAACCCTTCATTGTGCGTGGTCCGATACGCACTTGGCCCATTTTATACAAATAACGATTTCCTTTATTCTGTAACATTTTCAACACATTTCGTGACGGACGGATAACATCTTATTTCATGATTTTCGGACCAGTTCAACGCGTCTCTAAAATACTGGATCACGCTTGACCATTGGTGACGTAACTGAGCGTGTAATACAATTTTAACCACCTTGAAAAGAGCTTAGTTCTGTATTTAACAATGGCGCCGTAGGTGTTATCTCACTGTGTCGGTGGGAATCGTGCCGCGGGAATAGAACCCGCTATTATGCAGAGCTTGCGAATTCATAACATATTTTGAGCTTGGATGGCGGTAAAAGAGAAAATTTTGAGTTTTACGTAAAAGTACTGGTATTTTAATGAAGACGATTTTAAGTCGTAAATATATTGAAGTGGTAATTGGTTTATTTCCGGCGATTATGTAGCTAAGTTTCCTACTTAGTTATTTCTATTATTTGGATTGCTACCAGATAAGATGCCACTGATAAGCAGATAAGATAATGGCGGAATGATAGCGACTATCGCCCGGTGAGAAACTTATCTAGAGATAACACTTTCTTGCTAGAATCTTAGTACTTCACTTGTACTGGAATCACACGTTAGGCCAGTGTAGTCAACCGCAAATCAGTGGTGACGATTTGACATTGACAGTTCTATAAAGTAGATGGTAAAGAACATAAAAATTGACAGGGACGAGCCCGAAGGAAGGGTCCAAACCAAAATAAACGACGGAAGATCAAGTTCTACCAAGTAAATAATGCAAAGCGTGCAAAGCCGAAGGCCATAGATGAATATACTTGGACACAGCCATGTAGGACATCTCAGAACTCCTACAATCAAAGTAATTTTCTACCAAGTAGGTACGTAGTTTTAATACTGGCAATAATTATAGCGGCGCGACAATTGCTATTATGGCACTGCAATGGCAATAGACAATCAGTGACTGTTTGTAGTTACTATTATATGCTATTATTGTGCAGTTTCAATAGAACTGTAGATAGTTATGGCTGTAGATAGTTTGGTGGCCTTCTAGCTGAGTTGCGAAGAGGTAGGTTGTCCCGTGGTTGATAATATGTATGGAAGGTAGGATTTCGGAGATTGATTTTCAAGCAATGATAGGTCCAGTTGATATAGGCTATATATCGTCGACCGTAGGTTCAATTGAGGTAAGGGACAAAATACGATTTTTCAGGAGAGGCCGACAAAGTTTTTTTTTCGGACTAAATCGCCCATAACTTTTTTTCTTATTAACCTTTTTCGGTCTATTTTTCTTAAGTTAGATTTTTTCAAATTCACCATTCGATAGAGCGAAAATTCTGAACAAAACTGTATACTCAACTCATTTTGGGTATTTTGTCCCTTACCTCAATTGAACCTACGGTCGACGATATTTGTTCAAAAATTAATTTCACTACAGTAGATGACACTGATGGTTTAGTGAGAATTTTACATCTTGTCAGTTCTTGGGTGTATCTTACTAAAAGTGTATTCTCATTCAGACTGTTATTTAGAGAGTAAAGGATCGTTTTCGGTATAAAGGACTGGAAATGGAAGAAACTACTATTTCCTACAATAACGTTTTATCAAACAAGTAATTACCATATTAAAGGTCATAAAACTCAATTGCTGTTTTTTCGCCATTTCTTCTCAGGAGTTGTCAGATAGGAAATATTGTTTCCATCTAGCTTATTTTTTTAGTATGACGCGTATGACTCTGTTATCCTATTAACAGAATCACCATTTTACGATTATGTCTGTTGTTATATCAGAAACATCTTATAAACTACAACGGTGATTACAAGCTAATAAAACAGTAAATGTGGCAGCCGATTGTTACATAAATTGTATTATTATAGGTAGTGGAAGGCGTTCAACCAATCTGAGGCTATTAATAAATATTACTAATTGAAGTTATTGCTCTGCGCAAGAATGCATTTTGTTATTTTGGTCTTTGAAGGCTCTGATATTTAAATTTGATATAAAATATATATTTAACAGGAGATCATTGTGCGATAACTGTGCTACAACAGCACTTAAACATGTTGTGTTGACGCTACGCGATTTGCGCCAATTTTTTAGCCTAGTTCAAAAAAAGGAGGTTTTTAACTAACTTCAAAAAAGAAGGTTTCTCAATTCGACCGTATATATATATTTATTATGTGTGTTCGCGGATAACTTCGTCGTTTATGAACCGATTTTGATGATTCTTTTTTTGTTGGAAAGGAGATATCCAAAGGGTGGTACAATGATAAGGAAACCAGGATCTGATGATGGCATCCCAGAGAAATCGAGGAAACTCTTCAAATATTATAGGTAAACCTGTAGCGATTTGGGTATTTTTTATAGTAATTCGTGCAGTTGCTCTTGGAAAGCACCATTTAGTTAAGTGGAACTGATGATGAAGATCACAAATAGCCACCGGAACTACTCAATAATAAGTATTTCACGAGTTGCGATTCGAATCCTTTAATATGGTTGGAATGTAATTTACGCACATCAAAAAAAAATTCAAAATTCAAAAGTCATTTATTCAAACTAGGCTGAGAATCAGCACTTTTCGAACGTCAAAATTACATAAGACAGTCCTCCAAAAACGCCCACCCTTCACATCACAATGCATATGGAGAAGTGGAACTGATGGTGAAGTACCAGGAGAACTCCCCGTAACTTCTCCTCTCTAACTAAGCTTTATAACACAATATCCTGTTTTCCCCGATAGTTTGGTAGAGGTATAGGTACCTATAGTTCCTACAAGTCGCATGTTATTTGATGTCAAAGGGAGCGACTTGATAAAATTGATTGCAAAATCACATTTGTAACTCAACTGTATACTTAAAAAGATTGTTTCCAATGACTGCAAAACGTTTATTGTTTTGCGGAATGTTATTGAAATCAGTTGTATATTAGCTACAAGTGATACAGAAGTTATTTTAATCAAGTCTACTTCCAATTTACATAACTTTCCACTCATTCATTCTTTATTTAAATTCTCTTCATTCGTTCCTTGACATATTCGAAGATGCCTTCCTGCCAGTACCGAGCCGTTCACTCGCTCTTGAGACTGGCAGAAAGAGAAGGCGTCTTTGCCTTTGTTTGTTCACAAGGACAAGCGTTGTCAGCGAATAATATCGTTTAAACTAATTATTATACTTTGATATTGTTGTAAAGATCTTGAGTATTTGTTATTTGTAATTGAGTTTAGCGTTGTTGACAGTTGAATGGTTGTAATGATTAGAATTCGTTGAGGCTGTAATGCAAGTGGCAAAGTTTTACTTTGTTGGCCAAAGTTGCGGTTAAGGACAGGATTATTAATACTGCGTATAATCCACTTAACATATTTGTGAAACTAGATTTGAAGCCGGAAAGTATCCGTTCCGGTTCCATTACAATTTCGAGCCGTAATCATGACTAAAATTGCCTTTGGAAAGCTAACATAAAACTACTCAGGCTAATCAGGACCTTTCTCTAAAAGAGATGAATTGTAGGTACTAATCTTGTCTAAAAATATATCGGTAATTAATAATATATTAATCACACTAATATTATAAAGGCGAAAGTTTGTGAGTGTGTGTGTGTATGTTTGTTTGTCTCTTCTTCACGCTCAAACGGCTGGACCAATTTGAATGAAATTTGGCACACAGATAGTTTATAACCTGGATTAATATATGGGATACTTTTTATACCGATATTCTCACAGGATCGCGGGTGAAACCGCGGAGCGCAGCTAGTAAATAAATAATTTTGTAAAAAAATATTTTTTTTTATCTAAAGGCTTATAATCAGTGGATTTATAATTAAATAGTCTCTTGGGTACATTGCCAGACGACAGCGATGCGGATAAATTTTTTGATACCATGTTTTAGTTTGTTAATAGTTTTAGTTAAGTTAGGATATTTTACTTATTGTTATTTTTCTTTATTAATTAGGTATAAGTTGCTAATCGTACTTAATTCTTCATAGCCTAACCTTTTCTATTAAATACCTACCCAATTCAATTCAATTGTAGCATCTACAATAGTTCATTTACACAACAATTCAAATCAGTCACACAGCATCATCTATCAAACGATTGCTAACTGTCAAAGTGACAGATGACAGACAATCATCTATGATGTTGCGGCATGGTCAATGTCGGACATTGTGTCTCAACGACCACAGGGTAGTAGGTCAAGGTGACTGTCGCAGAATGACTACGGATTAACTGCTTTATGTGCGGGCTATGGTGACATTATGAAATGTAGGTACGAATTAAGACAATCATACATAGAGTACATAGTAGGTATTTAAAGTTAGAATTAAAAGTACTTAGATAGATAGATAGATAGAATATTCTTTATTATTTTTTAGTATTTTTAATTTCCAGAAGTGTTTTTCTTTATTGAAAAACAGCAACAAATTTTTATAAGAATCGTCTTTTCGGCAACTCTCGATAGTAGATCGAAATACTTACATAATTAATCAGCGCTTGTCACTACTCCATACAAGTTTAGACGTGATTAAAAACTTGCCCACTAAAATTACGTCAATTTACGTCAAGTGCTGATTAATTTGGCAGGACTAAGCTAAAATTTATCTTCTGTCCATAAGGACAGAAGATAAATTTTTACTCAATGAAATAGAAAGAAAAAGATGCACTGAACTTAAATTTAGTTTAGTTTGTGAACAAGGGAATCCGCACCATTAACTCTCGCAGTTGGTTATTTATAAGAATTATTAGGATTTGTATCAACATTAACAAAACTGCGAAATTAATTTCGAAATTCATAAACGTAAGTAATTGCGATGTCGTTCGCAAAAATTAAAAACAAGTTCATTAAAGAAATGAATTTTTAATTGGCATAAACGAGATATATGTGCCCCGAGCTATGTACATGGATAATTATTATATCTATGTAGGTAAGACACAACTTCACATGCAATTTAGCTCACCTACAAATATTTAGACATAGAAATAGTAGGCCCAAAGGCATTTCACATGAGTCGTTCAGAAACTGATTGATTCGTTGACATTTTTGATGATGAAATTGCGGTTAATTATATTAAAAATAAATAAGATTGAAATTGTAGTCACATTATAAATATACGTACTGTTAGACCCATAGATATAAGAATATTTCTATGGTTACATCCTTCATCTGTATCCCTTCTGACTTACTCAGCAGTCTATGCTGCATTCTTGCTGCTGACGCAGCATCCTCTCACTACTCTCTCCCCTTCCTCACAGTCACGCACGCCAGTCGTCTTCCAACCTTCCTACCGTGCAATTGTATCTTGCACTCGTGTCTTATTTTAATATAAAGTTTATTTTAGCCTAAAGTGGTTTCTTTTTTAAAAACCTAACTCGGAATCCCGGTTATAACAGCACGCACACAGTCGCACAAGTACATGAGTCTAGTGTAGTAGGTACTTTGTCCATTTTGGTTTGTTTTGACTGAACAGCAGAAGTGTGACTGTAATTTACATAATTTTAATTTTTTGGAAAAAAAAATTTATCTGGGTATATTAAAAATAACAGAAATGGATTCAGTATACGATTCTGAGTACCTAAACTACTATCATAATGTCTATTAATTAAATTACACTTTGTATAGTGAGTAAACTTCTAAAAGTTTACTCCAGTTTAAGTTTACTTCTAGTTCGTAGAGCGCTTTTTTCTAAAGGTTTGAGCTATTTTAATAGTAAATTGCTAAGTTTGAACCTCTTATTCGGTTTTGAAGATTTGAGATATAGAACCTCCTTTTTTGAAGTCTGAGATTGAAAACAAACAAAGTTTCGAATTGCAAGGAAGCCCATGGAGCATGTAGCAAGTTGTTACGTTACATAAAAAGCCCTGTAGAAAATTATAATAAAATAATAGTAAAATTCTTTACAAAGTTTTTCATTTCTGTGTTGTGTGTTGGTGATGACTTGATTTTATTGTTGACTTATGGGAGGTATTCATAACACCGGCAACTGATTTTAAACAATATAAACGGCAGTTGTAGAAAGCATGGATTTTGGTTAATTTGATTTTAATAAAATATTTAAAGTAAATAACAAAAACACTGACAAAAACAAAAAAATCAACAAAAACAAAACAACAATCAAAACAAATGATTTAAAAAAACACACACAAACCAAACTAAATAAACACAAACACACACACACAGTAAACATTTGTATTTTCTCTATGATTAATTTATAGAACGTCTGTACGTCCAATAGAAATGTTTCCTAACGCACTGTTTGACAGCAAAAATTTTAATTACAGCAAAAGGTCAATCCTTACAAAGATATTTTGATTGCTAGCACATTTTATCGTAATGTAAAAAGCTCTTAAAATGATCTGACATTCTTCCTTCTGACATTAAGTTGGTTCAATGTATCATTCCCAAGCGTGGGGTAATCTGACAGCAGAGTTAATATTACGGCCTGTATTACATTCTGTCGCAACGTTTAATAATATACCTACGTCATAGTAATATTATGGTGTTTTTGGCTACGTTGCTTTATGATAGGGAACATTATTCTGTCGTTAGATTTTGTAATAGAACCGTGGGATGAGGGCTTAAGAATTACTTGAATATATATTTTTGACAGTGTTTATTTGCAGCTTTATTCGCAATTTGAGGGTCTGTGTCATTAGGTAAGAACATTGGTGTCTTTTTAAAACTATGGTTTGCAAGCTAACTTTGAGCAGTGCTGGCCCAGTGGTAAGGGCGCTTCACTTTGTGTAAATTATTTCATCACCCACTGCTCTCAAAACGGAGTAGGAAAACATCGTGAGGAAACTAGCGTGTCCTAGAACCGAAAATTCGAAGACATGTGACATCTACCGACTCCCTCTCACCGGGACGAAGCCTGTGTCCCAGCAGTGGGAACGTTATAGGCAGATTATTTCGATCGTAATTCAGAAATTATCAACTAAAACTGAAATTATTTGTGGTTTATATAGAATAATTTATTTAATTAAAGATCTATTAAATCGAAACGTTCCAAGGATGTTAATTGGAATCACGATTGATATTCTACTATCTAGTGATGTTACCCTAAGTATATCGATACATTTCTGACTCAAGGCCGGCCATTCCCATAGAGTTATGTGTAACAGTCAAAGACAATTACAGTTTTGCAACGGTTTTAAAACTTTACTGCGTTTATAAAATACTTAGGTTCAATATTAAATGTATATAGGTATCTGTAGTGAGTATTTCTGGTGAAGTAAAATAATTACGTTTCTCAGACGGAAATTATTATTTAATTGGAATTGATAGAGATTGAATTAGGAAAACATTTCATTATAGTTTTTCGTAGTTTACAATCATAATCTTGGAAACTGCAAACAGCTGATTCTGCATCAAGATTTTGTCCACCTAGTTAATAATTATGACTTCTATTCAATAAATACTTACACGACGGAAGAAACGAATATCAAATAACATAACATCACGCCTGTATTCTTCGAAGGGTTAGGCAGAGGTGTACCTATAGTTCACCCATATTTCACCAGTTATATTTAAGTTCCATATAATAGGGGGCGGGCCTGTTCCCATCAACCGGGCACAAATTCAGACTCCGGGCTGCTACTGCGAAATTCCAGGTGAAAAAACCAATAACACTATGCTCGATCTGGGAGTCGAACCCAAGACCCAAGCTCAGCAGTAGCGCTTGCGACCACTACACCAACGAGGCAGTTTAATAATTGACACTAATATCAAATAAGTGACACTAATACACCATTAAATGGTCTGACCCAATTCAAACAAATTGATCTAACCGCGACTATTAATGACATCTCTGAAATATCGACAATATCATCGACAATGGTGGTTGCATCACTAGCTTTCTAGTTGTAGAGATGACAATAGTGTTGTTAGTTTGTGTCGATTGTCACGTTATTGTTACATGGAAGATGGTAATGATAGGAAAGTGGCGCAATTATTTGTATTGTGAGAATAATAGTTGAGATGAATGTATTTTATTATGCTCCAGTTTTGTAAAATTAACAAATTACTACTGATTTGCAATGTACCGAAGATTTTATTTTTTATTGGGAAATAGGCCCATTTCGCAATAAAAACAAAAAAAGTGTGGCACTCGGGGACTGCCGCGGTAAAGCTATTGCATAGCATTTGTAACCTCCATACTTCCTATTTGTCAACGCTACACTTGGGGTGATGACGGATGATGACATAAAACAAAAATTACGTTCCCATGACAATATCACGCGTGATGTTGTCATGGGAACGTAATTTTTGTAGGCGGAGTGGGGGGTGTTAGGTTTTATTTTCGTTACGGAATTTCTTGATTCGGTCGCCGCGCCCAAAGCCCGCGATAAAAGCTATGCAATAGCTTAAAATAAAATCTTTAGGATTTTGTTCTACCTACATCTACAACGCAACCGCAACATGCGAACTACGCATCACACTGACGTCACACAAAATCCTGCATCGCCAAAGCAAAGTTTGACGCGCGACTAGCATATATACAACGTCCCAGCCATTGACTTGGCCTAGATATTTTTAGCCAGTCTTTTTGAGGCTCATGAACACTAAAATATTAGTCTTACAAATTGATGTGCTCTGTATAGGTCGTGATGTTTCAATAAAGCTCGCTGCTCTCCAATCCTTGACCACATCAACATTGCTTAACCTCATAGATCGACTGATCTTCGTTGTACCAAGCCATTCTAAATTATAACCCCATAGAGTGTTAATTGCATGTTTCATCAAAGTATCGATAACATGACATGATTAATCATTGAGGTTGCATCACTATCAAGTGTCTTTATAAAAATGTGACAATGGTGTTGATCTTATCAAATAACTGTCATGGGATATTGATGATAGAAATGTTTTATGTCAGAGAAAGAAAGAAAGAAAGAAAAATATTTTATTTGGGACAAGCACTGGAAATACAAATAATAAACAAGAACATTAAAACTAACAAAATCATGAAAACAATAAAACCAACATTAAATTTAACATAAACTTAAAAACAACAAAAAAAGACCTGTGCAAGGCCAAAAAGGCTCTTATCTCAGAATAATGCTGCGATATTTCACTAGTTCACACTAATAAATAATTGTTTGCCTTACTTGGGAAGAGACTGGACCCCACGACACAGGGGATCCTAGTGTGGGGTCCAGGGAATTTGTAAAAAACTAGCGTCTAAGACTCCTATGTAATCTGTTACTCGTTTTTTTATATATATTGTACCGTGTTTTTGTTAACTGAATAAAGCTTTTTTACTTTACTTTTTATATTTAAAAAATAAATACAGCAGCGCTGGTATTCTGATAGGGCCCGCTGTGATGCCACGATACACCCACGGACATAAATAAATTCCACTACAGATAGTGCCATCCACGAAGACGTGCCCCACTCTTTCTAAACGCTTACAGTTTCAGTACTGCAAGAGTGCAAAATACTGCTAGGGTAATTCGTAAACACGACGAAACTAAAACACTAGCGGTATGTTGCACACTTGTACTGTTAGCGATTAGGAAGAATAGTGGGCACGTCTTCTTTGATGGTACTATCTGTATCGAGAGCAATAATGTATGTTACAAACAATACACATTGCTCTGTACATAAGTTATGCAATTTATCTGCTATTCCTGCTGATGACACTGTTTATTTTTAAAAGAGTAACCGTGGAGTTTCTTGCCGGCTCTTCTCCATAGGAATCGACCAATTGGAACCGTGCACCTAGCTTCTGACGTTTCATAAGTGCCCTTGTAGGTTTATGTGAAATAAAATATTTTGAATTGAATTGAATATTTGGTAATTCTGGGGTCAAAGTGGACTTTACGAGTTGACATTCATGATAGCAGTAAAAGGTATTCATAATTATAATTATAATTATTAATGGATTACTGTATGTGTATATCGACAGGGCCATCAAAAGGCCTACCCAATTTGCGATTCTCAATCATCACTGTATTTTATTCCATTCAATTGACAATAAAATCGATTTAATTAAGATTGGGTGTGATTTGTTAGCGTAATCGTAATAAATTATCGATGCTTTATTTATACGGTGACAACCCTATAGAGCTATCGTTATCTTTTTGGCAGGTTGTGGAATGAGCAAGAGGTAAGGTCCAGGCGGGAAAGTGCAAACTGAACAAAACATATCAATTTGTTTATTAGCTTTAAGCTCCGGACGTAATTTCTGAAATATTCGTCGTTTTTTCAAGTGAGAACTTCTTTAGGCGCGTTGAGTATTTTTAAGATGGGACTAAACCATTGATTTCGCGACACTGTGAAGACACCAGCTTTTGACCATTAAAAATACATCAATGCGCTGATTACCGCAGTGCGTGGAGTAAAAGACATCAACGCGTTGATTACCGCGGTGCGTGGAGTAAAAGACATCAATGCGTTGATTACCGCGGTGCGTGGAGTAAAAGACATCAATGCGTTGATTACCGCGGTGCGTGGAGTAAAAGACATCAATGCGTTGATTACCGCGGTGCGTGGAGTAAAAGACATCAACGCGTTGATTACCGCGGTGCGTGGAGTAAAAGATATCAACGCGTTGATTACCGCGGTGCCGAATTTTTTTCAAGCTTTCGCTTCTGTCGGCACTCCCGGAGTGACACTGTTTTTTTTTAATTTAACGAAGGTAGTATTGTTTGGAATGAAATTAATAGTTATGGTATTACTATGGAACGTTAAAGGCAATATCGAAAATCAGACCAACCAATTCTACCAAGGGGTATGCTTGTTTGAACTCGCTGATCCTTGGAAGTACACACGGCTAAACATCAAGCTATACATTTCCAGTATAAGCTGACCTCGCATTGTACGGAAATCCTATACAATGCGAGATCAGTGTAAACTGGATTTGTATAGCTTGATGTGTAGCCGTGTGTACCAGTCGGAGTCAGTCGTTCTTGAGAAAGGTTATAGGCTATTTAACATCACGTTACGACCATGAGGAGTTGAGCAAAAAGAAAAAAGCCGCAAAGAACGCTAGGCAAAAACGAAGTAAGAAATTGCGCGGGCGGGCGATGCGATGCGACACGGTGGGTCGGCGCTGGGGGTCCGAAATTTCACGTGGACGAAGACGCGGGCAGAGGGTTATAGTAATAATATTATAAAGAGGTAAATTTTCCGAGGTTGTATGTAGAAGGTAATCTTCAGAAGCGCTGATCGGATTCCGAAAACTCTTTCACTAATGGTAAGCTACAGTACTGCCGAGTGTCATAGGACTTTCACGCGGACGAAGTCGCGGGCAGAAGCTAGACGTTAAGAAAAGACTAGGCTAGAATGTTACAAGCAATATCAGAACTACAGTCAATAGCCAGAGCCCGGCAAATTGCAGCCGGAATTAATTCTATTGATTATAATGTAGGGCATATTGCTATTAACTTTTAAAAGCATACTGTCCAGTCATTAATCTTAACGTAAGATTCATAGACCGCTCTTTGAATTTACTTTGCTTTTTGCGTCTCATACAAAAAGGAACTTTACTTTTATTATGATAATAATGTTTGTTGTTATCTTATGAAACGCTTGCTCACGTTTGCTTGTACGAATATGGATATTATCAGTAAGCATATATCAGAAAGGTGTGGTACAGCCCATCAAACTGAAAACACTCTCCATGGGACCAACATCGTAACCGAGAAAAAATTATCAGTTGTCTCATACATTTTGGTCGAGTAGATAGGTATTGAAGTTTTGTATGGGACAGTTGATTTATTTTTTTAACTGACTTCTAAAAGGAGGTTCTCAATTCGGTTGTTTTTTTTTGTTCGCGATTGCGATGTTGGTCCCATGGACAAAGTTGTTCAGTTTGATGGTCTCTACCACACCCTTAAATATGACCACACTTTTCTGAAACATGCTGTATGGTAAGAATAAGGTTCATATTCGTATGAATCGCTTACTTATCAAAGCAAAGGCACAGTGCGGTCTCTGAATCTTGCCCATAATCTAGTGTCTATAGTCAAGGACAGTACATATTTCTCTCTTCCTGTTTCAAGCGTGATATTTTTTGCTGCTTTTAATGCATATAACCTTTCATATCGAGCATTATACGTGCATAATAATAGTAACTGAACTTTAATAGTGTCGTGCGTGTATAATAACGAAAATAAACGATGTTAAAAAGAGCGGCACGACTTTGAACATAATATTATGAAAATATTTGCCAAAGGAAATTAGTTCATCGTCATTTCTCTAGGCTTTGAAAGCCATTTAGTAAACAAAAAGAAAAAGCTTTTACTGCTACACTTAGAGATGTCACTTATTATTTTTATTGGGAAATGGGCCAGCTCTTGATAGATAGATAGAATATTCTTTATAATGTACACCATAAAAATTACAAACATAAATTTAGAAATTTTACATTGGGTGACACAATGGGCAGTCTTATCACTAAAAGCGATCTTATACAGACAACCTTTGGATGGATTTAAATGGAAAAGGAGAGACAAAACTGCAGGTGGTCATTGGTGTACCATTTACATATACAACAGATACACAGACCGACCTTGACCACGATCTGGTCTGGTGGAATGCGATGGATGAGGTCTATGATGCAACGAGCAAGCCCAGAAAATACCTGTTCACTCTTGTTTAGAAGGCTGACGTGGAAGAGCACACGCTGGCAGAGAGTTCCATACTTAAAAATACTCGACTTTTTATTCCTTCACTGACACTGTCGGTAAAGGAATGAATTTAAGAATTTTAGAATTTTTTAGATAGACAGCGCACAGCCTAAACTACTAGATCTAGAAGCAAGAAATTTTGCACAAAAGTTCCTTAAGCCGATATATTGAAAGTGAGTTCCAAGGAAGGATTTTTGAAAATTCATCCACTAAGGGGTTTTTAAGGGGCGAGAGAATCAAAATTTGTATGAAAGTGCGTCATTTTATGAAGTTAGAAACGTGGAAGTTGGTACTTAGACTTCTGTTTATAAGTTAAAGTTAGGAAAATCAGCCCCTAAGGCTCCTGAGAAGTTGTTGATAGGAAATCCCACCGGGCACACGATTGGTTTTAAACAATAGTAATAAAAAAAAACGAAGTATTAGAAACGCTGTCAGTCAGATTGAGAACATTTCAATTTTGTTGACACGCACTCTCTTCTTCTTCGTATCGCTCTTGACAGAGCGGTCGCGGTCACAATGAACTGTGTCCAATCGCAGGTGTAGTCGTTGCCCGCCTCACGATCTCCCTCCATCTGGTTCTGTTACATAACAGTCTGGCGCATTAATTAACAGGGCCTCCAACCGCGGATTTTATTTAACCGTTTCACCTCATCCGTGACCTCACGTGTGGCCTATTACCTTCCACTATTCTCTCTCTTGACAAGCTTTAAGATATGACTTTATGAATTTAATTATTGATCATTTATAAGTGACATTTCTGAGTGCGGCAGTCCGTCAACCAAAAAAACCTTTAATTAAAACATTTACAGCGAAAAAAACCAGTTCATAATCGAATTGAAACCAACGAAGCAGAACCAACAAGAAATATGCAACACGAAAAAACATTTAAGTTTTAACAATATTTTTACTACATAACCTTGTAGGGAATCGTGAGTATTTCTCGTAACCTCACTAAGATTATTATTACAACTAGCCTGAAATGGCAGACGAACACTAAACGACGGTACTTTCGATAACTATTAGCGTTATGTCAAGGAAAACTCCTGGATAGACTGTAGGTAGACTAGCATTTATTAGAATTGTAGTGTCTGACTAATCTTATATATAAAATTCTCGTGTCACAATGTTAGTTACCTTACTCCTCCGAAACGGCTTTACTGATTTTTACCAAATTTTATATGCATATTCAATAGGTCTGAGAATCGGCTACTATCTATTTTTCATACTCCTAAGTGATAAGGGTTGTCAACCCCAAACAAATAATTGGCAAAACAACGTTTGCCGGGGTCAGCTAGTGTTAGATATAGCTTTTTGACTTTGTTGATCATTTTGATGAAGTTGTTAAAGTAATATTAATATACATTATTGTAATATATAATAACAGCCGCGACTTACGAGTTGTAGTTCGTAGGTTCGAAGTTTCGAACCCAGACAGGCGCTTTACTTTGTGTAAATTATTTTATCACCACTGCTCTCAAAACGGTGAAGGAAAATATCGTGAGGAAACCGGCATGTCCTAGAACCGAAAATTCGAAGATGTGACATCTAGCAACCCGCACTGGGTCCGCGTGGTGGATTACGGCCCACTCCCTCTCACAGAGTGGAGGCCTGTGTCCCAGCAGTGGGAACATTATAGGCTGATGATGATGAGAATAATAACGTCAAAGCAAAAGGAGTATGTACGGATCGTAGCAGGTGGCGTTCTGTAGTTTCTGCCTACTCCCATGGGAAGAAGGCGTGAGTTTGTGCATTTAATGTATTATTGTTTTGAAATGTCGATGTTACTATAGGTTCCAACCCCTCTTCCCAACTCTTTGGGGAAACATGGCGTGATGTTACGTATTTATTGTTAAGGTGTACAATTTTATTTAATTATCTCATCATCTGCCCAACTATGTTGGGGTCGGCTTCCAATCTAACCGGATGCAGCTGAATACCAGTATTTTACTGAGCGACTGCCTATCTGACCTCCACAACCAAGTTACTAGGTAACACGATACCCCTTGGTAAGAATGGTTGTCAGACTTTTGGGCTTCTAACTACCCGTAACGACTGTCAAAGATCTACGAATAACAGCCGGGACCAACGGCTTAACGTGTTTTCCGAGGCACGGAGGGTTCTTGGTATGTAAAGATGCTCACCAATCCACGGACCAACCGCAGCAAGCATCGCTTAAAACCGGATCGATCGACCCGTGCGGCTGTTATAACTTAGCCAGAAGCACTTCCTCCTCAATTCTATCTAATTATCTATAGCTCCAATATTGTACAACATATTTTAATATTGTAAATGCGAAAGTAACTTTGTCTGTCTGTTAACTTTCACGCCTTAACGGCTAAACGGATTTCGATGAAATTTGGCACACAGGTACACAATGGCCTGATTTAGGACATAGGACTTTTTGTCCCAGTGGTCCCATCCACGCGGGCGAAGCATCCGTAGAGGCATAGTAGTGGACTGCGAGAGGCTGAAATGATTGGTACTTCGTAGGTATAATTAACTGTACTTAAGTGAAACACCAAGTTCAATAATAACCTTTATCTACCTATAATTAAAATAAATAGATCGTATTACTACGATCTATCACCTAACAACAAAGGTTTGTAAGAGTGCTCTGGTTGAATGGCTCCTTAGCTTAGATTATAATGCAACTGAGGAATTACGAACTCAACCAAAATAGTCCATCCCTCTAAATTCCCGACACGTAATATATCAAGCATTAAAAAAAAAAAAAAATGTATTTAATTCTCTTTTTGATTTAAAATATTGTTTTAAATCTCTGAGTCTATATCCCTTCACATTTACTAACTAACTGATTATGTTTACATACCGTGTGGTGGGACCCTGGTGATCTGCGATACAGATTTTCTTAGTGCAGACACCAGTCTCTCACAATCTATGGTTACACAGTTTTTCAAGACTGTCTAAATTAAAGATGCCATTGTTTGTGAAGAAAAATACATTATTTGAAGTTTGAATTTTAATTTTGAATTTCTTTGGCATTCACCCTTAAAAACCAAGCACTGCCATGCCGTATAATATTTACTTATGGATAATCCATTTGAAAAGGATCTATAGCCAAGTACTTACATCTTTGAAAAAAAAAAAGATATAAATGTCAATGCATGTTTTCACAGAAACCAAATACTTTAAAACAGTGTTGGTATGTGTGAATGTAACATTAACTATAGAACGAACTGCCAAGAATGCAACACACACGTAATTAACTTAATTAGGGAAACCACTGACACTAGGAAATAAAGCATTAATTGTAAACTAAGTCTACTACTAAGCAAGTTAGATACCGAAGGAATTATAGTAAGTAATATTGAGATAGCTTCGGCACTTTATAGAAAACTTAAATTTGTGTTTACTAACTATACAAATGCAGTATGAAACAAAGTCGTTTCGTGTCTGACCGTTTAATTCTTTTAAATTATTCCGAAAGGTTTTGTCAAAGTCAAATAATTTATTTCAATTAGGCACATATTTATAAGAACGTAAAAATTTACAAAAAAATTGAATTGGTTCTAGTCGCCCCTTCAAAAGGTAGTTTTCGTAAGGAGAAGAATAATAATATAATAATAAATAATAAAAATGTTTTTTGTACAGTTAGAAAAACACACATAAGTACACAAGGATTATATAAATATTGTACAATAGAGTCACATTAAAGGGCGAACTGCTGCCTCCTAAATTAGGCCAGAAGCCTGTGTTGTAGGAGCCAAGTTCCTCCAGGTATAATGGCATATAGTTGATACTGAGTGTCGCAAGTACTTATAAAAAACAACATAAAAGAAACAAACAATGGCTTAATTTAAATACAGTATCAATTAAGTTCAATAAGATTCTCGGTTTTGTCATACGTTAACTTCTGCAACCAATTTGTAATTTTGATTTTAACTTCGTGTTTAGTCAGGGAGTATATGGGAGAATGGGTAAGAAACTCCAACGTTTTACTCTTTTAAAATGTTTTACAATATTTTGTATACATTAATTGTATGTGAAGACGATGCGATGCACCTAGAATAAAATTACTATAAGGTAAAAATAATTAAAATGAAACAACGACACAAATTAATTATGAGATAGATAGATATTATGTGCTCACATATTTACAAACATTGTAAAAGTATACGATACTTATTCCTAAAACTATTTGCGTTTAATAATAGCACAGAAATCGATGTTTTCACTTGTCGCCTAATTAGTGGATTACATTCGTGCGAAGCAGGGCCCGGGTGGGTCACTAGTTGGTAATAAGAAGAGTAGGTTATAAAGTTAAAACAAAAAACAAATACATAATAAGATACCATACAAATAAAAAGAATATACTACTTGAGCAGAAGAAGAATGAAGAAGGGACAAAACATGGCTATAAGCTAATCCACGCATGTTTAGCATAGAACCGTTTTCCAAGTATAGTGACTGCAAATAATCGCCTTACACGAGAAAGTAGTTTCTTAGTACCTACAGCTTCCAAGAACCTTCTCATGTTCGTATTATCTACCACTGATTATCTAAGCAGGTTGCAATCAACTAAAACGAAGGGTCAACCACTACATAATGTAGTAATGTAGGTTGATCATGATGCACATGGTCAAGGTAGAAACTAGTGTCATAAAAACTTTACTTGTTCTTTATCGATTGACGGTAAACGTCACGTCTGTCTGATCAAATAATATCAATCAATCAAGGAATGAAGGTTGCAAATTAGAATAGTATATAACTCTCAATTTAGATCGAATTAAGGTTATATTAAGAGCTAAATTAATTTCGTGGTCTATGCGGTTTTGGCTTGCAATTGTATTACTTGCCAATTATTTAAGAAACATATTGAACATTTCAAACGTAGTAACCTAGTAGTTTTTTTTGCTGTAGTTATGTACCTATAACATGTTTTGTAGGAGTAACTATAGTCACCTTGACAATCAGTACCTAAATTTGTGATGTAAAAGCGACTCGCTTCAGTAGTTTGATATGTACGTGCTATTACAGCATTGCCATACGTTCACCTGTCGTTTCGATTAACATTATCTTCATCTTTACACTCACAGAATTGTCTATCTTATCAATCATCTTTATTGAAGCCATCAAATTTTTTAAAGCATTTTTGTTCTGTACAAATCAACTGGCTTCGCGTAACCTTCACAAATTTGTATGTTTATCTGGCTGATTTAAAGTTCTATGTCTGTCTAGTTATATGTCTATCACTACCTCTCTGATTTAATTATATTTTACATTAGTACATGTTTTTTGTTCTTAAATGCCACTTCATGCAAAAACGCAGTTCCTGAATTGATTTTAAGAGTATTTCCTTTTCGTGGGTCGTGATAGGTCTCTCGACATTTTACTTAGATTAGTTTCGTCATATCCCTTCGGCATTCTTTCGACACGTTCGAAGCAAGCCAATGCCATTTATAGTAGAAAAAATTGCCGTCCGGAAACATCGAATTAAAATTGCTGGTAATCTTTGGCCCAGTAAAACACTATATAGTTTTTTTTTATGTTGTCTTTAACCATACCAACGTTCAGAATAAGCCAACAGAGAATGGACAAGCTCGCTTATAATTTTTGACGAATTTTTATGATTAACAGGAGGATCTCAAACGGTCCTTTGTCCCTGACCTTTTGGTCTGCTCTCTGTGCAACAACATATATACTACGAAAGACCTTTGCGAGACCAATGTTAACGCTGTCGACGTGGCTAAATTCTTGTCGATTTTTCTATAATTTTGGAATTGTATACAACAAAGCAGAAGAAGACGACTAGTATTCTTGAGAGATTAATTTCACACGAAACAGCTATTATGCGATAATGCGATGCAATGAGTTTGTTCTTTCTATGTCATTACTTCAGTCTATTGGTCTATTTAAATGGTTACTTCTATAGTTTATCGCCGTTTTCCTTCACCAAGTTTGTGGTTTCTCAGATTAACTTGACCAGATTTCAAACCACGTAACAGTTGACAGATCTCGTCTAAGCCAATGACCCAACGTAATCTCTTAAAACACTTAGTTCTAAGTTGAGAAATAAGGACAGATCAGACGCTAACCGGATTAGTTTTTGTCGTAGTCGCTCGTGTGCGATGTCGCACCGCTTTTTGTAGTTCGTGTGCATGCAGCCTGTCGCAATACAGATTGCCATCGGTATGAGGGAAAGGTTTGGCAATGCGTGCTAAATATTATGGACGAGTAGCTTTCGTGTGAGTGATGGATTTTAGAGTCGTGAGTTTTTGAGTGTGATTGTGATCTACGTTGTTTCATTGCATAGTGGATCAGTGATGATCAGATCGCAGTGCAAACATTGTTTTGACTTTGATTTGGTTAAATTAGACACGAATTATCAGTGTCTTGTATATTGTGCTCAAGCTTCGGGCTCGCTAAATCAACGGCTCGTTTTTCATGACTTCTATAGTAGTAGTAGTAGTAGTTGTAATCATTAGGATATCGTCGATAGTTTCCCTAGCATTGTGTCACTATTTTATCTTCACTTTTCTTTATGATACCTGTTATTAGGAAGCCTTTTATATATATAATTATGTCCTAAAAACAGCAGTTTCTTCACAAATTAGTGAACGTACGTATAATTTACGTTACTTAATCAAAGCTATTCTAATTACTAAACTAAGACAAAGCGTCCCACGGCTGTGAGAATGTTTGTTTTAACATTTTAGGACACCTATTGTTGATCGGATCAGTGTTATGATTCTGAAGAATGGTGGTGGTGTGCAAAATGGTTAATTAAAGATAATTGGGTGGTCTTATATTAGTTGGGTGGCTGTTGTGTGGTCTTTATAATAAATGGATTGTATTCTGATTGTACTATTCAGGGCTCGGATAGCGGTATATTTTTTCGAAACGGTTTCGTTTTGAAAACCTAAGAAACGATTTGTTTCGGTTGCGTTCGAACGGAACGTTATATAAACGTTTTTGAGGAAGCACATAATTTAAATCGTTCGCGATTAATAAAACGTTTTTAACTGTTTTTTTTTTCAATTTTTGGTTTGATCGATGGGAAACTCGCAACACAACCCTAATAAATATGTAGGCGCCAAGCGCATTGGAATCAATGATGTAATGAAATGAAGATAAGGTACAATTTATTAACTAAACAAGTTCATGCTCATGCTGCGGGATAGACCGGTTTTTGAAAACGTTCTCATTTAGTTTTCGTTCCGAACAAAATGTTGTACAAAGAACTGTTAGAAACGTTTTAAAAACGTTATTTTAAATAACGTTTCCGAGCCCTGGTATTATGATGGCTCCATAGCCATGCGAGCCCATGCTCGCCCCCTATTACATGGGACTTAAATATAACTGGCGAAATGTGGGTGTACTGGTACACCTCTGCCTAACCCTTCGGGCAGGATGTTATCACGGAGGTACAGGCGTGATGTTATATTGTTATGTTATGTATTCTGAATTTAAACATTAATGGATAAATAAAAAACCTGAGTAAGGCGGCAATTTAGGATTATATTTTTTTTTTTTAAGATACGCAACTACCGGTTCAGCGACTTTTTTTTCTCATTAATCATTATCAAACTGATTTCATTGACCTCTTATACTTAGTTTTGAGCGCAAAACCCTTTCTACATTTCAATAACATCATGTGACAGGGGCGTAAATGTTTATTGAATTTAATTTTTTATCAAATTATTTCGTGTCTAGATAAACGGTTGGTTAACAGTATCTATCTAAAGTGAAATAAATCATACTGCTGCTTTTAATAATTCCATAAATTACTCGGTAGTTTTAACTATTTTGAAATATTCAAGACTTAACATGCAAGTTTCAGTCTATTCCTACTGGCATACTATTGCAATGCGTGCAAACGGCATGTGTTACGAGTATTTAGCTCCGAGCGACATACGCAGTACTAGACGCCTACAGCTTGATGAAATTAAATGTAGGTGTTTCATAAGGAAAGTGGTATATGTGTTATGTTGTAAAAAAACAGTGGTACTTGTTTTGTAGTCACATAAATCTTTGTATGACTATTTATTTAAACGGAAACTTGGTCCAAATCCATTCCATATTATATTATGTTATCCCTTATCTCTTTTATATACCTTTCACCAGCAGTGGAAAAAATACACAAATACTTATTATAAAACGTCTCAATGGTGTATCTATTATATTAGCAACAAAATCTATCGAACGAAATAGAACAAAAAAAATATTTTGCTACCAATTTAATTATCATCATATCCAAAATCAATTCAAGAATTGTCTAGAATATCTCCATCAAAAAACAAAAATAAAAAAACTGATATTCAGCTGCAGTCGGTTAGACTGGAAGCTGACCCCAACATAGTTGGGAAAAGGCTAGGCAGATTGATTGATTGATTGATCTCCATTAAAAAAACAAATCTTCGAATCCGATCCAATAGTAATAATTCTACGCTCGAGTAACCGCCATTGTGAAGTGATTAACTACAATTGTACAGTGTACAAGTCAATAAGAATCAGAATCAACGGTCACGGTGGTTGCGCCAACCAGAGCCACGCAGCCACGCAACAACCGGCGCGAAAGGGTTACGAACAACCGTGGTATTGTGACCTTAGTTTTGTGTTCTAATTGTTGATATTTTTTTTTGTTTTGTAAGTTTTTTTAGTGTGGGAATCTTGTGATAAGTTTTGTCAGCATATTACCATTTTAGACTATTCAAGTATTTCAAGGAGTATTTATGGTTTCCTCATTTGAATTTTAATGGAAAGATTGTGAGGGAATGTTGCTTAAAATTTTGATTTCCTCTTTATTGTGATTTAGCCAACTGAAAAATGGAATGTTGGACTTTTTACTAGACCGCACGACACATATATCGGAGAGGCGAAATAAAAAAACGGGTCGTTATCTAGTCGTTTTACCCTTAGACACGGAAATATGTTATACAGCACACTTAGCATGAAACGGGTTTTGTCGACGGAACAATAGACAAAATGACAGAAACAATCACCATCTGTCATTTTGTCTATTCTTCTGTCGACAAAATCCGTAGAAAATCCGTTTCCGGTTCATTAGTTCGAATTACACGTGGTTAGGTGGGTTACCAATATTGTGATAAATGGTTCAATTTAATTATTATTCATTGCTACATGTTTCAGGAAGTTTGAATTTTATTAGGTAGTTATTTGTTCGTAGATGATAGTTGGAAAGTGTTTGTAGTGTCTATAAAAAATATGCGAGAGCTGCAGTTAAGTCATAACAATGTGATAATACTTTGATGGCGAAAGTAGACTAACTCCAAAACAAAACACTAACTGAATTTCAAACTTTCTCAAAATATTTAGAAATATTATTACATAGATACATTCATAGTCTACAAATTCAGGATTACCGTTATTAAATCTTGAACTTTTTTCTATATGAAAATAGAGTCACTTATGCCGCGGCGAGAGAGTGTTACATAGATGGTGTAACATATTATAAAAGCAATATGTTGTAGCTGCCGTAATATTTAGACGGATTTATGACAGAATTGTGTGGTCATGCGTATGATTTGATGTTCAAGAACAGAACCGATAATGCTGTTTATTTGACGATAGAAAGTTGGTTATAAAAGATCAAGAATCAGAGGTATTCCAATCAGAGCATTGATTTGACCGAACCGCACCTGAGCAAGTGAGCACTTCCACTAACCGCATTGAAACAAAATTTAGATAAGTGCGGTTCGGTGGAACAGTTCCGAAGAGGATAGTATTAAAGAAAAGAAGATACATAATAGGTAAATAAAATCTTTTCAAAAGCAAGTGGCAAACCAAACATCCATCATTCTCTACCCGAAGTAGTCCACCTAGCGAAGAGCACCCAGGTGCTCTTCGTGGATTAAAATTTATTTTTACATTTTTGTCCACGAAGAGCACCTACGACTCAGCAGCCTACTGCTGGGATGTGTTTGTTTTACAGCACGTTATTAAATGAAATATATCGATAAAAATCACTAGAATGTTTATTAATTACACATACTTACGTACATACGAAATTTGTCTAGGCGACATTTAAAAATGAAAAATAATTAAAATCACTAAGTATGACAATTATTATTAATCTTACCTAATAATAACACTTCTTATTTTTAATATATCACAATCAGTCTCCACATATCACTTTTATTGCAAAATCAGCCTTAATTTAAATCTTACCTTATAACAACATTTTCTAGGCTAGGTGCTATTCGCGCAGATGCTATTCGGACGGGTGCTCTAAGTAGACTACTTCCTCTGCCCGTATCTCTATTCTCGTATCCCAATTTATTGAAAGTCGACGCAGTATGTCTTTTCCTGTCGTACTACTTTATTAGTCGGTACTTCGGTCGTCACCCTTTTTAACCGACTTCCAAAAAGGATTAGGTTATATGTTCGTCGCGTATGTTTGTTTTTTTTTTTTTTTTTATGTATGTCCACCGATTTCTCCGTCAATTGTGGACCGATTTTGAAAATTCTTTTTTTGTTTGAAAGGGTGTGCTCTCGAATTGGTCCCATATAAATTTTATTAACTTTGCTTGGATAGTTTTTGAGTTAGCTACAAAATACCTATTTTTTTCCCACTTAATATGTAGATGATATGATAAGTTTCTGTCACTGGTAGCAGGTAGTGGTATTCGAATGTGTTTGGGGTAGGTACCACAACTAAAAAGTGAAAAATAAAAACTTTTTACAAAAAAAAAACAACCGACCTCCAAAAAAAAACACTACAAAGTGAAAAATAACTTTAATTTCGGAAGTCGGTGGCAAAAAACGAAAATACAAAAACCAAGACACCGACTTCCGAAATTAAAGTTATTTTTCACTTTGTAGTGTTTTTTTTTGGAGGTCGGTTGTTTTTTTATGTAAAAAGTTTTTTTCTAGCCATATCACCTTTCACATAGTTCATTCATTATTTCTTTAGTCTTCCCCTACTCTTTTAATCATCAACATTCATTCATTCATTCTTATTCCTCTGCATCGCAAGCTTATATCATGACAACAGAATTCCACACAATCGGTAACCGGTGCCAGCTTCAGAATTATATACTCATTTCTTATTCTATCCATTCCATTGTGAAGGGAAATTAACAAAAAAAGCATCTAATGCACGAGCACGTCATTGAACGAATATAAAGATGTCAGATAAAGTTTAATTCGGTTTTTATTTACGTTTAGTGTAGTATTATTTACGCTAAGACAGTTTTTTATTGTAGCAAATTGGCGGGTAGAAGATATTTTATGTTTGTGAAAGTTATAGGGTCTTATTGTTTGGTTAGGTAAGCATTATGTATTTGAATTATGCAGTTTTTGGTACAATCATATTTTACTTTTAGTTTTCAGTTGTTTACCTTTTATGGTAACAAATAGTGACCGATACAATGTTTAAATTAATTTAATGATTATTACAATAGCATGCGAATTATCATCTTCAATAATTATTTATTTATTTGATAGGTACTCCAAGCACACAACTGTATGAGGCGGACTTAATGCCACAGACATCTTCTACCAGTCAACCTTTGGGTGATGCAGAAAAAAAAAACAGTGGAAGGTTACACTTGTATTACGAATCAAGTTTATTTGTTCAGTTTTTACTTTTACTTCAATTTGTGATAGCTTTGTTAAACATGTAAATCTCAACGTAGAACCTTCAGATAACGTCACCAATTTTCGTAGATATTATTTTCACAATAAGGTCAAACACTTTTAAATGTTCCTATATAAAACACTGGAACTTAGCTGTACGTATGTAGCAGCAAATTAAGTAACAACAGTTCAATGGATGTTTTCTAATCTCAGCTCAATGTATATATCTCATCAATAACCTCGAAGAGTTCAGATAGAGCTTCTTACCAAACTGCGCAGATTTACCCACACGATATACATTAATGGTCATATTGTGCGAAGACAATGGACATCGCTAGCTTGGTGCGCAATGATACAAAAAACTTTGTAACGCATGATAACTGCTTGTTGTGACAGATGTTTTAATGGGTGTTTAATAAAAATTACTCTTTAAGACAATTTAGTTACATAGATCACGTTAGTAGTGGACTTTTGAACCAGTTTATCCGTTTTCTTTTTCAGATTCTTTCATTCTTTCAATGCATCTTCCGTCCGATAGCGTTGCCGCTGTACTCAGTAGAAAGTTGCTCTATATTTGAGTAAAGTTTTTAATTGTGAGGAAAATATTTTTTCCCAATAATACGCTAAGAAGAAGACTTCTTAGCGTATTATTGGGAAAAAATATTTAAAATATGTTTGGCCCAAAATTCAACATACTGCTAAAATGACTGCCTTTTAGTTCAGCATACGTGTTCACGTTGCAAAAAGAAATGCTTATTGTCCGTAGGTACAGTTTATTTTCTTAGAAATCCTAAATAAGGCCTCTGATATCTCGTACACTTGTACCTAAAGGTACCTAGTGTCTAAAAGTCAACAGTATACATAAGTAGAAACAAACCTCGCTTAAATTTAAACCGGATTTCTGACTTAACAGTTAAACAAACAATAGACGGATCTACCACATCCAGATGTAGATAATATTGATAGTATAGATATGGTGGTACCGTTGGTATAAAGGACGTTTGCCGTAAGCCATCATCAACGGAGCATCCTTCACAGTGCTCTTACGGTACCTGGGCAGAATTAGATGTGGTATTGATGCAAGAGGTAGATGTAATTGTATTCGGAAGTTTCGAATTGTTTTGAAAAAGTCTATGCGTACCTAAAGCTAGCATTGTGTTTTGATATTTTCGCAGAATCTAGGTCCTCCTGATATCAGATTTTTTCGTGTATTGAAAATGCTTTAATGGGGTTAAATAAGGGATAAAAGTTAATATGGAAATTCGTCATTTTTGCCGATGGGAAATCCCTTCGGGTGCACGACTTCTAAAACAGAATTTGCTACGATACTGCATCGTGCAAAGTAATTATAGACATCGAAGTCCATTTTATTTAGAGTACAGCAATTTTTACAGAACTCATTATTTAAGGTCGATACCATATAGGTACGTTATCATTTGAAGTTGTTCAAGTTTAAATTGCTCAATTATTTATCTCGATACAAACACTAACCAGATAGCTTGAGAAGTTCAAATACGAAAAATGGCCGAATATTTGACCGTTAGGACTAAAAAATCATCTCTTTGGGACGGGTATTAAAGACATTTCCAATTTCACCTGCACACGGTCTTCTTCATTTAAAATATTTTATTCCACATCCTTAAAACTACATGTGCACTAATAAATACGTCAGAAGCTATGTACATGATTGCAATTGGTTGTTACTTATGGAGAAGAGTGTGCTAGATACTTTTGGTTACTCTTTTAAAATTAACTGAGTTTTACAATAGATAGTAGACTGTTTCTTAGGTATACGTCCAGTGGCGTAGCGTGCCTTGCCCTGTATAAAAATTTGTTTGGGGGCCCTTATGAAGGGTAAAGATTTCTCACAAATGAAAAAAATGTTTGCATAAAATTGAAAGAAATATTTATTCATCATAATTATCTATTAAATAATATATAAAATATTATATATAATATTTTTACAAACAATTCAAATTAAATATACACTCTCCTTGCCTTTTTTTCGGCAAATTGATTTATTAAATCATTTATAGCTGATGATGAATTTAGGAAGTTTTTATTAATTTTTGCTTACGGCCCCGGGCCACGGGGGCCCCAGACGTGCTACGTCATACGATACGAAACGTCAGATACGGCGGTAGCTGCGCCCCTGTATACGACATACATTACAGATATAAAATGTGTGTGTGTGTTGTGTGTATGTGTTCAAATTAACACTTCGCTTGATTCTCTTAAAAATTGGCTCTTCTGTAATTCATTACTTAGTGTAACAGACCTCAGAACTTGGTACTCCATTCATACTGTTATAGAAAAACGAAAGGTTCACCCAACGAGCTGCAAGGTCAGTCTATATTGTCTGTGCTCTTCCTAATGGTGTGGAACGAATTATTTTATTAATATTTTAAGGCTATTTACTGGGTAGAAGGTCCGAAAAATAGTTCCGTATTCACGAGAATGGTATTTTTAAATATTATTAGTTCGGTATAAGTACTTTAGTTTTTTGTTTTTTGTGCCTTTTGGATTTTGATTGATGCAGAGACATTTTCTTATTAAATAATTTACAGTTAACGTTTCAAGTCAGGGTTGGTTGAAGTGATGACGCTTGGGGGAGGCCTATGTTCAGTAGTGAACGTCGTTCGGCTGAAATGATGATTATAAAAGCTTAAGATTAATAATAATAACCTGTGTACCTTACGATTCAGATATCAAACATGAAACCTGTAAACAGAATTACAGACAAAACAAAAATGGCTGTATGTTTGTGTTGTGAAAACATTGCTAGGTATAGTGAAGTTTTCACGCATCTTAAACATTTCCTCTTTGCCTTTTACGACACAAGATGTGTAGGTATGTATGCACTGTGCATCGTTGCGTTACACACGCGTCAACATAGGAAAACGTCGGTTATGTTAGAGATAATTATGAAAGTTTTAGAATAGAAAATGCATTACATCAAAGGCGGATTAAAGTAATATTCAGTCTTGCTTAATTTTAAGATTAATGAAAATCTTGTTCAAACATTGGTTTCCCAACCAAATTCCTTAAGAATGTAGATCGTTTGTTCAGGTAAGACCTTTTTAGGGATCATAGTTCAAATGTCAGGTTAGCAGAAATACTTCGGTAGCATTTAGAATAACGAGACGTACGGAGCTTTTCGCGAATAAAATCGATTCGATATTTTGTAAAAACACAATTATTATAAAGTAAGGTGAGGTTATGTACGTATTATTTTTATATCAAGGAAGAAATTGAGAATTTAATTACGTTCGCAAACAATTTATTAAGTTGAATGAACTCGTAAATAACTGAAATTCTCGATGTAGGCATTACCATTAGCTTAAAATATAAAATTATTTTAACAAAACACGCCGTAAAAAATTGCTCCACATTTTATTCAGCATAAAATTATTTACCGGAAATGCAGTTATCCTCGGAAAAAAACTTAAGTGACTACTGCCTAAGTATTTTAAAAACACTCACCTTCACAAACTCCCCAGCGCACACCAAAAACCACAAATAATTTACGAAAACAAAAATACGAAAATCAATTCGCGTTGCAGCTGCAACAGTCACTGCACACCCGTTGAAAGTTTCTGCGCGTGTATATTTCGCGCCGGTCGCGTGCTTACTGCGCTTGCTCGAGATGTCAGATGCGCTTGCGCCGGACAACTTAAGATCTTGTAGCTGTTCTATAAATAATGTGCAGTGATATAAGACAGTTTGGCGTTAAATTGGCGGGACTATTAATAGATTTTTGTGTTGCCGGTAGATATCTACTTACAGGTACAGTTCTTATCTACTAATGATTCAGTATTTATATTGGTACTGTTTTAATAATTGTAGTTGAATTTTGGGTACCTATTGTTGACAGACGTAATAAGTTATTTTGTTTATTTATTTATAGAATTTCGTATACGTATCCAAGAAAATTCAGACCATAGGACCATTACATTCTTAACTTATTATTTCCAAAAAAGCAACTTAGTAACGAAAGTATTTGGACAACCTTATTTTAATTTCACTCTCGTAATAATTTTTGGTAAAAAAAATTGTTACGAGAGTGAAATTAAACTAAGGTTTGTATTTTTGTTTTGTTTAATAATTGGAGTTGAATTTTGGGTACCTATTGTTGACAGACGTAACAAGTTATTTTACGTCGCTGTAATTTTTACTTTGAACTTTTAAATTACAAAATAAAAAGTTAATTGTCTAGTACAATAAAATGTATGCGTATCTAATAGAATTTCGTATGCGAATCTAAGAAAATTCAGACCATAGGACCGTTACATTCTTAACTTATTATTTCCAAAAAAGTAACTTAGTAACGAAAGTATTTGGACAACCTTACTTTAATTTCACTCTCGTAACAAAGTTTTTCTATTATACTGTTTTTACTTTAAGTAGGTACTAAAAGACCTTACCAAAGACTGCAGGTGAAGAAAATATTAAAAAAAATGACCCGCTAGAGTTAACACCGTCCATCAATTAACTCCATTCAAGGTGAAGGTTGAGTCCAAAAAGTCTAAAAACCCTTTTGCCTTCAACTTGAAGATCAGTTTTTATTCCTATTTATCATTTTATTGCTCGCAATGAAACGCACTTTTTGTACCACTGCGTATTATCGCACTCCACTCTAGAGATTTTCCTAAGAGACTCAAAGGAATCGAGAAAATAATTTATTAAGACTTAAATCAATCGGGCGACTAGAATCAATTCTATTTGTAAATTGTGACCTTCAAAAGTCCTTTTAATGTGCCTAATTGAAATAAACTATTTGACTTTGACTTTAAAAAAAAGTATGGTATGTAAGACATGCAGTGATATCTAGACATAAATAAAATAGGGAGTCTTGGAAACGTACTCTAACTCAATTAGATTTGCACTTAATTTATATATTGTTTAGTGTGTAAATCATGTGTGCTTCAGAGGAAAATCTGTTATTTTGGTCCTACGGGATGTAAGGACTCCTTACGTCTCTTTTTTAATTTGAGTAAGTACTAAATATTTTTTCCATACTCTTTGGTCAGTAACGTCCCTCGCCATAGTTCGCCTCGCTCATTAATTACTCAACGCTCTGCTAATCAAGTTGAAATAATTAGGAGGTTTCAATCACCTTGAACACAATCATTATTTTCTGGAACTCCCAATCACCCGCGTGGAGATCGGAAATTATTCCCACAGAAACATACGACCGTAATTAAAAGTATTCTATTTGTTAATGCAGGTTTAAAACTATCTGTGTGCCAAATTTCAACCAAATCTGTTCAGCCATTTTTGCGTCAATCCGGAACATACATCCAGACAAACAGAGAAAAGGACAAAAATTCTCTGTTACTATTTTGTTATATGTATAAACTTATTATTATATTATTTTTAAGAATCGTCTTTACTGCGACTTCTCCAACCCTGGTCTCCCTGTGTGCCAAATTTCATGGAAATCCGTTCAGAAAACAGAGACTTTCGCATTTATAACAACTTGCTGACGACTCGGTCACATTATATTCGGACAGTGCCCGAATTGACACATTTTTAATTTCAATATTTTTTTCATTTACTATTTGGACACTTAAATTATTGAAGCTGTTTAGTACGGTCAGAATAAAAAGTTTTATAATATAATATGTGGAAAAAAAGCCTTAAGTTCCAAAACTATTTTAGGGTGGCTTCTTTCGGTAATAAATTGCTTTGAGGACGTGTAAGTCACCACATTAGACCATTATATACATGTTGAAAAAAAAAAAAAAACAAACGTTTATTTAGTATAAAAATCAATCAAAATCAAAATATTTTATTTCACATAAACCTACATGGGCACTTATGAAACGTCAGAAGCTAGGTGCACGGTTCCAATTGGTCGTTTCCTATGGAGAAGATCCGGCAAGAAACTCCACGGTTACTCTTTTAAAAATAATTGGCTTTTACAATACTTTCATATAACAAGTTTCTAGGTATGGGAGGACAGTGTAGGTCTTTCAATAAGTACCAAGTACTTAACAAAATAGAAAATGGTCAACAGGTCTACAATCCACTAAGCCTACAGCGTTCTCACATTCACAAAATATGTAGAAAAGAATCTATACAAAAAATAAATAAATTAATATAAGTAAAAAAAACCTATTTTAATAAAACGCAATTATATGATTGCTGTTACAACTGTAATCAATCTGAGTAATTATCATGTCCACAAAAGTCACTAAAAAAAAGTTGAAATTAAATCGTAGGTATATAATGTCAAATAATAGAATAATAAATATGTCAAGGACGAATGTAAAAACAAAAAAAAAATAAAGATTTAAATAAACATGGTAATTTGGGAGCAGTTAATAGACTCTTACTTATTTATGCCGTTAATGAGGTACCAGGGAAGCCACATGTGCAGAAGGAATTATTGCCAAACTTCCTTATCTTCAACATAGTCTTTAATTTTATAATATGCTTTCTTGATAAGGACACGTTTGATGTGGGTTTTGAACTTCCCATCGCTAAGTTCTGTCACAGACTTTGGCAACTTGTTATAAAAGCGGATACTGTTTATAAGAAATGACTTGCTTGTTTTAGTTAATCTAAATTTGGGTATCACAATTTCATGTCGACTACGTGTATTTATATTATGGAAATCGCTTCTTATTTTGAAAAGTCTTAAGTTTTTGCGAACATACATAATACTTTCTAAGATATAAAGTGAAGGCAAAGTCAGTATATCAATTTCTTTAAATTTGTCTCTAAGGGACTCGCGAGGGCCCATTTTATAGATCGCGCGGATTGCCCTCTTTTGTAAAATGAAAATTGAATCTACGTCAGCTGCCGATCCCCACAGCAAGACACCATAAGACATAATACTGTGGAAATAAGCAAAGTATACTAACCTAGCTGTGGCTATATCAGTCAACTGCCTTATTTTTCTTACTGCATATGCAGCTGAACTTAATCTACCTGAAAGAGTTCTAATATGAGCGCCCCATTGTAATTTTGAATCTAAAGTAATTCCTAAGAATATAGTTTCCGTTATTGCATCTAGGTTTTTGCCATCAAGTTTTAGATTTAGACCTACTTGAGGTACATTTGGTAATGAGAACCTAATACATTTCGTTTTGTTCGCATTAAGTAAAAGATTATTAGCTGCGAACCATTTTGAAAGTACAGCCAGACTATCGTTAACATGTAATACATCTGTATCTTTCCTGTCTATTTTAAAAATAAGAGAAGTGTCGTCAGCAAATAGAATTATATCTGATAAGTTAGTCATCATGTAAGGAAGATCATTTATATAAACGTCTTATAAATATTGGTTTATAACCTACAAAATAATCATATACAAAATCGCGTATCTATGTATGAGGGGTTGTAATATTATTTAATAAAAATGTCTGCTTTCGTTAAATTCCGGTTAAAAATTGTTTTTTTACAATTGGGCTCAGAACGGATTTTTACAATTAAGGTATTGTTGGATGTTTTTAATGTGACTGTACAAACACCGTTTTTATTGGTGTCCGAATCGGCAGTGAAAAAAATTCGAATTCGGACACTGTGTCCGAGTCGTCAGCAAGTCTTTATAACACGTACTTGGAAGAAACAAAAGGTGTAGGTGCTGGCAATATTTCTGGCTATCCCCAACATGGCAAAAAGGCGTGATTTTATGTGACTGTTCCAATTAATGTCGTGCAGTAAATACAGGAGAGCACTGCGCTGAAGTTAACATGTCACGATCTGCTGACGAGAATTACGCGTCGGTGATAAATCTTGAAAGGTGAGACATTCTGTACTGTCCTACCAGTGAGATGTAAATGTAGAAACGCTTATTAACACGCCATTTTGTTTGACTGAACCCTACGAATAAATAATTAGTTATTCTCAATGTAGGTATCAACTTCTCGTCACATGGATTCGACAAAAAAAAAAATACTATCATTTTGCTCAATAAATCTATTGGTAGTTAAAAACCTCATAGCTGTTGGTTGTTTCTAGTTTAATCGAAATGTATCTTTAACATTTACACGATGATCCACATTATGAACAATAACTTTAATTTTGGATATGTCACTCATCGAAGACACTTTAATGATGGTGAATTTATAAAGGTTACATCTCTCTCTCTGTAATTTTTCTTCATATTATTCGAGGTAACTGATATTTTTATGCACGTGTTTCTGTGACAAATTTTTCTTTCTTTATCCCATCATCTGTTACGACGCCTCATTAAGGTGGATAACAATTAAAATTCTATTGTGTCTCGTTAATGACAGTTGAAAGGATTAAGGGGGAAGCGTCAGGGTAGCCAGCGAAATTCAAATATTCTTACGTTTTTTGCAATTTGCAGGTCAGTATCATGTTGTATGTTGATCTAAATATGATTCGCGCTTTCATAAAATCACACATCTTGACATTTGACACTTTTGCTGATTGCTATGATTATAATTGAGTAAAGCCATATTTGTTACGGCCGCGAATCATATTTAGATCAACATATAACATGATACTGACCGGCAAATTGCAAAAAACGTAAGAAAATTTTAATTTGGCGGGCTACCCTGATGCTTTCGCTTTAATTCAAATCACTATCAATTAATTGGAGCTTAGGAAGCTTGGTCTGTTTAATTGAGGGAACACTATAATTAGTTTTTCCACCTCATAGAGTTATAATGACTAATATTCACTTATTCAGTCAACCGAAGAAGTTACATCAACCATTGCTGCTAATAATTGCACGGAAATAATAAATTTTAATACAGATATTAAATCAATTAATGTCATACTTAACAGCGATACCACGACATAGCTCTATTAAGGAATCATTTCTCTTTTGTGTAATGTTATTTTATGGAAGAATATTAAAACCATTCACTTTTGAGTGTTAATAATAATAAACTTAGTTTTCTATTCGTTACTAGCCTTTGCCCGCGGCTTCGCTTAAGTGGAGGTTGGCAAATTATGACACGGGAAGTTACTACCGGGATAAAAAGTAAGTGTAAGTGAGCTGTGTGCTTAATTTTATCCAAATTCGTTTAGCCGTTGAGACGTAAAAGGCTAACTGGCATGACAGAGTGACTTGCACACTTTATAATCAGCCTATAATGTTCCCACTGCTGGGATACAGGCCTCATCTCATCGAGAGGGAGTGGGCCGTAATGAACCACGTGGGCCCAATGTGGGTTAGATAGATAGATAGAATATTCTTTATTATGTTTTAGATGTCACACATGTCTTCGAACTTTTTGGTTCTAGGTTATGCCGGGTTCCTCACGATGTTTTCCTTCATCGTTTTGAGAGCAGTGGTGATGAAATAATTTACACAAAGTAAAGCGCCTGTCAGGGTGAGTCTGACACGCCCTCCCGCTCTGCCCAGAGTGGGAGAAGTTATTTGATAATTTCCCACCCAAAAAAAAAAAAAAAAATGTTCGAACCACGACCTACGATTCGTAAATCGCGGCCGATACCACTGGGCCACCAATTGTGCACTTATTATAACAGATGTTCATTCACATGTTTGTCAGGACCACTTCTAAATTAAGATGTGTAGGTAAATAAGGACCAGAAATCAGAAAGAACTAACTTTTACTCCATTTTAAACGCTTACTAAATGTTTGTTCAAATTAGCATTTGCAAAAGTAATTCAACACAAGTGACATTTGTATTCATTATGTCTGTCTGCGACATTTATCAGTTGTTCAAGTAAGTTTAACTTGAGCCGTCTGTCTGTAAGTCGACTTATATACGTGACTTAAGATAGCCAAATCAGTCATGATGACATTTAAAACTTAACTTGCTTATGTAACTAAGTACTTAACTAGTCAATCCGTAGAAAGTTTTTCTAAAGCTTAGTATTTTAAACCGTTTGTGTTACGAATGATCCAAGATTTTTATGATTTTGTTTTTATATTTTTTATGTCGCTGACGTCACCCAAAAAGCAGCCAAGCTCAAATGGGATTGGGCCGGACACGTTTGCCGCATGTCGGATGCATTGTGGGCTAAGTCCACTACAACATGGGTTCCTGAAAACGTCCAGCGGCATCGTGGAAGACCCAGGCGTAGATGGCGGGACGAACTTGACGCTTATAGGAGGGATTGGTCTATATTGGCTCAGGATCGGGTTGGGTGGAAAAAGGAAAGGGAGGCCTTTGCCCTGCAGTGGGACATTACGGGCTAATTATTATTATTTTTTATGTACAGATTATCTATTTTTACATAAAAAACTTTTTTTGTCTTATTATGTCAGACTTTGGTCTTTACGGAAATTATTTTGTTAGGTAATGAAATTGCTGGTTCCAACAAAACAGATTTAAAGTCAGTTAGTCTCTACTCTAGTCTCTACATATAGGAACTGTAGATATAATGTATAAGATGAAGATTCTCCGGAAGTGAGGGTGACAATTTCTGCAGACGTAAAGTTACCTAATAGCAACATAAATACAAATAAGTGTCAAAAGTGCTATGTTTTTAAATTAATAAAGGCTCATCATCATCTGCCTAGCCTTTTCCCAACTATGTTGGGGTCGGCTTCCAGTCTAACCGGATGCAGCTGAATACCAGTATTTTACATGGAGCGACTGCCTTTCTGACCTCCACAACCTAGTGACTAGGTAACACGATACCCCTTGGTAAGACTGGTTGTCAGACTTTTTGGGCTTCTAACTACCCGTAACGACTGTCAAAGATCTAAAAATTTTAATTTAATAAAGGCTAACCTTCATTAATTGTTACACGTGCCATTTTTGGCTGCAAGTTTACACCAAACCGGAAAACTTTTTCAACCACTTCCTAATTAATTTGACTCATACAACCCTGTCTCGAATAACTTAACAGTTACGAAAATCAATTCAAAGTAAATTCTAAGAATCGTGTACATTTTACACATTTGAAGGAAATGAGTAAATGCCTACTTAACTTGTCAAGTCATACATATGTACCTATGTATGTGTAACTTGAAACATATTGGTTTTACTTCATCGACCTCGGTTGTAAGATTCATAAATTAAATATTGATTAGTGATATATTGTTACAATTTCGAAAACTTATTTAATGGTCCTTTTGTAATCAGTTTTTTTGCATGTTGAAAGAAGCACCGTTCTGCGTAACATATGACCAATTTATTAAAGTGAAACTTTTATTACATCGTCTCAAACTTTTTCGTCTGTGTGTTGCATGTCGCGTGACGGTCGGCCGCGGAGTAAAAATTGTGTAGTTTTATGAAATAAAACTAAACAATTTTTTTTTGTAGATACCAGAAGTTTAAGAAATTGTAATAGGTCAGCTGTTAGGGTTAATTTTCAATGTTGACGGTTCGGGTAAGGCCAGGGACTAAGAACTAAATGCTACGATTTCAAGTTACTTTTGCAGAAACTTGGCTTCTGAATCACTTGTTGTATGAAAAGCTATCATCACGTACTTTTTATTAAGATTATATTTTCCTACTATTAAAATAATTGTGTTACACATTGTCGTTTAAATCGTCATTATCTACGTTTCTTATCGAACTCTCCTGTCGCAGGTATGCTGGATGAAATTTCCGTTGAAATAAGCAGTACCTTTGTGTTATTCCATCTTTATGTATTTTTCACATGGCTAAATAAGATTACAAAAAAACTTTTTACAAAAAAAAAAAAAATACAAACGACGAAAAAAAATTTCGGAAGTCGGTGTCTTTGGTTTAGAATTTTCGTTTTTTGCTACCGACTTCCGAAATTATTTTTCACTTTGTAGTGTTTTTTTTGGATGTCGTTTGTATTTTTTTGTAAAAAGTTTTTATTTTTCACTTTTTAGTTGCACCTACCCCACACAAATTCGAATACCACTACCTGCTATGTAAATAACAGTGACAGGAACTTATCATATCATCCACAAACTAAGTGGGAAAAAATACGTATTATTGAAGCTTACTCAAAAACTACCCAAGCAAACTTAATAAAATTTACATGGGACCACCTCTGAAGTATGACTTACCAAACAAAAAAAAAGAACCATCAAAATCAATTCATAATTGGCGGAGTAATCGTGTAACAAACATACAAAAAAAAAAAACATACAGTTGAATTGAGAACCTCCTCCTTTTGGAAGTCGGTTAAAAGTATCTTTCTTAACAAACGCAACAAACCACAAGCAGAATAATATGTTACACACCTGGTGTAACATATTATGATATCATATTATCACCACCAGACAGTCCTTAGAGCCCATGGTCCAGTTCTGTCTCCATAAACTGTCCCTTTCTATTTAATTACTGCGCGGCTGATAAGCGCTGCGCACGCGCAGGTGTGATTCGATGCAACTTTCCACGTTGCGTCATATGTGACCCAAGTACGGACAGCAGTTATACACTAATAAAGTTAAAGTTTGATTTGATTAGTTTTATTAACTAAGAAATCAGAGAATAGCGCGAGACGCTGACAACGTTGTCAAAGTTGTGGAAAACACCCAGACGAAGGTTGCACGGACGTCAAAGTTGTGGAAAACATTCGGACGAAGGTCGCACGGACGTCAAAGTTGTGGAAAACATCTGGACGAAGATCGCACGGAAGTGGGTTAACATTTTCCCCGACTAATAATGATAATCAAAACTTTATTCCAGCCCGTCCCATCCTTGATGTCCTCCCTCCGGTTGACGCCCTAAGACGAGGTTCGTACCCCACAGGGGGTGCCCTTAGCGAGACTTCACCTAGTTTTAATTAGCATAGTTGAATAACCCCTGGCTGGAGTTTTTAAGTGTTGTAGCTTAAGGCACCCACAGGAAAGCCCGGTTAAGTAGTCATGATATGAGGTCAACTACGAGATGCAAAAAAAAGAAAAGTGGGTTATTCCGGGTAAAATGATGAAGATTTACTTACTGACGTGTGGTCGGTTCAAATTCTTTGTTTAACTATGTGACAAGCCTAAAAGTTTAGTGAGAAATTATTATTGTGGTAGATATGCTTTATAATTTCAATAAGCCAAGAAACATGTATTCTTTGAGACAACTTTGTATAATCAGTGTTTCCTGAGCCAGGTGGTACTATATTATAATGGCTCTATTCTCTATCTCTAATCTATTTATTAGGAGAAAATCATAATTCCCGACTGTACAGATAAACGGAATCATATCGCGTATGTGCATTTGATTTATATAGTTGCACTTTTTAACACAATGAAAGTACAAATATTAACCTTATTCACTTGTGATACAGGTTATTATGCTGTTGATCAGGTTCGCAATAGAAATGGTCCGAGATCGGACGTCGATTTACTTGGTTGTCAGCCGGTTTGGGTTTCTGAGAAATATATTAAAAAGACTAGAAGATTTTGTCAGAATTGACTGCACATTATGTCAGACTGTTTTGGAAGAAAACTTAATTACTATTGTATTGGGAAAACGTGTTGGTATCTTGATACTTTTTTCAAGCTGATATACAATAGCTATTATAGGCATACAACTACCAAAACAAAACTGGGGTTGTAAATGTTGCCGCATCGTTGAGCAATGGGTGAAAATAACCCACAGTGTCCACTCAAGAAGCGACAAAAGACTTTACGGTAGATCCAAAAGAAGAATGACAGGATGGACTGGTCTTCTATCTAATGGATAGTAGATATTGTAAGTAAGAAAGTGGGAAACAGCAAGTTAATCAGTAGGTCATGTAAGGTTTATAAATAAAATAAGTTGATTTTAATACTCGCAACACTGGCTTGAAAAACTTTTTACAAAAAAAAAACAATCGACCTCCAAAAAAAAAAAACACTACAAAGTGAAAAATAACTTTAAATTCGGAAGTCGGTGTCTTAGGTTTTGTATTTTCGGTTTTTGCCACCGACTTCCGAATTTAAAGTTATTTTTCACTTTGTAGTGTTTTTTTTTTTGGAGGTCGATTGTTTTTTTTTTGTAAAAAGTTTTTATTTTTCACTTTTTAGTTGTGGTACCTACCCCACACACATTCGAATACCACTACCTGCTACCAATGACAGAAACTTAACATATCATCTACATACTAAGTGGGAAAAAAATACATATTTTGTAACTAACTCAAAAACGATCCAAGCAAAGTTAATAAAATTTATATGGGACCAATTCGAGAGCACACCCTTTCAAACAAAAAAAGAATTTTCAAAATCGGTCCACAATTGACGGAGAAATCGGTGGACATACATAAAAAAAAAAAACAAACATACGCGACGAACATATAACCTCTTCCTTTTTGGAAGTCGGTTAACACTTTTTAGTTGTGGTACCTACCCCACACACATTCGAATACCACTACCTGCTACCAATGACAGAAACTTAACATATCATCTACATAATAAATGGGAAAAAAATACGTATTTTGTAGCTAACTCAAAAACTATACAAGCAAAGTTAATAAAATTTATATGGGACCAATCCGAGAGCACACCCTTTCAAACAAAAAAAGAATTTTCAAAATCGGTCCACAATTGACGGAGAAATCGGTGGACATACATAAAAAAAAAAAAAAAAAAACAAACATACGCGACGAACATATAACCTCCTCCTTTTTGGTAGTCGGTTAAAAATTATGTTAAATGTCAAAATTGTGACAGCTGTCAGAGGCTCGCTAGCGTTCTCAGAAATCAATTGCCGTGCGTTAGTCTCGCATAAACTTGAAAATGGTTTGACCGATTATGATGAAACTTTGGTAAGTTGTTGTGTGCGCGCCAGAGAAGGTTACTTGAAAAAAAAATGCCATTGTAACGCATTTACGTAGGCATTTGCTAGTATTATAAAAAATTGAGATATCAGTTGTATACTTTGATTTATAATGTTAATAATGGATGTCAATCAATTTAAAAAGGAAAATAGTAAAGCTTCCGAAAAAAAAAATAACTTCCGAAAATCTGTGGTTGACTGTAATACTAAATTTCCAAAAAAAAAAAAACTAAACTTTCGAAAAAATAACTAAGTTTCCGAAAAGTCAATATGTTGTGCTACAAAAGTTAGTGACAGAAACGAATCGCTGCAAAACCGACTCCACGTAGTCTTGTCTTGTCTTGTCTAGAGTGTTATTCAAGCCCGCATAGGCGCGGAGGAGCGAGGCGGCCCGTGAGCTGAGGAGCAGGTGGTTTTATAACGCTCGCTCCCTGGTGAGCGTTAAAACCATCTGCGACGACAAGCTCACGTAGGACCGCCGGAGCCTCGCAGCGCCGGAGCCGTGACAAAAACCATGCCTGCTGCATATTGCATGCTCGCTTGCATGTTGCATGCATGGTGTATGCTTGTTTGCATGTTTGAAAAATATTACGTCAGCAAATTCTGTAGGTATTGATTTTTCGGAATTTTCAGTATTTTATTCGGTCGTTTCAGTATTTTATTCGATCGTTTCTTTATTTGTATTCGCATATAAGCTGTCGGAAAATTAATATTTATAGCACATATTTTGAGTATGCACATATTTAAAAAAAAAAACCGGGGCGTTTATTACTACCCATTTAAAAATAAATAAATATTTATAATGTCCTATGCTCAATGTCCTATCTGCACGTCATTGATCAGCATAATTCTATAATTATCTTGACTTTTAGCTATTGATCACAGTCATCATTAATGATTGAATAACCTCACCAATTAGGAGCAAACACTTAAATCTCTAATGCACCTTCATACAATTTGGAGCGATGCGATAATGTTCAATGATCGCCGTGACATTTGCGATCCTTTCGCCCACACTGACATTTGTTTTGATAGTAGCACAGACGAGATTGTAAAGAGTATCGAATAGGTACAGTACGACACAACTTAGATGTAGCATCGGCAAAATTCGTAAAACCGATCACCATCCGAACTGAGTCCGCCTTCAAAATCATCAATCTTTATTACTGCTTTAGGTGAAAATGATCTTTACCCAACGAAATAACTTGTAAAGTCATGTAACCAAATACATTCGAAAAATTTAAATGAATGAATGCAAATTTTCAAATTTATGCTACGTCTTAGTTGTGCCGTACAGTACTCAGTTTGTATTAAATAATAAACATCTGGTACAATCAGGGAACTTAATTGTTTTTCAAATTAACACCCCACGTTAATATGACTCTTATAGCCATTTTATACAACTGTCAAAGAATGGCAGTTGAATTTTAATATAAGTACCTACGGACAATTTCAGTTGGTAGATAGTCAACAATATGATACGAACTACATGATCTTTTCTGTCGGCTATTCGTTCCTGACAAATACATCGGGCATCGCCAAAGCCGTCGACGCGATCTGTTTGCGCAACCGTTATCTAAAACTGTCGCCCGAGCTGAGTCCCCTGTGTGTCGTACTTTAAGGATGCTAAACGCCCTCCTGACCACTAATCCTGAATGTGATCTGTTTGCTGATGAATGGAGCAGAATTATGCGTGTATGTCTGATGTTTTGCGAGAGTAAGTATGCTAGGTTGTCCTCTATTATATGAAAATATTTGAAATATTTTTGTTTACTTTAACTGTTCATGAATTTCTTTGTTAATTAATGTAATTGGTGGTACCGTTTTAATTAACAATAAACAATAAATAAATAAATGATAAACAATTAATTTACTCGACTTTACATACAACCTGATGTGTCACACGATTTATTGGTAGATGTTTGACTTGTCTTTGACAACCATAGCTGAAGATCCCAACTATATTAAAATCTAACTGTGATAGTTTATTTATTTATATATCATAAGCTCACCAACAGCAGTCACTTACAATTCAAATTAAATAACAAATAAAATTTACATTTCAGTAACCATGCAAATGACAGGTATGCATGACATTGACATATGAATATTAGGGACAAAGGAGATCAATATAAAATGGGTCTAGTAGACCTAATCTACAACACTACAAAACAATTTGAGCTAGATAGACGGGCACTCATCGGTCTGTATGAAACGAAAGTAAAAAAAAGCTGATATTTTGACAGGAGAAATTTCGATTGAAAATTAGGGTGCTTTTTTGATATTAAGTCAAAATAAGGTGAAAAAATAAATATTTTAAATGAAATAAATTACAGTGTATTTGGGACATAAAAAGGTAAGTTTTCACCAAATTTCGTAGAAAAAAATAAATTTTTGAAAAAGATAAAAATAAAAAACCAAAAACTTGTGTTTTTTACCCTTAAAAACGCACCCCCATCCATTTCCCGACCTCAGATCGCCCGTAAATTATTTTTCCTTTCATTTTTGTTATATTCTCTTCCTTTTCCAATGGGTTTCATCCTACTGTTATTTTTTTGGGTCCAAAAATTATCTACCCTGGTCTAAGTATATCACTGGGTTCACATTATAGATTTCGACCTGATTATCACCCAAAGCGTAATCGCACAACATGATTAGCAACAATAATAATAAAAAATTACAACTACAGTAAAAAGCTTAGTTCACAAAGTTACAGCTAGGTCTATGCGTCTGCCCTCCAACACACTTCTGCTTAGGCGAGGAATGCGTAGGAGACCAAACACACCAGGTAAAGTACATAAGTGACACAAAGTAACATTATTTAAAGCGTTACAAGATTAATAATAATGTTTGGAAATAAACGACTTTGTTTAAGATTTTTTGTTTTTTTGAGGAAGAATTTTTAAATCGTAACAATTATCTACTTAATAACCTAGTTTATAAAAAAACTTTTTACAAAAAAAAACAACCGACCTCCAAAAAAAACACTACAAAGTGAAAAATTACTTTAATTTCGGAAGTCGGTGTCTTGGGTTTTGTATTTTCGTTTTTTGCCACCGACTTCCGAAATTAAAGTTATTTTTCACTTTGTAGTGTTTTTTTTGGAGGTCGGTTGTTTTTTTTTGTAAAAAGTTTTTATTTTTCACTTTTTAGTTGTGGTACCTACCCCACACACATTCAAATACCACTACCTGCTACCAGTGACAGAAACTTATCATATCATCTACATATTAAGTGGGAAAAAAATACGTATTTTGTAGCTAACTCAAAAAATATCCAAGCAAAGTTAATAAAATTTATATGGGACCAATTCCAGAGCACACCCTTTCAAACAAAAAAAGAATTTTCAAAATCGGTCCACAATTGACGAAGAAATCGGTGGACATACATAAAAAAAAAAAAAAAAACAAACATACGCGACGAACATATAACCCTCCTCCTTTTTGGAAGTCGGTTAAAAAATTTAAAAAGAAAGAGTACGCACATGTCTTTTGAAAGCAGCGGCACGAGAATCGAAGATGTCGATACTGTTATTGTCTCTTGTAATTTCATTATAAAGTCGACACATTCTAACAATAGGGTTGTAAATACAAGGTGTTATTTGTAAAGACCAGAAGTGCAAAAGTTTTCGGTGTTCTGGTGTTATACTCTGCTATCCCTCATAAACATCAATACTAGGGTATTGATGTTTATGAGGGATAGCAGAGTCGAAGAGTCCAGCGTGGAATGCAGGATCTTATGTAGGAACAGGACATGTCGCGGTACTTATAAAGATTATTAATCTGACTGCAAGGATGGTGTCGGGTAACAAGACTGACTGACAAGGAATTCGTGCGCTGAATTCTACAAAACAGCTGAAGATCATGTAGATGTCAGGTCGCCGGTCGTGCAGATTCGCTTTTCCACCGTTTCATTATGTGATACTGTTGTTACATATGATGTGGAGCGATGTAAAGGTTGGATAAAACTGACGTTTTACATAATGCTTGCTTCCGTTCACAGCCGTGTATGTAGGTACGTCGTGTTACAATGTATGATAGGTTACATTGATATCAAACTGTCTTTTGTTTCCTAGACACTGGCTCCATCAAATGAACACTTCTCAAAGGACCAAGCTACACCATGTGCTTTCTGTATAAGGGTTGCAGTGGTTAGGTGCAGTCCATCTGCGTCGATAATGGTAAGTATTTACTATATTCAGCCTTTGTTGAACTAAGTAGATCTCTAAGTTGGGAAAAGAAATTTTGATGAAAAATATATAGTTAAAAAAACTTAGATTCCCTACCTTATCATCATCTGCTTAGACTTTTCCCAACAATGTTATAGTCGACTTCCAGTCTGACCGAATTTGATCGGATGCAGTTGAATATCAGAACTACCTGTATGACCTCCACCCACGATACTCTACATCATCATATTTTTAGGGTTCCGTTGCCAAATGGCAAAAAACGGAACCCTTATAGATTCGTCATGTCTGTCTGTCTGTCTGTCTGTCTGTCTGTCCGTCCGTATGTCACAGCCACTTTTTTCCGAAACTATAAGAGCTACGCTGTTGAAACTTGGTAAGTAGATGTATTCTGTGAACCGCATTAAGATTTTTACATAAAAATAGAAAAAAAACAAATAATTTTGGAGTTCCCCATACTTAGAACTGAAACTCAAAAAAAAATTTTTCATCAATCCCATACGTGTGGGGTATCTATGGATAGGTCTTCAAAAATGATATTGAGGTTTCTAATATCATTTTTTTCTAAACTGAATAGTTTGCGCGAGAGACACTTCCAAAGTGGTAAAATGTGTGTCCCCCCCCCTGTAACTTCTAAAATAAGAGAATGATAAAACTAAAAAAAATATATGATGTACATTACCATGTAAACACACATAACATCACGCCTTGTTTCCCCGAAGGGTTGGGCAGAGGTGTCCTTGTAACAGGTACACCCACATTTCGCCAGTTATGTTTAAGTCCCATGTAAATAGGGGGCGAGCCTATTGTCATCAACCGGGCACAAATCCAGACTCCGAGCTGCTACTGAGAAATTTCAGATAGAAAAACCCAATTACACTGCCCGACCCGGGAATCGAACCCAGGACCTCATACTCAGCAGTAGCGCTTGCGACCACTAGACCAACGAGGCAGTAAACCCTGTAAACTTCCACCGAAAATAGGTTTGAACGAGATCAAACAAGTAGTTTTTTTTTAATACGTCATAAATCGTATACCGCAATTTACCTTTCATTCAATGTTACTTGCTGCTACGGAACCCTTCATGGGCGAGTACGACTCGCGCTTGGCCGGTTTTTATTGCCTGCGACCTCTGCTTCATATAACTAAACCGCATCTCCTTCAAGTAATGTTACTATAGAAACAGTTAAGAGCTCGTCCGTGTGCTTCTCTGACCCTGTTCCCACGACGCATCACTTTCGGTTTCTGCCAGACGTTACATTCACGACCTCTAGTGATGTAGCTACGTGGTACCTCATCTTAACTAAGTATCGATAGTTTAACAAATTGACTCCATTTAGATTGAATCCATGCGTCATGTTCGTGAACGGGCGCCATCAGTTGGGACTGGTCATCTCTTAGCTGCCAGGGCTTATTTTTAATTTTTTGAATTGTTCTTTTTTATCTTTTTATTACGGACGCTTCTCATGTGCACGTCTTTCTACATTGTTCTCACATGTATAATTTCAACATGAATGATGTAACCAATATTTTGTAACAATTTTTTATTTAAAAGAGTGTCCGTGGAGTTTCTTGCCCGTTCTTCTCCATAGGTACCTACTACGCTTTGGAATGGGCAACTAGCTTCATAACTATTTCTGACTGACCGATTCCTTGACAATTCAAAAGTGCCTGTAAATGGTTTAATTGAAATAAATGATTTGAGTTTCAGTTTGACTTTATTCTGTCAATAGTTCTGTTTTCAATGTCTCTTAATAAATCCTGTTTGAGCGATTGTGCATGTGAGGAATTATTTTTTGTGATGACCTAATGTGGTTTTAACAAATTAAAAGGCGCCATTTATTTTCCAATTGGTAGCTGATTTCCCACAACATTAATTTTTTTAAGGTGGCAGATATGTAATTATAAAGATTTTTGCATAAACATGAAAATGAAAAGTTATCCAGGTAGGTATATTCAAACTGTGACCTGTGACCGTAACAATAATAAGAGTCACTCAAATATTTTTGGACGTCGAACAACCTAGGTACCTATTTTAATCATTAAACAATAATGTTCACAAACAATATCGACAAACTAGTCACAACACTAGCGTCGTGATTCCATTGATAGATCACCGAGTTCATGACTCTACCTAGACACAGACAATATCAGCTACTAATAGGTTGACCAACTCGAAAACTGAGACTATAGGACAGTTTATTCACAACAGCATTTTTTTAAACGCTCTAAGTGATATGCACGATTTATTTCACTAAGTGCGCTTTTATCTAATGCCGTCGAGAAATATCTCTCAGGCATGCCGGTTTCCTCACGATGTTTTCCTTCACCGTTTTTGAAGCAAGTGATAATTATACAATACGCACATGAATCCGAAAAGTCAGAGGTGCGTGCCTTGGGTTCGACCTCGAGACCTATGACTTGGCAGTCCAACGGTCACACCACCAGGCTATCACTGCTGGACATAATGATAGGCTATCACTGCTTTTATATGATTGATTTTCATCATCATCAGCCTGCAGCAGCTCACAGACATAAGCCTCCCATTCGGCTCGATTCTCGGCAACTCTCATCCAGCTGCTCCCAGTCACCTGCTATGATCGTCGCTCCACCTAGCCCGAGGGCGTTCTACTGGCCCTCCGAGGAAAAATACTTAGTTTACACCCTATACTTGGGACCTATAAGGCATTATCAAAATCACACACGCACCCACTCACCCCCACACACGCACCCTCTCACACACATACTTACACATAGTGCACATTTCGCTCAAAATATTCTCCTATCCATCTTTATTACTGTCTTAATTTTTTAATTTTATTTTTATTTTTGTATTTAACTGTTCTTAGTTTAAACAATGTTTTGATTGCTATTTATTAATAACACTTTTTATGTGCTTCTGGATTTATACAATAATTAAATATGTAATACGCATTTTCATATGGCAATACCACCCAAGGACTCCACGAGACAGGCTCATCCTAGTGTGGAGTTCTTAAACAATGTACTTCCTTTGCGTCTTATTTCACTAAAGAATGTAAACCTAGCTAATAATGTAGACTATAAGGAAATGTAAAGCACTATTTTTAGCAAATAAACATTCATTCATTCATTATATCAAGGGCTAAGAAAATGATACCACAGCATGAGCATACTTTCCGTGAACATACCTAACAAAATACTGATTAGTAAATCAAACCGATGGGATTGAAAAAAAAAATACGTTGCAGAACAATGCTAAATTAGAGATTGACGAGTTCTTAATTCAGGAACTGGATGTAAATAGGATCATCATCATCATCGGCAGCCTTGTTCCACCCACTGTTGAGTACAGGCCTCCTCCCTATTGTGCCATGCTTCTCTGGTCCGTACGAGTCTCACTCAGGTCTTCCCCGCGATCTTCTTTAGGTTGTTCTCATCGACTTCAAGTAGGATAGATCCACAAAAAAATAAAATGAACGGTAACCCTACTGACAATAGAACCAGTTTTAATGGTAAATTATACTAATAGGCACTTTTGTAATAGGATTACTGTACCAATGGTCACTTCGATTACATAAAAATGATAAAGTATTATTTTCGTCTGAGAATTTTGTGTATCTAAAGTATTCTAAAGTGAGTTAAATTATACGGTTTAGGAGATTTGTTCACCATTTTATTTATGTTGCAAGACAAGTATACCTAATGATGAAGATGAATTTGTAATAGTACAAGAATAGGTAAACCCTTTTCTCCGTGGGTGTCGTAGAAGTTAAAAGAAGACTAAGGAATAAGAGATGACAAGAGAGAAAAGCAGGAAAGGTTTTGCCTATCCTCAAAATAGGCAGAGCACAATGAGCACAGCCCTAAGCTCCTGTCTGATAATAATAATGATAACGTGGTCATTTGCAATATTAAGCTACATCGGGTTAGACTGGAACCCGACCCCAACCCAACCTAGTTGGAAAACGCTAGGCAGATGATGCTGAACGTGGTCATTAAAGATCACTTAGTGCCTGCGTTTTTTGGTTGAGACCACGGAATCGAACGGCCGGCAGGGAAGGGAGCGGGCAGGACCCCACGCACCTACAATGGATTCCGGATTTGTGCCTGGTTTGTGATATAATGCTTGTGGTATTACTTATATGTATACCTTCATGGACTATCGAAATGTGGGAGTAGGTATGTATTATGTATACAACTCTACCTACCCCTTCGGAAAATACGGGTGTGATGTAATGTGACTGTGCCTATTCTGCCCTCCCGAGCCTAAAGTGCAGTAACAGCAAAAACGCGAATTCGAGAAAAACACGTTTAAAGTTTAGAATCCATAAATATATCCAAAAGAGACTTTTCGATAAAACCTTGAATGCAAGGTGAAAGGATATGTATAAAACTAAAATACTAAACATTATTATGTTCTTTTTTTATAAAAAACTATATTTATGGCCATTTTTATTTTTTTGCCCCAATTAACACACAGTTTTTTTGAAAAATCTTTTAAGAAACTCTTTTAAATGCAGTAAATCTTCTCATTACTGCATTTCAGTTTTTTCCATGATTGTCACTAACTAAAATGCAGTAATATCGTAAAAATACTGCTATTTAATCTGTTTTTAGAACCAAACACTGACGTTCGACAAATACAGGGTGGCAGAGACATCGACGTGAAAACTGTTACCATGGATTCAGTACATGATTCTGAACCCTACTGCGCTGAAATTTATCGTCGGTTCTTTAAAAAAAAAATCTTTTGTTTCATAGAAAAGTGCAATACCTACCTACGTGGTCAAAATGTATGGAACAGCTGATTTTTTTTTAATACTTTAGTTTAGTTAGGAAACAGAGAACAATCTTGTGCAGTATTATTTTTACTGCGGTTTAGTTGGTAAATATTAAAAAAACCGGCCAAGTGCGTGTCGGACTACGCACAATGAAGGGTTCCGTAGTTGAGATGAATTTATTTATCCCAAGAATTAACTTAACATTTATTCCAACTGCAAATCGTCGCTCGGCATCCAATACCGCGAACGTGTAATTTAAAAAAAAAAATATATATATTGCAGGGTCACTTATTTGAACGCGTAGAATGAAAAATCTGATTTTCTTAAAAAATTTCACATTCGCGGTATTAATAAAAATAATAATAAAAATCTAACTTTAAACGAGCAATTCTTGTCTATATTATATAATCTGAATCTCTGAAACGGCTCCAAGAATTTTCGGGAGCGATAAATCGATCTAGCTAGGTTTCATTTTTAGAAAATGTCGTTCAAAAAAGAAAAATAGTAATCCAAATAAATTTTTTATTCAAGTAACAAGGACTCATTGTGTTAGTAAACTTATGAACTTTAGCTTATTTTACCAGGTCACTCAGAAAGTTTTGCGACTAACAGTTTTTGTCTATGGGATACTGGCTGGCGCTCAGAAGCACCATATCGTCTCCAAAGCTAATTAATATTTACACAGATACCATCTATACAGTGTGAGTCTTCATAATGTGCACATATCGAAATGAGGGGAATCTATGCTTAATTTTATCGACGGAAAAAATGGTCAATTTTTTTTTGTTTTTTTTTTTTTGAATTTTTTATATCAATTTTTTTTTTTTTTTTTTTGTCTTGGGCATCTTATTTATAAATTTTACAATTATTGTAAAATTGATGAAAAAAATACAGATTTTTACTAAAAAAACATGTTTATTTTCAAATGAGGGTAGTTTTTTTCTCAATTTTAATTTTATGTGGACGCCTACTTACTTCCAATCATTATGGAGTTTGTTTCATCGCGATAGCTGATTCAGTATAAAAGTTACACAGTTTTGTTACAATTTTTTTTAATTCCATAAAAGGTATAAAAAAATATTTAGGTTTTTTAAAATATTTTTCCTGTCGTTAAAATTAAGCATAGATTCCCTCATTTCGATATGTGCACATTATGAAGAATCACACTGTATAGCAACCCACTCTGGTGCTGCTGAGCTCGCCAATTCTGCTTCACCCCGCATTCCAACCTGTATGGCCTGGAAAAAGTTCCAGCCCATCGTACACTATTGATCTGGTTACCATAGGTACCAATATTTAAAATGTTTTTAAGCTCCATTGGCAACCTATCCTTCTCCATCTTTCTCCACAATACGTCATAAACAACCAGATCAAAAGTCTTGAATAAGTCGAGGAAGGTAGCGTAAATCGGCGTCCCACGCTGTGTATAAGTATAGTATGTGACAGTATGCTTAAGACACAACACTGCACTTTCTGTTGACAAACCACGCCGAAACCCGAATTGGTTGTCATGAACATTTACAGTTTTATTTATTTGTGTATTAAGCAGACTGTCAAACACTTTTAATATTTTGTTGTTGATATTATAATAGCTAGAGAGATGGGCCTGTTGGATGCCGATCGACGAAATGTAAGTTTGCGCGCACAATATTGAGAGATTTACCATGTTATTTTAAGACCATGGACTTCTTATAGGTTTTCCTGTAATCTATGAGTAAAGAGCCATACTATGTATTTTTTTCAAATTTTTTGATCCAGTAGTTTCGGAGATAAGGGGGGGGGAATGGTCAATTTTCATTGAATTTCTTAAATATCTTTAAAAGTGTTTATTTTAAAATAATATAAAAAATATATTTAAGATCCTCATAACAAGTCCTTTCATTTGATATGTCACACGGTACTGTTAGTAAATCTTTTTTTTTTAATTTTCTCTTTTGCCCTCCAAAAGTGACTCCTATATTCAAAATTCATTTATTTACGTTACACATTCATGTTTGGGTCACAGAAATACATATGTGTACCAAATTTCAACTTAATCGGTCCATTAGATTCGGAGTAAATTGGCTGTGACAGACGGACAGACAGACAGACAGACACACGAGTGATCCTATAAGGGTTCCGTTTTTTCCTTTTGAGGTACGGAACCCTAAAAATTAATAGATTTGCGATATTATTGCTGTTTCTTCATCCGAAAAAAAATTAAAGTAAAATATTTTATAAGGGCTGAAAAAAAAAATCACCTGATAGCTAATAAAATGGTGATTCCCAATATATTTAACTCAAAACCGACAAAATGTCTATTACTGTACTTTAGGCTCGGGAAGGCAGTATTGCCTGCCCAATCCTACCTGATGAAATTAAAACGTAAGTACGTACGTATAAAAACTATTTATAAAAAAAAACAACCAACTTCCAAAAAACACTACAAAGTGAAAAATAACTTTTTTTGTAAAATGTTTTTATTTTTCACTTTTTAGTTGTGGTACATACCCCCCACAAATTCGAATAACACTATTTGCTACTAGTGACAGGAATTTATCATATCATCCACTTACTATGTGGGAAAAAATACGTATTATTGAAGCTAACTCAAAAACTATTCAAGCAAAGTTAATAAAAAAATTATAGGACCACCTCGAAAGCATACCCTTTCAAACAAAAAAGAATTTTCACAATCGGTCCATAATTAACGGATAAATCGGCGGACATACATAAAAAAAACATACGCTACGAACATAATCCTCCTTTTTGGAAATTGGTTAAAAAAATAGTCTCAATGAGTGCTATACCAGCAATAAAGTGTTAAAGCGACATCTCTTGGTAAGTAAAGACAACACATTTGATTAAGTTTCCAGACATGGAAGATAGATGGCAGCACTATGTTCTAATAAATTCATATTTTGGTATGCGTTATAAAAAAACTGTATAAAACATTACGCAGTAACTGTGTATACAGGCTCATAATTAACGGTATTAAAAATTGTCGTAATTATGTAATATTAAGTTTATTCATTGCTATGTTTTACAATAATATAATGTCATAAATCTTGTAATACAATGGTCGACACACGCACAAAATACTTAATCAATTATTTATTGGACCTGTTTTATGTTTTAGAATAACTAGACGGCCTCAATCTGTCAACTTTTTAATGACCAATCGATAAGGTCATCAATCAATTAGGTTATATAAGTTCTAATCTACTTTTAATTATAGACATTTAGAAATTAATAACATGTTTAACGAAGTAATAACGCAAAAATATGTGAATTTTAGATAATAGTCAGTAATTTCGACTTCTATCTTCAAGTTTCCGTAGTGTAGCGGTTATCACGTGTGCTTCACACGCACAAGGCCCCCGGTTCGATCCCGGGCGGAAACAGTTGTTTTTTGTTTTTTGTAAGCTCCGTTAAAATGCTTGCAAAAAATATTTGTGTTGCCTACCTTTTGTTGTTTGTTTTAGAAGCTAGTTTAGCTCTAGTCTAGGTTGTTGTGAAAAAAATAAAATACGCCTTTTGGAATGCAAGCCGCAATGCGTAACAGGCATATATTTTTTTTATTTTGTGATTTCTTTATTTCTGTGATATACATACATAAACTCAAACCTTCTTCCCATTTACATAAAATTCAATAAACTGGGTACTTCACTTTTTAATAAGTATGTAAAAGTTTACAAGTTTTTGCCAATTTTGACTTCATAATAAAATCATGATAAATGATAAATGATTTTATTTCTGTAAGTAGGTTTGTACAAACACTTTTACATGTCAATCATATTTTAAAAACTAGATGAGGTCGGCGTTTCCTATCTGACTACTCTGAGAAGAAAGGCCGAAACAAACTCAGAGGTCACAGTCTCTTTTAAAGTCCAGACATAATCTTGGTCAGATCATGTGAAGGCCATGTGGATTGGTGTCTGAAGTGGTCTTTAGAGGAAAGCACCACACAGATTGAGAGGGCCTGTCCAGTCAGTGCACGCATTTGTCAGTTATCGTGCAGCTCAACTCAGAATTTAAGGAGCTCAACGATTCGACGAACAATACCAAAAAAAAGGACATTTGTGTAGGCCACATAAATTACTCAAACTGTCAGACCATGAATAAAACTGACTGAGAAAAATTTAAAAACAAAACAAAAAGGAATGACCCATATAGTCTTCACATTCACAATAATTAAAATAATATAATACTTTAAAAGTAAATATTCATGTCATTGTATATATAAAAATCATTAATGTCAATGTGTATATAAAAAAAAAAAAAACCCAGAAATAATCTTGGTCAGAGCATTTCATTTGAGGACCATGTAGATCTGTGTCTGAAATGGTCTTTTGAGGAAAGAACCATACAGATTTGAGTGGACCTGTCCAGTCTGTCATGAATCGTGAATGTCCTTTGGCCATTTTAGTTTGTTTAAAAAGCTGGCCAAGTGCGAGTCGAACTTATTGCATTGCAGGATACTTGGTTATGGGATATTATAAATTGCATATCAAATAAATAATCGCCTATCAATACATACTCATCATTTATATTCTTATTTACATCTAATAACTTACTTCACTACAAATAAACTAAATGTTTAACAAAACTCAAACTGCAGATAAAACGAAATTATACATCAATATAACATTACTTTTTTCCTCATAATGCAATACTGTTAAATTTATTTTTGTACAAAAATACTACATAAATAGCATAAATACTGACTGCACAGCAAATTTTCCATATTTCATAGCAAAATAACTATCCCAGTCGCATATTAACCAGTAAGTACAACAAAACCTGTTCATCATATTTGTCAATTTTCAAGAAGCCATGCTCGGCAAATTTAATGATTATTATAACAAAAAAATCCTTTTACATTGCATTATTTCTAAAAGCAGAACAAATTAACTGAATAAAAGGTTGGCGGCTTCGCGCGCTTTTTCGTCACTGGAGTGCAGAGTGGCGCGAGCGAGTAAGATAGAGATAGCGCTAGGTCGTGTCGTCGGGAGTGTGACATGACATTTACTCAAGATTGGGACACTTTTGATGGTTACAAAAAAAACGCTTTCGCATATTGGAGAGTTGCTTTGCCCACCCAACAAACCGCCTGGGTCAACGGTAAATGCACCTGCCCCATTTTTTTTAAGAACTATATGTGCAAGCATATCATCGGACTTGCGATCCGACTCAAGTACGTGGCGCCACCTGCAGAAGCTAAAAATGTGCCTATTGGGCAAAAAAGGAAGCATGGACGCCCCGCGAAAGCAAGACCCGTACCCTAATTGCGTAACTTATTTTCGTAAACAATTTCGCGAAATTTGTTTCATTTTGACATTTCAACAACATTCATTGCGTTATTTACATTGTTGAACAGATTTTTTTTCCAACTTATGAAGCAATGGATTAGAAATCTGTTTCAAATCGAAACAAATTGTGATTGTGTTGTATTACGCAATTAGGGTACAGCTTTAATAATTCAATAAATTACAATTTTGTATCTAATTTTATATTTTTTTTGCTGATCTCATTATGTGGTAATTAATAAATAATAAGACGACTGTGACTAATAAAATGCTGTTTTATTTAGAAAAACTGCTGTACATAATATAAAAATAGAAGCTATATTTAAAAGAAAAAGAGTTAACATGTATAATGTGCATTAAGATTATTAGCTGTGCATTGATGAAAAAGCTTTTGCTTTAGGAAAAATCGCTGTACGCTGCGAAAATAAATTGTAGTGTGTTTAGTGATATTTTGAGTTGAATATTTTGCTGTGCAATCAGTAATTTTGATGGGAATTCGGAATCTTATTGCGTAGAAAAAGGATATTTTTTGATTTGCGTTTAAATACTACCCCTTGGTTATCTACTTATTTTGCAAAGAAAAGTTACTATAAAACTGAAAGTTGGCGGATCTATGAATGGTGTCACTGCGGTGATGCTGTCGACGGTCTCGGGCACCAGGGTCTGTCGTGTTGCAGGAGCGCAGGTCGCACAGCACGACACGCCAGCATCAACGATATTGTTCGTGGAGCGCTTGTTACCGGGCTTAATACGTGTCGATGGTAAGAGACGCCTCTGGTGTGGGACGCAACATGTGTCGACACTCTTGCGCTCCAAGTATGACAGGCTGTGGCTGATGAGACCCTCCAGCGGCAGCAGCGCAAATGCCTTATAGGTAACTACAGTATTGTGTCATTAGGGGTTGAAACGCTTAAGTGTCCGGCGCGTTTCCGGATGACTTTGACGCTTAAGTGTCCTTTTGTTTTGTATTTATTTATAAGTACTCACTATGTGTGGCGAAGTGAGCTGTCATTAGAGGTTGACACTATTGACAGTTCACTTCAAGCTCACTTCTCCTAAGTTTCACGGTGAGTTATACAGAATAGACTGGCGGACCGGCTGGATGACCATGAGCACTTGGTTTTATTAAGTTGACGTTAGCAATCGATTTGTAACATGTAAACTAGCTAAAGCTACGGTTTCCTTAAAGCAGTGACCGCTCACGTAGCGCCCGCAATTGACGGCGAATGACGTCACTGAAACGTTGATTATGAAAGTAAGTTGGTTTGGTTTTCTAGAGAGCGTTGTTGATACTGTAATGCAAACCCCGCCCCCGATAGATTTAAAATCGCTAGATTTGCCCTCACCGAGTTTAGTCACAAGAAAAAGTGTCCATACTGAGAAGAGTGAGCTTACACATGATTAAATAGCGTTTCCATGACAAACAAGTATAAGCACTGCGTCATTGGTGCCGATTCCCTTGTTCACAAACTAAACTAAATTTAAGTTAAGTGCATCTTTGTCTTTCTATTGAATTAAGAAAAGGACAGAAGATAAATACTAGTTTAGTCCTGTCAAATTAATCAGCGCCTGTCACTGCTCCATACAAGTTTAGACGTGATTAAAAACTTGCCCACTAAAATTACGTCAAACGTCAAGCGCGGTCACTTTTCTAGGAAACCGTAACTTAAGTAAGTTGACATATTGCCTCCTTATACAGGGAGGGTTGTCAGTTTAAAACTTTTCGGTTATCGAACCATTTTTGCTTCCTTCCTACTTGTGACCAACGATTTATAAGGTACATTGCGGCTTTATAGAGCCGGTTTGCCATTTTTTCATTTCAACGAAATACATTTAAACATAACACGTTGATATTTTGCGTCATTGAAAGTTTATAAGTAGATTTTATCAAATGTAATATTCAAATTAGACGTATGACGCACATGTTGATTGAAGATTAGGCTACACTTACAGAGGTCGGTTCAAAGTCAAAGTCAATACTCAAATCACTTATTTCAAATAGGCACATAGAAGGCACTTTTGAAAGTAAAAATTTCAAAAAAAAAAAAAAACTAGTTGCTCCTTCCAAAAGGTAGGTAGTTTTTTATGGAGCAGAATGGGCAAGAAACTCCACCGTTAGTCTTTAATTTTTATAATATTTTGTATATTATAATCATATGCGAAGACGTTACACCTAGAATAAAATTACTATACCACAAAAAATACAATAAGTTGATATAATTTTAGTAACCAGTTCTTAAGTATGCCTAAAGAGCCATAAAAAACCCTGTAAGAACCCTGTGGATGACGATTGACTTGTCACGATCCCGAACACGGTGTGTTGCCACATCGAGCGCTGGATGCAGAGACCGGTACGTCTCAGAGTAAATCGTCATCCTCAGGAAGCCTCGTTGAGAGGTGAAACACGTGTCGATTTCTTACGGGGTTTTTTATGGCTCTTTAGGAATAGTTTATCGGAACTGGTTACTAAATATTATTATATCAACGTCTGTTGTATTTTATAATGGATTTCCGCAAGGTCACGTCTGAATCAATTAACTACTATACCAAAATTAATAGGAAAAAATAATCCTTACATATTATAAAACGAAGACGCCGCCGCGTCTGTCTGTCTGTCTGAACGCGATAAACTCAAAAACTACCAAACGGATTTCACCAATGAACGGAGTGATTCATGCGGAAGGTTTTAATGTATAATTCATTAAGGTTTTGTGTAAATTAGCTGAAATGTAACGATTATTGTTGAAGATGTCGGAAAAAATCATGCCGACTGGTAACTTTATTGGCGTGCGCCGCGGAAATCGTAGAAGTTACAAAAAAGTTATGTTCTACAGTATTGTTCAACAGAAAAGTCCGCGATGGCATATGTCTATATTCTAAGGATGACCCACAATAACCATTTTTATCTTTCAGAATTTGATAAAAATTTAATTGTTATTTCCGAAGCTATTTTGACCGGTATTATATTAATCCTTATCCAATAAACTATGTTACTTAAAATTAACATTTAATTTAGAATAAAATATGCCTTGACATCATTTCATTTAAATGAATGGTTTAAAAGATATCACAGATTCAAAATTACGCGTAACAAAAAAATTATGGTTGATGGCAACGCGGGCGCAGCGTTAGGAGTCAATGACATTTTCCTCGGCTATTAGGTATGTAATCCCGGTATCGGTAGTACGTTCCCGTGGGATATTTTCCGACATCCACGTGGGCGAAGCCGCGGGCAGAATCTAGTTATACAAATAAAGCAATGACAGGTAATTATGTGATTTGGTTTAAATGGTCCTAATATATTTACAAACATTGTAAAAGTAGACGATTTTTCAAAAACCAGCAAGTTCATGTCGGACTATGCATGCACACTGAAGAGTTCCATAGTTGGGATGAATTTATCCCAAGAACAAACTTAACACTGTAGTTGTAAAACTAAAACGAACAAAACCTTTTGAGTTAGTGTAGTGTAAAAAAAAAAGAAAAAAAAACTGTAGTTGTAAAACATGTTCTCCCATACATTCCAACTGCAAATGTAAGTTTGTTCGTACAATATTGAGAGATTTACTATGTTATTTTAAGACCATAGACTTCTCATAGGTTTTCCCGTAATTTTTACAAGTAATAATAAGTCAGTGTTTGATTTAAAGTAATCACAGAATGTAAAATCAATGTATAATAGATTATACAATAAAATTAGCAACCAGTATGATTTTATCTAGACTCTAGATTGTCCTATGGAGCAGGACCAGTATGTTTCTAAGTATACTTATTTTTGACTAGCTTCTGGCCGAACCGGGCATGTAGATTGTGAATGGTTCTAACAGCTCTCTTTTGCAAAATAAAAATGGATTCAATGTCAGCAGCCTGACCCCACAGTAAAATGCCATACGACATAATGCTGAGGAAGTAGCCAAAATAGATCAAACGCGCAATTTTCACATCTGTTAATTGTTAATCTTTCTGACAGCTTGCCGCCCCGCAAGAGATGTTATATGAGGTCCCCATTGTAATTTCTGTTTTCGTGATGCCTAGGAAAACTGTCTTATGAATAAATTCTAGTTTTTCTCCAGTCAATATGATGTCATATTCGCTACTTCTAACATTATGTAATGTAATCGAATGCATTTTTTTTTTTTTCATTTGTCACCAAATTATTTATTCTAAACCAATTTTGGACCTGAAGAATAGATTATTCACTTCGTCGAGATTTTTTGACCGTTGGTCTATTTTAAAGATTAATGTGTTAACTGTAAATAATATGGTTAGTTTTGAAGTAATCGGGATAAATCATTAATGTTAACTAAAAAGAGGAAGGGACCCAATATCAATATTGAAAGACGGGGTGGCATTAACTGGTCGACGGTCTGTGGAAGAGTTTGTGGAGTACTTTTATTCTGTGTATAGGGCAGAGCAACCGGAGTTAGATGTGGACGCGGCTATAGCTAATGCAGGTAGCGGAAATGCAGCGGCGCGGGTGCACTTGGACCAATTACAGTTAGTAGACGTATGTCGTACGCTTCAAGATCTAAGCCAAAACGGTCCGCAGGGCCTGACGGCATTCCGCCTTACATTATTCAAGGATTGTCGATATGCTAGCTAAGCCGCTACTTCATATCTTTAACCAGTGCCTAAAAGCTAAGCGTACCGTGGGCTTCTGACGACCCGTAACGACTGTCAAAGATCTACGAATGACAGCCGTGCTACGTTGCGGGTATGTTACGGCTTAACGTGCTTTCCGAGGCACGGAGGAGTCTCGGTATGTAAAGATGGTCACCCATCCACAGACCAACACTGGCAAGCGTAGCTGTACCAGATGAATCGACCCGTGCGGCTGTTATTACTTAGCCACGAGCTCCTCCTTATTTGATAATTTCCAAACCAAAAAAAAGTATAATTATTTTAATTAAGTTAGGATAAGTGTATTTTTTAAATTAAGTTAGAATAAGCGCATTTATGGCATTGGGTTATGGTCCTGTAATGGTAAATGCAAGTTGATAAATAAATAAAATCAAACCTTGAGGAACGCCCATTGCCATTTCAGACCCTAATGAGTTTTTCCGTTTACTTGAACTTTTACCTTTCTATCTTTTCTTTAAGGTCGTGCGCAAATTGAGTCAGATTAAGTCACTGACTTCAGTGTAAAATCAATATTTGACATTTATTTCATGAATATAATAGAATCAAATATTGATATATACATATAATTCCCAAAAACTTATAAAAATAATTTAATAATTTCAAGGGTCAACATGGCCTCTTTGCAATGTTAATCTGGCAATGTTCTGAAACAATAAAAATAAACAACGTTGGAAAAAAAAACCGGCCAAGTGCGTGTCGGACCACGCACAATGAAGGGTTCCGTAGTTGGGATGAATTTATCCCAAAAACAAACTTAACTTTGTAGTTGATAAACATGTTCGTACGGAATGTATGGGAAAACATGTTTTTGCAACTGCAAAGTTAAGTTGGTCGATTATTACTCGATAACTAGTAAAGTCTACTTAGCTGTGATAGTTTTCCTTTTAATTTCGTTATATAAACTACTGCTGTGATTTTTTTCACACATCCAAAAGTGTCTGCCAGCTAAATGGTTGGCATTTAGCTGGCAGACACTTGACTCTAACAAAAATTAGCACTTTAAAGCTTAATATTTTGCTCTTTACAAGTTTACCTCTTTCCTCTATCAGTATGCTATCACTCGAGATCAAAATCTGTTTTAACCAGACTGTAGTAGGTATGTAATGAGTTACTATTGTTTTTAGAACAACTGTTGGTAGGCCGTGCGGCTCCATCGACCAAGCAACTAGACATAGCGATGGACATCATATCAGAATTCGTGTTCTGCGAGTCAGACCGGCGCGGCGGCCGACGGGGCGGAGGGCTAACCCCGCTCCAGGACTTACAGCTCATCGACATAATATGCGACTACTTGTCGGCCGATGTACCAATGAGACTACTAAGAATATAGTGTTCTTATCACTGTTTGGTGGCATGGTGCAAACGGATCCCTGAATCCAAAAATGGTTTTCACAAACTCGTAATGTTTTTGTAAGACCTTTCCAATGATACCCCACACTATGGGATAAAAAAATAAAAAATAAAACATCACCACTTTACGTGTATGGGAGGTACCCTAAAAAAAAATGTTTTTCATAATTTTGTTTTACCACTTTGTCGGCGTAATTAATATGTATACCTATGTCAAATTATAGCTTTCTAGTACTAAGGGTCTCGGAGCTAGACCGCGGACAGACAGACAGACAGACGGACATGACGAAACTATAAGGGTTCCTTGTTTACTACGGAACCCTAAACACGGTTAAGTCTATGAATGACTAATTCGCGAAATGACTACAGAGTTGACCAATTCTTCAAATAAATCTGATTTGTCAAGCGTAACTAATTAGGTAAACAAAGTAATTAGGTTTTTTGGCAAACATCTTCAGCAATTCAAATCCTTCTGTTAGAGTTGGAAATGAAATGTTGGAGATGGTTGACTGGTGTGTCTATCTTGGTCATATTCTTTATTTTGGCAAAGAGCATCAACAAACAGAGACATCGAGAAGAATACAGCTTGGGTGGGCTGCATTTACAAATCTGGATGACATTCTTAGATCAGCCAAAATTCCATAATGTCTGAAGTTCTTCCTCTATAACCAGCGTATTCTGCCCACCTTGACGTACGGTGCTGAGACGTGGACGCTCACGCAGGAGGCTGTGTATAGGCTAAGAGTTGCACAGAGAGCCATGGAGCGTTCCATGCTTAGCATCAGTCTAATAGACCGAGTTCCAAACGTCGAGATCCGAAGACGTACGAAAGTCTTCGATATCGGAAAGCGTATTATGGAATTCGAATGAGGTTGGGTAGGACGCAGTGTCGTAAAGACTATGTTGAAGATAAGGAAGCTTGGCAATAATTCCTTCTGCACATATGACTTCCCTGGTACCTCATTAAATGAGTCTATTAACTGCTCCCAAATTACCATGTTTATTTAAATCTTTATTTTTATTTGTTTTTACATTCGTCCTTGACATATTTACTATTCTATTATTTGACATTATATACCTACGGTTTAATTTCAACTTTTTTTTAGTGACTTTTGTGGACATGATAATTATTCAGATTGATTACAGTTGTAATAGCAATCATATAATTGCGTTTTATTAAAATAGATTTTTTACTTTTATTAATTTATTTATTTTTTGTATAGATTTTTTTCTACATATTTTGTGAATGTGAGAACGCTGTAGGCTTGGTGGATTGTAGACCTGTTGACCATTTTCTATTTTGTTAAGTACTTGGTACTTATTGAAAGACCTACACTGTCCTCCCATACCTAGAAACACTGTTATATGAAAGTATTGTAAAAGCCAATTATTTTTAAAAGAGTAACCGTGGAGTTTCTTGCCGGCTCTTCTCCATAGGAAACGACCAATTGGAACCGTGCACCTAGCTTCTGACGTTTCATAAGTGCCCATGTAGGTTTATGTGAAATAAAATATTTTGATTGATTGATTGATTGATTGCAGTGATGACGGGTCGAGTAAGGCTGTGACAGAGTGGCGTCCAAGGATTGGAAGACGAGATGTCGGTCATTCGGCGGCGAGATGGACAGACTACATTGTTGCCATCGCTAGCAAACCCTGGATGAGGTTGGCACAAGATAAGAGAGGCTTATGCCCAGCAGTGGGCGAAGACAGGCTGTGGATGATGGTGATGATGAACTCATTACATACGCATAGTCGAACTCGTAATTGCTCTACCACTTTTGACAAATCTCACAGTGAATTGAAACTTCACTAAGGGTGGAACTGTATCTTATTGGTTTAAAAGCAAAAAAGACATCAAAAAATAATCTGCCTTGCCTTTTCCCTACTATGTTGGGGTACAGTATTTTACATGGAGCGACTGCCTATCTGACCTCCACAACCCAGTTACTGGGTAACACGATACCCCATGGTAAGACTGGTCGTTAGGCATTTGAGCTTCTACCCGTAAAGACATAATAATTTATCCCCCTTTTTTATAAACGTTGCTTAAAGCTATGTAATGATTAGCGTCTGTTTGACCATATTTTTTTTATAACGTACGTTCCATAGGACAATCTAGAGTCTAGACAAAATCAATCTGGTTGCTATTTTAATCTTGTGATTTATTATGTTTTATGACATTGATTTTACATTCTGTGATTACTTGAACTCATACACTGACTTATTACAGGAAAATCGTATACTTTTACAATGATTGTAAATATGTGAGCACCATGTATCTATCACATAATTAATTGATCTGTCATTGCTTCATTATTAATTCTTTTTACCTATTGTGGTATAGTTATTTTATTCTAGGTCTTCACATACAATTATACAAGTGACGTACAAAATATTGTAAAACATTTTAAAAGAGTAACGGTGGAGTTTCTTGCCCATTCTTCTCCATACGAAATTACCTTTTGGAAGAAGCGACTAGAATCAATTAGGTTTTTTTGTAAATTTTGAAGTTTAAAAGTGCCGTTTATGTGTCTATTTGAAATAAATTATTTAACTTTGACTTTGTACAAGTGGCATTCAACCTTGGGGAGCGAAAGCAATTACAACGTCGACTATCTTAAATATACTATTGGAGTTACACAGGAGCGTGAGGGGACTGGCACCAGAAGAGAGGCCTCAGCAGTGGGTGGCGGTGGGTAACGTCGGGGTGTGAATGATAATAATGAAGTTATACTGCTTGTTTGCAGTTTGCTGCTGGGGAGTTTGTTGCGCCACTTCTTCTTCCCAGCTAAAGGCACTAGGAAGTGGTAAAGGGTGGGCGTTTTTGGGGGACTGTCTTATGTAATTTTGACGTTCGAAAAGTGCTGATTCTCAGCCTAGTTTGAACAAATGACTTTTGAATTTTGAATTGAATTTTGAATACGTGCCTAAACAAGTTCTGAGGGGAGCAATGGTGGCCTAGTGGTGACGGCTCCAATTTACGAGTTTTAGGGTCATAGGTTCGGAGCCAGGCAAGCGCTTTGTGTAAATAATTTCATCATACACTACTGCTCGTCACTGCTCTCAAAACGGTGAAGGGAAACATCTTGAGGAAACCGGCATATCCTAAAAGCAAAAATTCAAAGACATGTGACATCTACCAACTGCACTGGGCCCGCGGGGTGGATTACAGCCCACTCCCTCTCTCCCAAGTTCTGAGGTACTAAACAAGTTCTGAGTTCTTCATTTTGATCTAAGTTTCTTTATTTTATTTTAATCTATTAATAGGTACATGTAAATCAGGCAAATCACTGTCCATTCCAAGGTTGCCTGGAAGAGATCGCGAAAGCGATAGGGCCGCCTATTGTACATTTTGTAGTGTTTTTATTTTATTTTTTGTAATGTATAATAAAGTATATGTATATAAACACAATGAAATTTTTTGTGCATTTTATGTTGCTACTTCACACGATTTGAAACAGAAATAAAAACTCGTTATTTAATATAGATTTGAGGTCTGAGATTAAAACCAGCATAGCTATTCTCAACCATTTCATACCTAGGAACGCTTCCGTGCCGAATCGAATATCAATCAATAATATCGAAGGAGTCCTCTAAGCACTGGTCATAAATCCGAAAACCAATTTTTTTATAGTTGAAACCAAATAGATGACCGCTATTCTTCAGACAGCTGCTGTTGGGGATTAGGCAAATCATGTAACCGTAAATGTGTTTTTTTCGACTCGGAAGCCTGTCGAATGGTTGTGGAAAGCTATGCTGGATAAGCGGATTTATAACAGACCATGGGGCACACAAAAATTTGTTCCAGCGAATCGAAACCGCCAGTAGCTGATCCAGGGGGGGGCTAAGGGGCTTAAGCCCCCCCAAAAGCATCTGAGTTCTCGTGTGACAAATCTTAAAGTGAACCTTACATATTTTTTATTAAACTTTTTAGCAAGCATTACACTGCCTTTGTACCGACCTTTTAATTATTACATTACTTTTTCTCTCTTTTTCTTTATATTTTATTTGAATATTGACGCAGTAAACTTATTTTTTTCTTTTTAACATGTATATTTTTCTTATCATTTATTTTTGAGAAAGTCAATTAATATCGTTTAATTAATGTAATTATGTTATCAATTTTTAGTATCAACGACATCCATGAATATTTGTACGCCTTCTGGTATAACTAAGCGCGCTTGTAATTTTTTTTTAACAACTATTTTATTGTACGTATGTTAACAAACGATTAAATGATTATGATTAAAGTACAATTGAATTCACATCAATTATCTTTAACTTAATCGGTATTATATTTTTAAGTTTTTTTTCTATAAAATGATTTATTTACGTGACGACCTTTGAATCCATGCGTCACTCATTCTGGTACTCACGCTGCCCGGCTTGGCCTCCGTGTATATTCACCGAGATATCTCTGGTAGTCTACAACCTAACGAAGCCATTGAGGAATTTGCGACAACATTATATACAGGGTGTTTGGCAGAACGTTGAACATACGAAAATGGTGGATACGTGGGATTATCTGCTACTTACTCAGCCTTAATGTATTTGGCCCTGGCCTCCTAGTTTTTTTTTTTAATGCAAGTTGAAATTAAGATTTAAGTATTTTTTACATCTTTCTGTAAGTTTGAGGACTCATAACTTTTTTCTAGCTAACATCTGAATAAAGCAATAATTTTGTAAGAATCTGCCAATACTAAAGATTAAAAAAAAAATACAAAAATATTGTCTGTTTTACCCATTTTTAATAAAAATACACTTTAAAGTTAAGAAAGTGGTGAAACTAGAAGAAAGCAAAAAAAAAAAAATTAAAATATCCAGGGGGCCAAGGTCAAATAAATTAGGTTTGAGTAAGTAGCAGATGACCCCACCGATCCACCATTTTCGTATGTTCAACGTTCTGCCAAACACCCTGTATAATAGGCGTTAACCAAAATAAAATGACGTGTGCTTTTTTTAGTGTTTACTTTACTAAAACCTACCCTCAGTGGGGTCCAGCAGGGCCGTTACTAGACTTGAACTTAAAGTAGGGCAGCTGTTGTTAAAGGTAGGGCAGAAGTAAAAATGTTGATCTGTTCTGGTCAATTGATTTTTAGCTTTCTTGACTGATATTTGTAATGTGTGTCAGTTAATACTTAATTGTCGGGGGTGATATATGGATAAAAAAAAAAAAAATATTCTGACAATTTTTATTTCTCTAATCATGTCCAAACATACCTACTCAATATAAAGTCCTTCCTTAAAACAACTGAATTCTATTAGATTAAGATTTTTTTTTTAGGTTGGGCATCTCGTATTTGACCTCTGAGATCATGACTACTTAACCGGGTTTTCCTGTGGGTGCTTTAAGCTACTACACTTAAAACCTCCAGCCAGGGGTTATTCAACTATGCTAATTAAAACTAGGTGAACGCTCGCTAAGGGTACCCCCTGTGGGGTACGAACCTCGGCTTAGGGCGTCAACCGTGGCCGTCAGGCCGTGGTTAATTCGGAATTGTTTAGATGTCATAACTTATCTTCAAAGTACCTACTTTGCTTATTATTAGTTGATATTTAGAATAGATCGTTTTTTTTAAGGTAGGACATTGGTATTTGAAGGTAGGGCATTGGTATTTGAAGGTAGGGCATTGCCCCGCAATGCCCCCCTAGCTACGGCCTTGGGGTCATGGCCCTCCCAAACGACAGTCCTGGATTTGTTACTAGAATCCGCGATCCGTGGTAAAGATTCCGTCGCATAGACACTATGCTGTGACAATCGTGACGACATCAGTGTATGTATCGACCTTATTGTAGATGCAGCCATACTGACACTTTGTTTTTTATTTGATTAATAGTATATTATAAAGTATTGTACAGTTATCACTTGCTTCAAAAACGGTGAAGGAAAACATCGTGAGGAAACCGGCATGCCTGAGAGATACATTTCTCGACGGCATGTGAAGCCAAGTCAGAGGCCCATGGGCGGGTTCAAAACTTTGACACCAGGTTAGTCTTTAACCACACGAAAAAAAGAAGAGAAGATTTAACTAAGGGTCCGTACACACGTACCACAATCACACCACATCGCAGCGACAAAATGTGGGCTAGTAGTGGTTGAAAAGTGTCGCTGCAGCTTCTTGCAGTTGCGTTGTGGTAACTACAAAATCAAATCAAATGGTCGACACAACGTTGTTTGCGATGTGGCCGGCCGCTAGTGCGCGGTCTCGATGGTGGTTGTGATGTGGCTGCGACGTGGCCTTGATGAGGTCGGAATCGCCCACACGGTTGATTTTGATAGCCAAATCAATTAATTAATCAACTTTATTTTCTCACCACAATATTACATAAATTATTTTATCTTCTCTCATAGCGTAATATTCGAATTATGAACTTCAAAACGAGTTTATATTGACATACTTTATAAACATAATACCGAAATTTAAAAATAGAATCATATTATAACACCCTTTCTCTAACAAAATAATACTATAAAACAATTTTTTCTATTACGATACAGCGCTAATCCAAGAAGTTAATATCACCAAAGAGTTTCCATCAACTTTTGGCGGGGGACAGTAGCACCCGCTGTACGCATGTGCGGTGATGTGCTGGTGCAGGCGACATTCATTTGTTTTGTAGTACTTACTGAATTTCGTGGGATTTTTAAATTTATTCTTGATCTTTAGCTTTGATCTTTTATTTAGTATTTGTTTCAATCCCAATGTTTGAGAGTAGATAGTGTATGAAACTGCACATAACTAGGTATTAAAACATTCGTGTGATACTATTAAAAACCTCGCCTACAGTTCGGTTTTTAAACACACACTCATGTTTTAATACCCCTTATTATGCAACAGTTTCATAAACTACTATTACATTGGTCAGATTCGACAATGATACACAATTCAGGTAAGTATATATTGTGGGAGACTGGTGCCTAAGCTAGGCTCGTGGCCTGTGTTTCAGGGCACCAGGAAATATGGTCCGTGTGAATAAACTGATCATTTTCATACAAATTAGCGCCCACGTGTTGTCGTTGAGATGTGGGTATACGTGTGATCGATAAGCGACCACATCGCCCAGGACAGGAAAATACAAAAATGTTGATAACAATCTACCTTATTATTTGAATCTGCAAAAGGTTTGAATCTACCTGTAACCTATATATCATGTACCGAATTTGTACCTTTTTGAGAGAAAAACAAAGATATTTTAAAATAATTAAGTACGTCTATTTTTAAATGCTGTAGAATACAATAGAACAGAATTATAAATAATAATTTTGTTTGTGCAATGTAATTTAAAAAAAAAATACAAATTAATATTTTGTGATATCCATTGAATAATTTTAGTCACTGTTAATAGAACAATGTATTTCTGTCCCATCCATATTTTCTCCACTAGTAAATGCTTAGGTATTTACTCTACGATCTACGATATGCTCGCTTCGCTTGCACTTTTCTTAATACTTTTCCAGGAACGTATTACGATTAAACGCTTAGATAGTAATTCAAGCGTATTACTTACTATACCTACCGCTTACACCCCTACTTACCTCGTAGCGGCAACAATGGAGACAGGTAGGGATTCGAAGAAGTATCGATGCCTGAGTATTATCGATAGGTACTTAGGGTTGAACTCTTTTGGTCAAATTAGGTTCGCACGAATTCCTAGTTGCAAAATGTTGATATTTAATTAATGATTATTTAAATTTTGATTTGACTTCTGTATTTTTTTATTTTTAATGTAACTCAATTTATAATGTATTCTGTATATTTAATGTTGCGATTAGAACCTAATAAATGTATATTAATATTGCACACCTCATTAGGTTATAATACAATGTACTTTTTGTACCTGTAACACCTTTTTAATATGAATTATCAAATAAATTATTTAATTTGATTTCACTAATGAAACTGAACGTGATCAGCATATTTAAACCACGTTCAAGAGCTGTCCGTGTTATTATTGTTGCATTGTTGTGAAATATTGTTACTGGCAGCTCTTGGATGCAGTTTAGATGTGCCGATCGCTTTGGTGAAATTGGCACTTAGTACATTGTGTACTCGTTGCTTTTCAAACGATACTTCCATAACATCGCATTGCTTTATCGAATCTATTCTTAATTTATGACTAAAACCGAGAAGTGCCTTCAGGAAGACTGTTTCTTGTTCGCAAGCCGACGTGTTAGTGTCACTGATAAAATTGATCAATAGTCAAACTGGTGTTTTTAGATTTCACAAAAAAATGCCCAGGCTACTTATGTACACCAACCTAGAGAGGTATTGAGCAGGTATTTACTAAAACTTGATGCTTAAGTATGTATAACGATGGTAGTCCTACGTGCATCTAAACTTCTGTTACGATCAGTTGTTATATTTTATTGTACATATTCTACATGACCAAGGATTATTCAATTATTGTAACAAAAGATTTAGTACAATTTAACGGTTGTGAACTTGTGAACATCTATGAAATCCAGCACTGAATAATAACATTTTTCTACATGAATTTTAGAATTTTTGGAAAGGACAACGATTATTATCGATACTTTTTCAAACCCTACACACATCACATCCCTGTTTACCTCGTAGCGGCAATAATAGATATACAGGTAATGTATTTCGATGACAATACACAGTTTTCATTCGCGAAGGAACCTCTCGCGAGGTGCGCCGCGTCGAGATACACCTGCAGACTTATTCCAAAAATTTTCTTAATTTGCGCTCTGACCTTACTTTATAAGATTAATTTAAATTTGGTTGCTGTGTTTTATCATTTTAATTATTTAAATTGTAACTTTAAGTGTTTGACAAAGGATTTTTTTTTAGTTTCGGATTTATCTGGATTGTTTTTATTTGGTGAGTGTTTTGTTTTCATTAGGATAAGGAGTTAAGTAGAACTTATTTTATAACTTTAAGTTCGGTAAAACTTGGCAAAAATAGTACATTATTTTTTTCCTAAAACGCAGATGTTACGGTTGTGGTTGCCTCTAAAATAAAATAAAAAATCTTTGCTCTTTTTTTAATAACTAATGAGATGTCAAAAACATGTTTTCTTGGCAATTATTAGGTACCTACCTACATAATTTATGATCAGGAAAATCGGCTCGCAATTTTAATACATTTACCTCTTGGCGTTTAACCACTAACCTAACCTCAGAAAACTAATAAAACACAATTAATAATAATCGAAATATTTTTTTTCCCTTTTTTATTTATATACATGTAGGTGTTTATATGTTATTATTATTTTAAGTCTTTTAGCTTATATATTACGTAAATATTACATTCCGATATAAAGTTCATAAATAAATCTCGATTTTTAATCAAATTATAATTTTTCACATAAGTTTTTTGCCTAAGCATGGTAGGGGTAGCTTTCAGCCTGTTTTTTTTTTGTGTGGGAAATTATCAAATAACTTCTCCCGCTCTGGGTGGAGCAGGAGGGCGTGTCAGACTCTTACTGACTAAAATCCACCTGTGTTCCTTCAGTTGCCCTGTTGCCGGGGGCCACGATTTCCCTTTCGGCCTTATTCGCAACCCCGGCAGGCAGCATCGGTCCTAGCGGATTCCGTCAATTCTGCTGACATCGCTTTGAGGCGCGCGTGGAACACAACGCGCCGTCCTTAACGGACGGCGAGCTACCCATTGCTCACCGTCCGCAAGCCCGCGCCTACGGTGGCCGGAAATCGGCTCGCGATTCCCGACCAGGGCGTCTCCTCCTGTGGCGATTAGGGGCGTGAGGGCGCGAATTTTGCCTCTCCCTCACGCGTTGGCTACCTAAAGTTCGTTTTGCACCTGTCAAATATTATAGGGAGTTAAACCGGTTACCAGACAAGACTTGCGCATTCCGACTTCTGACTATCCCTATTTTCCATACTATATCAGTTTTTAGGGCACCGTAACCAAATGGCACTATATCTATGAACATTGGAAAGAATGTGTATTCTGTGTACTGAAATAACGTTAAAAAATCGGCCAAGTGCGTGTCGGACCACATACGAAGGGTTCTGTAGTTGGGATAAATTTATTCCAAGAACAAACTTAACATTGTAGTTGAAAAACATATCCTCTCTTACATTCCAACTGTAAATTAAACTATTACTCGTTACAGTAAAAGTACAAATTTTTGTTAGAATCATGACTAACAAAAATTTGTACTTTAAAGCGCAAGTAATTACGCAAACTGATCTCTGAATTGAAAAATGGTTTTTACAGACCCGTAATATTTTTGAACAGCCTATCCACTGAAAACCCACACAATGGGATATACGAAAAAAAAAATATCAACCGCACTTTCCGTGCAAGGGAGGAACCCTAAAATATATTTTTTTCAAAATTTTATTATTCCTATACTACTTTGGTGGCGTGATAAATATGTAAAACCCATGCCAAATTACAGCTTTCTAGTACTAAAAGTTTGACCTTAGCCGCGGATAGACAGACAGACGGACATGGCGAAACTAAGGTTTCCTTATGACTACGGAACCCTAAAAAAACAACCGACTTCCATAAAAAACACAACATAGTGAAAAATAACTTTAATTTCGGAAGTCGGTGTCTTTGGTTTTGAATTTTCTTTTTTTTGCCACCGCCTTCCGAACTTAAAGAAATTTTTTTTGGAAGTCGGTTTTTTTTTTTTTGTAATATGTTTTTATTTTCCACTTTGGCGTTATGGTATGCCCGCTATATAAATAACAGTGACAAGAACTTATTATAACATCATCCATATGGACTAAGTGGGAAAAATACGTATTATTGGGGCTAACTCAAAAACTATCCAAGCAAAGTTAATAAAATTTATATGGGGTCACCTCTGAAGTATGACCTACCAAACAAAAAATCAAAATCAATTCATAATTGGTGGAGTCATCGCGTACAGAAGATACAAAAAAAAAATACTGTCGAATAGAGAACCTCCTTTTTGAACTCGGTTAAAAAGGGTTAATGCAATATGTAACATATACAGGGTGGATTTTGAGATGGGGCAATAAGGACAGGTAACCGTTGTCACGACAAGAAAACAGTCTTAGGAGACTGTCCTTAACTTTTTGAAACATGATTCTGCATTTTGATTTTGAATAAAAATTACAGTCAGCAAGAAAATTGCCAGTTTTCACAAAAACTTTTTTGATGCCAGTCAATTCTATTTCTTATTACTAGGGTCAAAAAACTATATCAGGCTAACTGACGTTTGAGTGCAAGAATGTCTGTCTGTATGTTACCTTTTCACGCCTAAACCACAGAACGGATTTCGATAAAATTTGGCAAGGAGATAAATGGCATCCTAGGGTAGGACATAGGCTACTTTTTGTCTCAAAAATAATCCTAAAGGAAAACTTAAAGTTTTCTCGCCAAACTTCATGCTGCTAGGTCAACGGGAAGTACCATATAAGCTATGTTTTATTTGCGAGTGTCAACATAAATATGAGGTATAATTAAATGGCCGTATTTTTTATTGTTTTGACTTGGAAGTTTGTTTTTCTTTACAGCTCCAAGGGACCGTAGATCTAAGTTTTGATATCTATTTCAACTTGATGCCTCCAAGCGTTTCTGAGAAAAAGGGTCTTGACCGACAACGAATTTTGAGTACGGAACCCTAAAACAGATTTATTATCTGCCTGTTACCTTTTCATGCCATAACGGCTGAACGTATTTAGATGAAAGGCTTACGGATAGGCCATAAGCTGGGTTAGGACATAGGATACTCTGAATTCCGGCAGCATGTTCCTGTGGGATATTTTCCGACATCCACGCGGAAGTCTGGGTTTGTGCCCGGTTGATGGAAATAGGCTCACCCCCTATTATATGGGACTTAAACATAACTGGCGAAAAGTGGGTGTACCTGGTACAGGGACACCTCTGCCCAATCCTTCGGGGAAACAAAGCGTGATGTTTTTTATCCACGCGGGCGAAGCCGCGGGCGAAAGCTAGTTATAAACATATTTTTGTGGTTGGGAAAACCAATACCTACTGTGCATGCGTAAATATTCATTCTAAAGGCCATTCGGATATAATTATATAATACGAGTATTTATAATTATAAGCGATATTATATCGCAGTCGCGCTCGGTAGCGATATTTTTTCGCTTTCTGGTTAGTCACTTTGGACCAGTATTGGTACCGATGCCGCGACAACGATATCGCTTATATCTGAATAAAATCAAAATCAAAATATTTTATTTCACATAAACCTACAAGGGCACTTATGAAACGTCAGAAGCTAGGTGCATGGTTCCAATTGGTCGCTTCCTATGGAGAAGAGCCGGCAAGAAACTCAACGGTTACTCTTTTCAAAATAAATTGATTCTACAATGTTTTCAAATTACAGTGTTAATAGGTATGGGAGGACAGTGTAGGCCTATCAACAAGTACCAGGTACTTAGTAAAATAGAAAATGGTCCACAAGTCTACAGCCTACAACCTTCTCACATTCACAAAATCTAAAAGAAAATAATCTATATAAAAGATAAACAAAATGATAAAAATAAGGACCTATTTAAACCAAATGACATGATTGCCTAGTGGCATGATACAGCTGTAGTCAGCTGTAACAAATCTAATTTGATTCAAAAAAATATAGAAAATTGTAGGTATATAATGTCAAATACTGAAAAGATTATGTCAATGAAGTAGGTAAAAAAAAAAATCGTCGTAATTTGGGAGCAGTTAATAGACATTTACATTGTTATGCCGTTAATGTGGTACCAGGGAAGCCACATGTGCAGAAGGAATTATTGCCAGACTTCCTTGTCTTGTGACTTCTTTTTGGCCTTAACTACGGAACCTTTCACGGTCCGACACGCACTTGGCCGGTTTTTGACTTAACTGGGAGCAAGAATGGTCACCCATACATAGCTGAACACTGGAAAGATGTGTACGTATTTAATATAGCCATAATACTTTCGTTCGTGTTCTTTATTGTTGGATATAATAATGATAATAAATAGATTAAAAGGAAATCTCCTGGTTACAATAAAGAAGTTAGAAAGGAGGTGATTGATAACTGTGATTTATAGAGATTAATAATTTGAGATTATGTTTAGGAATATATTTCCTTGTGGTGATAATATGGGTACCTAAACCGGGATTTGCAAGTTAATAGTAAGCCTTTTCATCAAATGTTTTTGAACTAGCTTTATACTACTAGGTACTTCTAATTTTATAAAACGCTTTACGATAACAAATTCCGATATAGTTATTCAAGAATTTCAAGACAGGTACTATTATATATTATTATATTATGAATGCAATTCCATGAATTAAATATTGAGTGGTTTTTTTTCAAGACAACATATCTTCCTCTTAGCGTGTCGATGACAAATATAATTTAAATTTCCTATTTGGCCCAGAACTCAGCAACGCTAACACCGTTCGCTGACGTTATGAACAGACCAGGAGATTTAATTAGCTTCTGGAGGGAGGTGGGCTGGTTGGAATAACCACCAAACGGCTGCCATGGCCCACGCACAATAGTCCACCTTACGGACTAAGTGCGGAAACTAAACCCTTTACATAGAACATAGAACCGTTCGCTGATGCAGACAAAATATCCTCACGAGTACAGGTGACAGGGCATGCGGCGCAAGATAAAAGGTGGACCATGGTTTGTGGGGAGATACTGCATGTACATTGAACATCAGAACCATCCGAGAAACTCCACCTGTGGAGATTGTCTTTGCTGCGGCCGACCTGAGTGCAGAGTCTGTTTAAAGTTACAACAGACAACAGATTATTATAGATTAATGATATATTGCAACTTTGCGAGCTGTTTTTATAACTGCGAGCTGTCCGCACTGAAATAACTATCTATATTTGTCGCCATAACAACAATGTTAAAAGCATTGTTGTATTTCAGCTGTTAGAGGTAAGAAAGCCAGTTGTTCTGTGGTTGAGAATTCCGGGTGAAGCTCGCTTCCAGCTTCGGCCTGATCATGGCTTACCATCAGTTAGATGAAGGCCAAGAGCTTACACGTATTGAGTAAAAGAAAAAAACTAGAGTCAAATAAAACTCAGACTAGTAAGGATTAAATACTGTGATGACGGCTGGTAGAGATGCTGTGTCCCACTCCAAATTAGGATAGAATAACAAGATAATAGTGTTACCTAGTAACTAGGTTGTGGAAGACAGATACGCAGCCGCTCCTTGTCAAATAGTCGTATTTCAACTGGAAGCACACCTCAGTATAGTTGGGAGAGAAGAAGGCTGAGCAGATGATGATGATGAACAAGATCATAATGACTCAAATTAAGTCAAAGTCAATCCTAACTAATATTATAAATGCGAAAGTGAGTTTATTTGTTACGCTTTGACGCTAAAACGGCTGAACGGATTTGGATAAAATATGGCACATGGGTAGACGCCCATGACCTGGATTGGGTCTTAGGATACTTTTTATTTTCCACGGGATCGAGAGTTATATAGGTGAAACTGCGGGGTGCAGCTAGTTGGGTAATAAACCCCATAGCTTGCAACAAAAGCAGTGTTTCGCCATGATAAGACTATAGAAAACATTGTTTCTATTTCACATAAACCACTACTTTTATGACTCCTAAGCTAAAATTAGCAGCTTATTGATGACAGACCTACAACCAGTGATTATGTTCTCAAGTGTGTGATTAACTCACAAACCTACAATCTTCTTATAAGGTTAACATGTGATTATCGGAAATCATTACTGAGGGGTATACTTCGTGATGGAAATGAACAAATTTAAGTACCTGCCTAAATAGAAATATAGGTAGTATTAATTGAGTAATCTGTAAACCTGCGTAGGACGCCCTTAGGCTAGGTGAAGCGACGATCTTCGTAGCAAGGTGATTGGTAATAGACGGATGAGGCGGCCTATGTACCAACTAAGTCGGGTACATATGGGGAAGGTATCTGTAATTTGTATGGTGTACAACTGTATATAATACATAGTATACTATCTATGAATCTACAGCACTGCTACAGGCTGATGATAATACAAAATGTAGAGACGTCAGTAATAAGTAATTAAAATTGAAAAAGAGCATAATCAATGTCCTCAAATTATTATTAATAATTAGTGGATTTATAAAGAGGGGTGACGTAGTGTAATCATCGTAGAAACCGAAGAAAAGAAAGACAAAATAATGTGTAAAGATTTTTACGGCCCAAAGCCAGAATTTAACAAAAGAACCGAGGAAGCAATGCCATCCTTGGATAGCAGGCTAACGAGGCGTTTATTAAGCCGTGACAGGAATGGCCTGCGCCCGATGACGGGGACCATCACGGGTCACTGCTCGCTAAACAAACACTTCCACACAATAGGCATAACGGACAGTCCTCTGTGCAGGGCGTGCATGGAGGCTGAGGAAACCGTCGCGCACGTACTCTTCGAATGCACAGGTGTTACTAAGATTAGAACAGAAACCCTCGGGTCACCCAGATCTTTCACTGACGTTCTGAACAGACCAGGAGTTTTAATTAACTTCTGGAGGGAGGTGGGCTGGTTGGAATAACCACCAAACGGCCGCCATGGCCCACGCACAATGGTCTACCTGACGGACTAAGTGCAGAAACCAAACCCCATAACATAGAACATAGATAACAAAAGAACGCTTCGTGAAAAAAGATATATTTCTATTCTTCCTAGAGAAGAGATAGAAGTAGTTATGCTAATCGTGTGGATACCACAGAAATAATATGTGCTATTGCATTGTCCCCTACTCAGAGACAAAGTCGAAAAGTGGACGATTCAGATCCCTTCAAAATTACAAACTTTAGGTATTATTTAAAAGATAACAATATTTTTATATTCGAAGCGCAGTACCTATGTATTGTAGATTCTATGCAATTTATTTTCTTGTAACGTGCTTCTTATTATTTCATCCAATTTAAAGCCGGTCGTCATTTACAAGGCTACCTTGCAGTCGTCCGGGTTGTTCTATTTTATAAACGTCGCGCATTGCATCGGAGTCGTTGAAACAATTAATCTCTATTTTTAAATCATAATATTTGCATTTTAATGCTGTCTCGGAAGAGAATATAATTTTTGCTAAAGTCTCGTTTAAATAGCTAAATTAATCTATATGCTAATTATAAATCTGAAGAGTTTGTTTTTTTTGTTTGTAAGCGCTAATCTCAGGAACTATCAGTTGGATTTTAAAAATTCTTACACATTACCTCCTCTCTCCTTTACTCTCTCTTAGGGGACAAGTAAAATGAAAAAAGGTCAGAAAAAACGCTAAGCGAAAACGATGTCATAGCGCGGACGTAAATACACTATGTAATTTAAAATGTAAGACCGCATTGATGCAAAAAAGTTTTTTTGGTACGCCACCTAAAGTGTTTAATAAAATTCCTGATGACATAAAAAAACATGACATTATATAAGTTTAAAAAAGCTCTTATTAAATTATTAATTGACAAATGTTTATTATACCGTAGACGAATTTTTGAACGACCAATTATTATAATGATGCATTTTTTTTACCTTTTGATAATAAGTACTATGACTAAGGACACCTCTGCCCAACCTTTCGGGGAAACAAGGCGTGATGTTATGTGTTTGTGTTATGTGTTACTATGACTATTTATTGATTTTATTGTATTTGATGTTTCTTTTTTATCCTTTTCTTTTCATGTATTTAATTAATTTAAAATATTATTTTTTCTAATTACATAATCTAATGACACTTAATGGGTCACTTATAAAGTATGTCTTAATTATGACAAAACATTGCGCGCCCCTATTTATGTAAACACCTATGTTTCACAAATAAACTGATTGATTGACGGGCGATGCGATGCGACGGGGTGGGTCGCACACGGACGAAGTCGCGGGCAGAAGCTAGTTATTTAATAAAATCGTTACGTTTCTATTCAAATACGTCTAACGATGCATAAAATACATCTTAACTTTTTTTAATTCCCACTCTATCACAATGTAAATGAATTTGTAATTTTAAATCAAGAACTTATTAGATCACAAGTGCTTCGCACACAAAGTATTTTGTATGAGAAGTTGACTTAAACACGATTTATTATTTACAAAATAATCCATGTGAATTGTGCTAGCAATTTATCAAGTACTTACTTGTCATAGCCGCATTTAAACTTGAGGGTACTTATTACTTCACCTTGACTTGGAAACGGGCAAATATACAAAACAGGAAAATATACACAGTTAGGTAGCACTCTCGTTGGTAGAAAAACCCAAAAAATCCTTTTTTGATTTTTTGGGTTTTACTAATGTCATCTCGAGTATAGTTTTCCCGCATTTTTCAAGCTGGTAATAAATACCTATGGACACTACCTATGTATATACCTCTGTAATATTGCAACATTCCAGTACGGTATTTACTGGTGTTTTTAGTCCTTTTTCAATACTTTATTTGTATTATGTATATTAACATTATATATATTGTTTTAACGTTTTGTTTTTTATTGTTTTAAATATATTGTTTTTTTTTTGGTGACTATCCCGAATTTGTTTTTCACACAGATAATTCAGTCGTGTTATGCGGACCCTAAACGATCAATTATGTCGAAAAATATCACGAATTGCGTAATTTTTTAGACCGTTTACGGTTAACACTGAAGATTACACAATGATTGAAAAAAGTTTGATCGAGTTTAATTGTTATTGAAGTAAATGGGCCGTTAATGTTATTGCATGAAAATAATTGATCGTTTGAGTGCAAGGGCCGATTCAATCATATTGCCCAATTAAATATTGAACAAAATAATTGTTATAGGGCCGCCTTACTTCTTATTTACTCTCTTTTTATTCCGAACGCTCAATTAAATAAATTTATTTATAGCATAGTGCGAACAGGGATAATCGTCGGTTGGTGCCTCATTTCCATTAAAAACGTCTAACGGGCCTCTGCGAGTTGACTTCGGCCCCTCGTACGCCTTCCAAAAGTCCAGGATCCCAGGGTCCCGAGAAATGTCAAGAGACGTAAAAATTATAATAATTAAGGACTATTTAGAAGGCAAATCAATAGAATCTGTAATTTTTAAGTTAGATTAATTGACATCGCTGATTGTGAATACATTTGCACGCCATGTTATGGCAGGATATGCTGAAACAAAGTTACTGTAACACCCTATGTACCATATACTAGCAAATAAATATTTTTGATTTGATTTGCTAATTAATGATAATGTTCTAAATATGGGAAGATTTGACTTCGCCATTTGATAATGTTGTCCTAAAAATATACATTTAGTACTTAAAAACCTTACAAGAGAAATTTGCACATTTTTGAAGATTATTTCAGACTTTAAGACACAAACGTAGAAGTTATGTTTATTGTATCCTTAATGTATCTTTGAAAGGGGTTCTCCAAGGTACTATCTTTAGCCAATTCCTTTGAATTTATTTTATTTTTTCAGTAGCCGCCTACATTGTTGACGTTCTAATACTAATATGATAATAGATTCTTTAATATAATAATAGAATGTGGTTGAACAAAGTCACTTTTCGCGGTTTGTCGGTATATCCGCGTTGTTTTTTTAATGTACGCAATGGATTTTGATGAGGTTTTCAACATAATTTAGAGAATGTATTCCGGAAGGTTTTTAGATATAATTCTTATAAAATAAACGTAAAAAAACGGAAACGCTTTTTTGATCGCTTACATGGCGTGCGCTGACGAATCCTTAACAGATAGATAAAATTAATATTCTACTGGATTATAAATCTTATCAAGATCAACATAAAAGTCCGCGATAGCGTGTCTATCTTCTAAGGATGACCCACAGTAACCATTTTTATCTTTCAGAATTTCATTTAAAAATATTGTTATTTCCGAAGCAATTCTGACCAGTATGTTTATTATTAATCCTTATTTTATAAAATATATTATTAAAATTGGCCATTAATTAAGATAATAAAAATGAAATTGTTTATTCTGTAAATAGGATATCGGAATAACCTTTACACGTCTTATTAAAAAAAAAATAAGCTAGATGAGTTCGGCGTTTCCTATCTGACTACTCTGAGAAGAAATCAAATCAAATCAAACTTTATTTGTGAACATAGGGGTACAGAAAGGTCTTAAAAATATACATTTTAGCGTGATCTCAATGTTCCACTAATGCAATTGGTTTACAAATAATTTGTTATTTTAATAAATACTTATAACATGCAATGATAATAATCAAAAGAATTAATTAGGATTATATAAATGACTTCAAAAGTCTAAGTCAATTTCTAATATAATGTAGATAAATGTCAAAGAATAAAATAAAATTTCGATAGCCGTTAATTTATATTATCAATTAAAAAATCTTCTATGGAGTAATAGGTCTTCTCTACTAGAAATAAAAATAATTTACTTTTAAATTGGCCAACATTTTCTACACTTCTTATGCATTTTGGTAATTAATTATAAATTTTTGGAGCCATTACAAAAATACTTTTCTTAAATAATGCGGTTCTAGATCCAACTAAATGTAACTGGTTACATCGACGCTGACTTGATACTCTAGAAAATCTATACATGTTATTTTTAACAAACATAGCTGTTTCATATATGTATAAGGAGGGCATAGTAAGGATTTTCATATTTTTAAAATAAGTCTTGCAACTGTCGGTGGTTCGCAGATTACAAATAACTCTTATACATCTTTTTTGGCATTTAAATACCATATCTTTGCCTGTGGCATTACCCCAAAATATAATGCCGTATCTCAATGTTGAGGCGACTAGACCATGATATGCTGTTAAGACTGTTGTTCTATTTGCCATTTTGCTTAACATATGCAAGGCATAGGAATACTGATTAAGTTTACTACATACTTTATCGATCTGTGTATGCCATTTTAACGTGTTTTCAATATTTAATTCAAGAAATTTTGTCACATTGGTCTCATTAATAATTTTGTCATTATACCTAATATTTAATGCTAAGTTATGATTTGGTCTTTGTTGGAATTTTATGATTACTGTCTTATCTAAGTTTATTATTAAATTATTATTTTGCAGCCAATCTACGACCGATTTTATGTTAGAATTAATTCCCGTCTCTAAGGTGTTTAATTCGTCACTATTAAAAAGTAAAGTGCTATAGGCTGCAAATATTGTTATTGGGTAAATTGATGCTGTCGGAAAGTCATTAATATAGATAATGAATAGGGGCGGCCCAAGTACACTACCCTGTGGGACTCCATATGATAGTCCTTTGGCTAGATTTATACGTTATTTCGGTTTTTTTACATATTCTATTAACTATTGTTATTTGCTGCCTATTACGAAGATAAGATTCGATTAAATTAGATATGTTTCCTCTTATTCCGTATGCATTCAGTTTATGTATAAGTATGTTATGGTCACCACGGTCAAAAGCTTTTGACATGTCCATGTAAAGCGCTAGAGCTGGTAGCCTCTTATCCACTCTGCGGATTTGTAAAAAGTCGTAAATGGCCATGTCAATAGATTTGTTGTTTCTAAAGCTTTTTGGTTATCAACGAATAGCTTATTTTGTTCAAAGTATGTGTTAAGTCTATTATATATTGCTTTTTCAAATATTTTTGAAAAAATGGGTACCAAGGCTATAGGCCTGTAGCACGACATGTTCTCTTTGTTGTCTTTTTTGAAAAGCGGTTATATAACTGTAACCTTTAATTCTTCCGGATAAATGCCACGAATTATGCACACAATAATCAGATGGCTTAATACAGGCGCAATCATTGTAGAAACACTTTTCAAAATTTTTGTAAAGGCCGAAACAAACTCAGAGGTCGCAATCTCTTTTAAAGTCCAGACATAATCTTGGTCAAGCCATAGAGGACCATGTAGATTAGTGTCTGAAATGGTCTTTTGAGGAAAGAACCACACAGATTTGAGTGGACGTGTCCAGTCAGTACAAGCATTTGGGTAGGTCGCATAAGCTATTCAAACTGCTAGACCATCATTAAAATTAGCTGAGGTATAAAAATAGTAATTATATCCATATGGTCCTCATATTCACAATAATTTAAATAATATAATATTTTACAAAGTATTTTACATAATAATTAAAATGTCAAGTTTTATGGTTTTATTATAAGGCTTAGCAGAGCGAGCAGCTCAATTCCAAGCTTTTTTATCTTCTAAATAATCTGAAATTTTATAGTACCTTTTTTTACAAAGTTTGGTTTTAATACAGATTTTTAATCGTTTAAAGGGTAAGTTTCGAATGTCAATGGGAAGTTTGTTGTAAAAGCTTATACATTGACTCATGAATGAGTTGCCTACTTTGTGGAGACGTGTGCGATGTTGAAGGTTGTGTTTATTCCTGGTATTTAAACTATGAATATCGAACATTTTTTTAAAATTTGATATATTTTTGTGTACATACAATAGGTTTTTTTAAATATATTGTTAGGCTACAATCAGGACCTTCTGCGAAGCAATAATGCTCGCGAAGGAGGAGGCGGAACGCGTGAGGGAGAGGCAAATTTCGCACTCTCATGCCCCTAACCGCCGCAGGAGACGCCCTGGGCGTCGGGAATCACAGGCCGATTTTGGTCATGGATGGTGAGAAATGGGTAGTTCGCCGTCCGATAAGAACCAGGCCCGGGTCGACGGGGCGTTTTGTTCCACGCGCGCCTGAAAGAGATGTCAGCAGAACTGACGGGGTCCGCTAGGGCCGATGCCTGCCGGGGTTGCGAAGAAGTCCGAAAGGGATATCGTGGCCTCCGGCAACATGGCAACTGAAGAAACACGGGTGAGTTTTAGTTAGTAAGAGTCTGACATGCTCTACCGCTCCGCCCAGAGCGGGAGAAGTTATTTGATAAATTTCCTCCCAAAAAAAGGCTACAATCAGAATATTTACTTCTTTGGATTTTTCTCTAAGGGAATCCCTTGGATCTAGGTTATAAATGGCAGAAAAGGGCTGATCCTTTTCTGTAGAACAAAGATAGTATTAATGTCCGCACAGGTTCCCCAGAGAAAAACCCCATATGACATAAGACTTTGAAAATAACTAAAATAAACAATTCTGACTGTATCTACGTCAACTATTTGTCTATTTTTTTTTATAGCATAGGCGACCGAACTTAGCCTTCCTGACAATTTTTCTATGCGTGGGTCCCATTGTAATTTACCGTCAATAGTAAATCCAGGAAAAACTGTCGACTTAACAGGATCCAACTCTATTCCATTAACTTGAACATTGGTAGATAGCTGCCTGACATTTGGCATTGAAAATTTGATAAGTTTTGTTTTTTTCTCGTTCAGGAGAAGATTATTTATATTAAATCAATGCACAACTTTAGAGAGTGCATCGTTAACTTGTTCAAATTTGACTAACTGACGTTTGGTTTAAAAAATGAGGGAAGTGTCATTTGCGAATAATACGATCTTGTGTTTATCCCTTATGTGGTAAGGTAAGTCATTTACATAAATTAGAACTAAGAAAGGACCTAAAATTGAACCCCATGGTGACCGCAGATCCTGCAGATCTCTTGCCATTAATTAACATCAACCCTATGAATACTGTTGTTCAGATAAGAAGTCAGAAGGTCAAGAGCCTTGTCCCTCATACCATGATGTACGCAATCGAAGGCCTTGGACAAGTCGCAGAGAATACCAAGAGCATCTTGCGACTCCTCCCAGGCCTCGAATATGCTCTTCAGTAATTCCACGCCCGCGTCTGTAGTTGAACGACCCTTTGTAAAACCAAACTGTTTCAGATGAAGTAAATTATGTGCTTTGAAATTAAATGTCTTTAGCAGTAATAATTGTGAATTCAAAAAGTTTGTCACATTCTGGTACACATTCTTTAAGTATTGAGTAAGCAGAAGTGGAGGACGCCGATGAGAGAGTTTCGGTTGTTAAAATGGGAATATTAACATTAATAAATAGAGTAGAGTCATGTCAACACCTCTCTCCCTTGAATTTGTAGTTTCTATGTATGTAATTTATGTTTTTATGTATATATAATATATATATAATAGGTATATATTAAATATATATGTATGTGTATTAGTTATAACCTATTTATGTACTGTAGTTCCTACCTATTTTATTTCAAATGATATATTACTTTACTTTTTTCCTCTCAAACAGAGCACCTGCCATCTAATCTCTTTACTATCCTTGGTTGACTGGTATAGAATACCTAAGGCAAAAAAAGGCAGAAAAAGCTGGAAAGTTGGTGTTTTTGATTAAATATTGGAATTGTAACAAAAAGTGATTTTTAACATACATTTTTATGTATCCATCCATTACCTAAAATAAAAAAATAAAAAATTGTGTTACAAATAAGAAAGAAATAATACAATTTGACGATTTTTCGATTTAATCGATGATTTTTATTGAATAAATCACTTGATTTAAATCGTGATTTAAATCATGATTTAAATCAAAGTTATTTAATCATGCCAACCTTGGTTTTTTCATGATACAATTCAAATAACTTCTGCCTACTTTTGTAAATACCTGGTATAGCCCAATCACTAAATATAATGCGGTCACAAACAGGCTATGTTTTTGAGGTGAAAACCTTCCTAAACTCACAATTGATGAGGTTAGATAGTAAAGTGTAAGCTTGATCCGGGTCGTTATGATAAGGCAAATCCGGCAGTTTTTCCATTAAATTATTTTTAAATTGACCTAAGCAACTTTTACTTACAGGAACAAAACTCACAAGTTTTTTTTGAGCTCTGACTGCTTTTTGAGGGAAAGTGACTAACTGCCCACAGTGATCAGAGTCCAACTTAATTATAATTAAAAAGCTAGAAGGTCTTAAGTTTGTACGAATATTATTGTCAATTGCATTAGTGACAGTTATTCTAGTTGGCTCAAAGAATGTACTGTACAAATTATATGACATTAATAAAGTTACACATTTATTTTCTACAGCAGATTTCTCTAGTATATTATTAATGTTGAAATCTCCACAGACTACAACTGTTTTATTAATGTAAATGAATACTATAAAAGATATCACAGATTTAAAATTATGCGCAGTAAAATAATTATGGCTGACGGCGTGGTGCATCAACTGACAGGAGTTAATGACCTTTCCGCGACTAATAAGGAACTGTGATTATTGCCGTTTGATGGCAGTATGGTGGTGGTTGAAGGTGAAAACCATTTATTTTAAGTATTTGGACGTACAAACTCCACCAATGGAGAAGGATTCACCATTTTTTTCATATATCCAGTTCACTTGAAATAAATTGTGGGTGCGTAGACTATAGACCACTTATATTTTTAAATGTACCTGTGAGCACCCTTTTGGGTTATACATATTATTACCAAAACTAGATTTTGTTAAACTAGTTGTAAGTTCTCATAATGTTACTGTTTGCTGTTCCTTTCAATAAAAATAAAATTAAAGAACACCTATCAGAATATGGTTTTGTCTAAAGTAGTTTTAAATAGCTACGCGATTTTAATGTAAAATGTCTTACAAGATTATATGAGATCATTTGTAAATAATAGTCAAGGTGATGCGAAGTATATAATCTTAATTGAAAAATTGATTATGAATCTAGTTTTTAGATTAACTAGCGATTGTTGCGAAACACGAATATTCTTTTGGGATCCTTGTTTTGAGCAATTCTGTTACCTACTGTTAATATTTATAGAAGTATGGCTATTTATGAATATGCTCGTCCGGGGCAGCAGGTACTTACACCCTTCAACTTTTTTAATGAAATAATTGTGTTATGTTATGAGACGTTTGAACTTTATCTTTAAAGAAGATCTTAGAGAATATTTTGTTATTTCTACTCAACCGGACAGTAACATCGTTGGGATTTTTCCAATTACTTACATGATGACTTCATGTACTTACTTTATATCCGCATACCATTTCAAGAATATAGATTTGTATGATAATATTATTTCCTATAATAATAGTTAATAGATATATAATAATAGATTTGATTATGCAATTAATTGTCTGCATTGTTACCATATGTCCGGATATTTTTAAGCCAAATATCCGGCTTTTTGTAAGGCCTTTTCAAACGGTGGATGAAATGGTAACTCTAGGTAGCAGGGTTATAGATATAGTAGGTTATTTCCCTTCTTATTTGTGAGTACCGCAAAAGACACAAGTGAGTATGTTTAGGTAAAACGCTGTCCTTCGGTACCTATCTTTTTAGGACCGATTGTGTCCAATAACCTGTTTTCAAGAATGGTGTCCATGTACCTGAGATGTTATTGGGTCCTTTACTTTGAAATGAGTAATATTTGTATACAACGTGTAAAGTTAAATGCGCAAAACCTGAAAATAGTTTGATCAGAATAACGAGCAGAATCAATTGAACCACTTTAAATATAGGTCACATTTTTCAAAAAAATCTTCATTAAAAACATTACCGTGTCTATTTATTCACAAGTCAAGCCGTCGCATGCGCAAACCCACCAACCCAACAAACACAAATTGTTGTCGACCAATTTAAATTTTCTCATATTATTATTATTAAATTTTATTTATTCGGACAACAAAAGATCCATTATATTAGTAATATCTTAAAGCTAGTGTTAGTAGAATATTATTATTATTGAGAAATCATACGCGGGATAATTATAGCTTGTATTTCAGTAAATACGAATCTTATGAACTAAAACAGCACATAAAACTTTTACATTTTTTTAATGATTTTTTTTTCTCTGTGAAATAGGTCAATTGAATTAAAAATCAGTTGGGGTGTTTTGCGCATTTAACTTTACACGTTGTATATGTGATCACGTTCTCGAAAAATGGCTCTTAACATTTCGACGAAAGTTGCAAAATAGGGGTTTACGGGGGCGACAAATCGATCTAGCTAGCTAGACCCCTATAAACAATTCAATACTAAATGCTAGCTTAACTGTCGTAGCATTTAGTATTGAATTGTTTTTCCATTATTTTGGAAAGGACCCAGAGGTAGAGGTGACTTTCAGCTTTACCACTGGAATAACAATAGGTACCTGGAACTCCTCTGGTTTTGCAGAGGTCGCGGCTTGCTTGTGTGGGTTGTTTATCCATCTTCTTGTTCATCAACCAATAAATCAGAATTCAATAATAATAATTCAAAATTCAAAAGTCATTTATTCAAACTAGGCTGAGAATCAGCACTTTTCGAACGTCAAAATTACATAAGACAGTCCCCCAAAAACGCCCACCCTTCACCACTTCCTAGTGCCTTTAGCTGGGAAGAAGAAGTGGCGCAACAAACTCCCCAGCAGCACAGCTGTCTGTTCAAGTTAGAAAAATGATTCTATACAATAGTATGCAAAATAACTTACATTATGCAACACAAAACATAATTCAAATGAAAAATTATAGGCCATATGCCAGCTAGCACACGCCAATATACCAACCAAAAACATCGAGAACTATACTCAATCAATATTTAAAAAAAAGAAAAACTAAACGTAAAAAGAACTAAATATCTAAATAAAAGCCTCCAGACATAAAGGGCGTGCCCGCTTACATAAAGCTGTAATTGGCAGTTATAAATGATAAACTAGGACCATCGGGGTAAAATAATAACCCCACCGCCGTATCTTTACGTTGACGTCGTGGTGGGGCTTGCGCGCTCCGAACTCTAAGTCTGTGCCGGTACAGTTTACTTTGCCGGAACAGGTCTGGGATAAGGAGCCAGACCACGAGAGATACAAAAACCCGCAGGGCAGCATATGGCGAGCTGTTGGGCAGTAGCGACCCCACGGACCCTATTTCCCGGGAGAAGTCTTGTTCCTCACCTCTGGCTTGCCTTTATTGGCCGGCTGGAGTGAATACTGATGAGGAACGGCGCTCCCGCCTCATTCTTGCCTTAATTGGCCGGCTTGAGTGGAGATTCGCAAGAGCAAACGTGCTCGGAGGTAGGAAGTATTCCAGTAAGCGCTCGTAGGGATCTTGACCATCTTCCGGGCTCTGGGATTGTCCTGATAGCTGTAGAATATCTCTCCACTCCTCATAAGCACCTCAGGATATGTTGCCCCCTTGTCGCTATGACACTTTGTGCTAACGACCGTTTTCGGGGGTCCATTATTGAGTGTGCAAGTCACCCCCTGCCATTTTATCCGTGTACACATGAACATTGATCAGGCAGGGGCCATAGTCCTTCCATAGTTCCAGTTAACCAGTCCACTTTAACCACCCAAACCCACAGTCCAATATTTTTGTTTCCATTTCCTGCAATAGTCCTACACTAACCGGGGGTTGTCCTTGGGTGTCCTTGCATAGTGCGAACAGGGATAATCGTCGGTTGGTGCTTCAACACTTAATAATATCTCAGGGGCCTCGGCGAGTTGGCTTCGGTCCCTCGTACGCCTTCCAAAGGTCCGGGACCCCAGGGTCCCGAGATATTTCAAAGACATTTAAAAATAATAATAGGTATAAAATAAATCTTATTTATATACAGGCTGGCAGGGAAAAAAAATCATTTTTTTTCCTACCAAACTGCAATATCTACGAGGTCAAAATGTATGGAACAGCATTTACAAAAAAAATAACCGACGAAAAATTTCAACGCATTTAGTGAATCCTCTAATAGATATTTCCGTGAGTGAATCCATGGTAACCGGTTGCGTGTCGATGTCCCTGCCACCCTATATACGTATATATATATCTCTTGTACATAGTTTCGATTTCTTTTCATCCATTTTAGGTTATTCTTTGGTTTTCTTATTATTGTACACTCAATGGGTATCGTGTTACCCAGTAACTGGTTTGTGGAGTCGCGCCATGTAAATACCTACAGGTATTCAGCTGCATCCAGTTAGACTGGAAGCCGACCCTAACATAGTTGGGAAAAGGCTAGGCAGATGGTATGATTATTGTAGAACCAAGGGGTACTTTGCAGAGTAACGTGTTTTTAACCTTGACCAACTTTCATTATACAAAGTAAAACTTGTAGTAACAAAAAATAAATTCAACTAGCTTTTGTCCGCGGCTTCGCCTGCGTGGATGTTGGCAAATATCCCACAGGAACTTGCTGCCGGAATTCAGATTATCCTATGTCCTAACCCAGTTTATGGCCTATCCGTATGCCTTTCAGCTAAATACGTTCAGCCGTTATGGCATGAAAAGGTAACAGGCAGATAATAAATCTGTTTTAGGGTTCCGCACTCAAAATTCGTTGTCGGTCAAGACCCTTTTTCTCAGAAACGCGTGGAGGCATCAAGTTGAAATAGATATCAAAAACTTAGATCTACAGTCCCTTGGAGCTGTAAAGAAAAACAAACTTCCAAGTCAACGCAATAAAAAATACAACCATTTAGTTATACCGCATATTTATGTTGATACTCGCAAATAAAACAAATCCTTTAAGGTACTTCCCGTTGACCTAGCAGTATGAAGTTTTCCTTTAGGATTATTTTTGAGACAAAAAGTAGCCTATGTCCTACCCTAGGATGCAATTTATCTCCTTGCCAAATTTTATCGAAATCCGTTCAGTGGTTTAGGCGTGAAAAGGTAACATACAGACAGACATTCTTGCACTCAAACCTCAGTTGGCCCGATATAGTTTTTTGAAGAAAGAGAATTTTAATAAGAAATAGGATCGACTGGCATCAAAAAAAATTTTGTGAAAATTGGCCATTTTCTTGCTGACTATAATTTTTTTTTCTAAATCTGTGAATTAAAGAAAGAAAACTGTTTTATTTGGGACACGCACATGAAATACAAAACAGTAATAAAACAATGCAAGTCAACATTTTTCAAAAAGTTAAGGACAATCTCCTAAGACTGTTTTCTTGTAGCGACGACGGTTAAGGTACCTGCCCTTATTGCCCTATCTCAAAATCCATCCTGTATATGTTATGATTAACTGCTTAGATCCACAAAGATATAGCGTGATGATAATTTTTTTAAAGTTTAAATTCGTAACTATCTGCAATATTTTAACCTTTTGGATAGCCTTTTTACAATTTGCGGTAAACTACAGAAAAATACGAACCTATTGTAATATTGCTCATACCCCATAACAAAAAAAAAAAAAAAAAAAAAAAAAAAAAAAAAAAAAAAAAAAAAAAAAAAAAAAAAAAAAAAAATAGCGTGATAATAATTTTTGAAAAGTCTATTGGGACGTTTCCAAATTTGATCAATTTTCAAGTTAACCAAGCTACACAATAAAATCCTCCCTGGAAAAATGAATGCCCCTTTTCACCCCGTTAGGGGTCATCATCATCATCATCAGCCTATAAATGTTCCCACTGCTGGGACACAGGCCTCCTCTCTGTGAGAAGGAGTGGACCGTAATCCACCACGCGGGCCCAGTGCGGGTTGATAGATGTCACATGTCTTCGAATTTTCGGTTCTAGGACATGCCGATTTCCTCACGATGTTTTCCTTCACCGTTTTGAGAGCAGTGGTGATGAAATAATTAACACAAAGTAAAGCGCCTGTCTGGGTTCAAACCTACGACCTACAATTCGTAAGTTGCGGCCGTTACCACTGGGCCACCACTGCTCTTCTTGCGTTAGGGGTAGATTTTCAAAAATCCCTGATACACGTTTTTATTTTTTTCAGTCTTAAGTATAAATACTGAGTTTCGAGTTAATCAGACCGCGCGTTAAAATTATTCCATACAAACTTTGACTCCCCCCAATCCTCCATTAGGGGGTAGTTTAGAAAAACAAAAAATGCCAATCTTTATAATCTACGTATATACGTATTCATTCGTGCCAAGTTTCAAGTTTATTAACTCAAGGAATATGATTTTTATACAAACAAAATCAACCCTTTTCAGCCCCTTATAGATCGAATTTCCAGAAACCTTTTCTTAGCGGACGTCTGCCAACTATAAACTACCTTTCTGCCAAATTTCATCATTATACGTCAAGCGGTTTTCGATATTTCGTGATGAATGAGTGAGTGAGTGACCTTTCGCTTTTATATAGGTATTTATTTAGAAGATTAGATTAGATAGATAGATTCTATTCTTAATAGGACTTCAGACCTATTCTACTTCGTCATAGATCTCGTCCAGTGAGTAAAAATTAGTAGACAGATCTGGTTTGCCTTGTAAAGTCAGTATTTAGTTGGTCTAAATCTACAATTTTAGTGAGTAATAGATATACTTAGCAGAACTGCTTTTTTAGCATGCGCATCAGGATTTAAAAAATTAAAATGTATCCTATGACATTTTTAATGATAGATACGTGTATTTAATTTTGTCTGTCTGAAGCTGCATACAGATTTGTTTGATTTTTGACGTTCATTATTGTCGCTCGATATGCTGCGTTTTAATGATCCATGAGATCTGTCAACTTCTTGCAGACTTGCTCGTTAACGATTGATAAATATCATGGTTTATATCTAGCATTACTTGTTGATTTATCGATCGACAAAAACGATTCACACTGGCGATCGAAAAAAGATATGATCATCTGTTGTTTACACATTTACCCGATATTGTTCGATCACACGTGTCGCTCGTCAAAAATCGAGCAAATCTATAGGCACCTTTAAAGAAATCATTTGAGGAAACTTGGACTCAACGGTCTTAAAATCGTGAATTTCATTAATTACACTGTAACTTGGATAATTGGGATATCAAGGGACCTACCATTATTGATCACTTAAAGCAGCTTTTCATTTACCCAATTTCCTAAAAAGTCGGGTTTGAAATGACATTTGTCTTATTTGCAGAGGCAGACAGGTCGAAAAAAACGTGATCGGAGTCCTATACATGCATACCCTAACCAAAACGATCATGTCCAAAGTTACACATGGTGTATTTAAAACCAAATTTGACCAAGATTTTGAAATAAAAAACCTCTTTTTTAATTTATTTTGCAGGTTTTTGTATTGTATATTTGATAACAAAAAATAAAACGACTTTTCATAGCACACAGCTCATTCGATACGCTTCAATAAACTATTGATTACTTACTAATAATTTTCTATCAGGTGTTTTTATACACAATTATGTAGTTCACTATCGAATTTCGATTTAAATATCAATTAGCGTAGGTAACCTTACTAGGGCTTGTCATGATTTCAAAATATTAATAAGATTTACTGATTTTAAATACTAAATATAAAATTAAAAGTATGTAATTTGCCTCAAATGATTTTGTATTAGTGTAATTATGAAGTTTAAAAGTATCTCATTTGACAGTTCCGAAATAGTACTGGTTTTTTTACGAAATAGAATTGGAAACATGATGTTTGGAGCGTCGCTTAACTTCTAGTTCAGTTCGCTATGAGCCTCGAAAACAGAAGGTGTCTTCAAGAAGTCTAAAGTCTATAACGTTATTATGTTAACTACCTAATCAAATAGTTTGTTAAATAATGCTAAAAGTGTATCAAGTTTGTATGTGTGCAAGATTATAAATACAGAAATATTAGTACTGAAATGGTGTATCATTTCAGGCTTGACTAGATTTAGCAACATAAATAACTTAATATTGTGGCATAACTTGCCACTAGGTCTATGTCACCTTTTTATCATTTATAGAGGTGAAAATGTTCATTAAAATCTTGTCACGACCTGTGCAACACCTTAATTCCGTAACACACGATCAAGCACAATCTTTTTGATTTTGACAGTTAGGGCGCAGACCAACATACAGGCTATTAAACTACAAAGCCAGGATTATACAGGTAAAAATCGAAAAAAGATTACAAATGCATTCTCAATTTATAAAGGTTTTTATTACCAGTTAAAGAGGTATTTCAATGCAAAAGTGTCGGGATCCATTCTGCCCCTGATAGAAAAAAAGACGCATCTAACATTTTTTTCCAGATTTGAGTTATATACATTGCTGGAATCAGAAAAAAAAGCCGCATCTGCCTAATATATAACTCAAATCTGGAAAAGTTAGATGCGTCTTTTTTTCTATCGGGGGCAGCATTGTAATTATCAGTAGTAGAATTTTCTCATATATCCAGGGTCCACTTAACCAGGTTACACTGTATTATTATTTTAGTGATGAATGCTCAATCAAGACTCGATCCGGTTTTTTTTTAAGTAAAGCTTAACAATATCACTGGCAAGGTCAGCAGGTATAACTATCACCAAAATTGTGCATATTTTTTGTTGATTCTTTTATAATATTTTGTAATTTTTCGGTACGGTAACTCAATAAAATGACCCGGAACTGATATTCATTGAGATAATGTATCAGTAATTTATAGTACATTGATGTAATGATAAAATGTATGGTTCAGAATTTTTGATGAAGTTTAAATAATAATGGAACCGTACACAGTACCTGCTTCAACGTATCATATCATTTCCATTCTTGATGGACAAGTAGTGTTTAATACTATAGTAAGTTTCGTATTAACGATAACGATAAGTTAGAAGTCAAATATTTACACCGCTAAAGGACCGTTGTTGCCAATTGGCAACAAGACTCCACACGACATACAACTGTCAATCGTATTCGCTGTAATCAATATTTTTGTTTGAAATTTTTTGCAGTCTATGGTCAGATAGATATTCTTGTCAAATAAATCGACTAAAAGCAAAAATATAAATGGGCAACACTATAAAAAAATGTTGAAAATGACATTCCCGCGCGGTCAAAATGACAGTAAAAACGTCACTCCCGGGATGCGCGCGTTCGCAGTAATAATTCGTTTTTTAATGGTTTTAGTGTGTAAATCGTCGGAAAGTGGTGATATTTTCATTTTGAAGTAAATATTACATCGTTTTAGATAATATTCGCACTAAATAACATTAGATTATACCTATTTTGACCCAACCAAAAAAAGTGTAAACAAACGTGATGGTGAAAGTTCTCGTGATAGTGAAAGTTGTGATATTTTGTGAGTTTTCTGTATGGATCTGATCGGTAAGTGTTTTATTTATTTTCAATACTAAATTTTTCAGGGTTTTAAAATTTTTTTACAAAAAAATATACATAAAAAATATTTTTTTGGTACGGAGAAAGTTATGAAAGCACTAGAAATTCTAGATCAGCAAAAACCTAGATTTTTTGAATTTTTTTGGAAAAAAATTTTTCTCTGAAAACGCTTTTATTAGATAACTTATCTATCCATAATGTACCCTGAAAAATTTCGTGTGAATTGGTACGGTAGTTTTATTAGAAATCGTAAAAACATTAGAACATAGAAAACAAAAAAAAAACGGGTAATAAAGATTAGTAAACGTTGATAACAAAGACTGTAACCATTTACAATGTATCTCTAATCTATTCGAGTAGCAAAAAACATAAACAAAACACTATAGACGTTATCATGAAACCCGATGCTTTTGTTTATTCAAGTGCGGTCGTAAATCTGTCACGGCGCGGACCACCCGCGGTCCCTTATCGGTTAAACGTATTATTTTTGTCATTGATTAAATGGTCAACCATAAAATTAATACGTTTTTTTAAATTAAAAGAAAAAAAAACAACCGACTTCAAAAAAAAAGCACTACAAAGTGAAAAATAACTTTAATTTCGGAAGTCGGTGTCTTTGGTTTTTAATTTTCGTTCTTTGTCACCGACTTCCGAAATTAAAGTTATTTTTCACTTTGTAGTGTTTTTTTTGAAGTCGGTTGTTTTTTTTTGTAAAAAGTTTTTATTTTTCACTTTTTAGTTGTGATACCTACCCCACACAAATTCGAATACCACTACCTGCTATGTAAATAACAGTGACAGGAAGTTATCATAATATCATCCACATACTAAGTGAGGAAAAAATACGTATTATTGAAGCTAACTCAAAAACTACCCAAGCAAACTTAATAAAATTTATATGGGACCACCTCTGAAGTATGATCTACCAAACAAAAAAAGAACCATCAAAATCAATGCATAATTGACGGAGTAATCGCGTAACAAACATACAAAAAAAAAAACATACAATCGAATTGAGAACCTCCTCCTTTTGGAAGTCGGTTAAAAAAAATATCTACAAATCACCAAGATTCTTAGGAATTTATTATTTTTAATTAAATAAATAAAATTTAAAACCACATTAACATTAAACCTCATTTCTCAAAACTACGTGACTTATTGAAGAACGTTGTACCATGTGGAAAATCAATAGTACATTACGCTTCGTTCATTTCACGTACCGAAAGAAGACTAAGTAATAGTTATTAATGAACTTCATTATGAACTGTAATCAAAACAAACATTGTAAGTTTACTAGTTTGAACTGTAAATCTGTTAAACACTCAGTTGATAGTGGTAGGAAAATCTGTGAGATGTCAGACAAAGCACACCCTTAGTAATATAAGGGCACAACTCGAAATAGTTTGAGTTTTGTGTTAGATGGGCTCAATATCAACTGTTCTACCACGGAGAGGGTGGTATGAAAGAGACACAATTACAGTATTCGCTTTAATATTGTCTTTTTTCTCTTTCTGTGAAAGGCAAGTGGTAGAACAGTTGATATTGAGCCCATCTAACACAAAAACTCAAAACCTCAATATTTCGAGTTGTGCCCTTATATTACTAAGGGTGCGACAGTAGCCCTCAAATCTCAAATCTCAAATCAAATCTCAAATTCTTTATTGCGTACCATAATGTATATAGTTGGTAGAGAAATAATTATATTAGTCACAATTATGGACCCTGTCGGGCACAGCATAGATCAAGTAGGAGAGAGGAGGAAGAGCACTGGTCGTTTAATGTAACAATTGTATTATTAGTTAAATAGTTAGTAAGTTATATATTTAGTAATACAGAATTCAATTTACGAATTAATATTATTATTTTATAAATTATATACGTTTATTTATTTATTAATACAGAATTCAATTTACGAATTAATATTTTAATATTATTATTTTATAAATTATATACGTTTATTTATTAGTAACATTATAATAACCATTTATTTTTTAAATTATTCATTATTGTTTGTTTACTTATTATTGTTTATTACGTAATTAATATTTATTATCCCTAAGTTAAGTTATTTATTGAAAGATTATTTATTTTTTAAATTATATATTTTTCGTAATAAGAAAGTGTGAGTAGTGAGTATTTGTAGATAAAAATGGATAGTATGAAGTTACCTATAATTTATCATTTAAGTATTCACTTATACTATAGTAGGATTTGTTTACAAGGAAAAGCTTCAATTTATTGATAAAGATGTTATATTTATTTAAATTCTTTATTATTTCGGGCAACTTATTATAAATTTTTATAGACATTACAAAGGTACTATTGGAGTGCATTTTTAGTCGCGATTTTGGTAAGTTTAGTCTATTTTTGTGTCTTAAAATAATTTTCGTTTGTATGTCCTCTCTTTTTGTAAAGAATTCTGGGTACTTACGCACGAACTTACAGACTTCAAAAATATAGAGACAGGGTAGGGATAAAATATTTAATTCCTGAAAATAGGGTTTACAGCTATCGGTGACTTCACTATTTACTAAGATTCTAATTAGTTTTTTTTGAAGGGTAAATAGCGTGGGCGCGTCAGTGCTGTTGCCCCATAAGATGACACCGTATTTGAGCCATGCGTAGGCGTACGCGTAGTAGCCCTTCAATGGACATGGCTTCTTCCCCATGATATTCCTTTCTTAGGTACCATAAGTGATTTTGAATACACGGGTAAGTCGGCTGTTGATACATCTGCGGGGCTACTGATATTCCAGACCATATGGGGGAGTGGCTATCCTCTGGAGAAAGGGCATTTTTAACGATGTTACAATATAAGGGTGCACTAGCTCGCGGTTTGCTGCTATCAGAGCTACTGTCGGCGAACGCTCGGTTATTGTAATCTCTGTTTACATGCCAACAGACTCATCTCACAACTTGCCGTTGTTTACAGAGGTTCTAGGTGAGATTAGTGCAATTATGGCGAGTGCAAAAATTGAAAGTGTTTTCATATTAGGCGATTTTAATGCACATCAACATGAATTATTTTTAGGGAATTAAACAATTTCTGCAACGATCAAGCTTGGATCTGTACAGATATAGAAAAACGACTGCGTGATAGATAGCTACACTTTTGTGAGCGAGGCTCACGGATGTAAGCACGTATGTAATGTTAGGTGGCTGGATCACTGTGTTGTATCTTTTTCAGCTTGGCAGACTATTTTAATGTAGGAATAAAGGAATAGGTACGAGTATGTCCTCGGCCCGGAGATAGTTGTTGTGGTATCCGCGGCATCGCTGCGTTCCATTCCCAGTTGTGAGACCTGTAAAATACAAAAAAACACCTTTAAAATATACGTTTATTTCTAACTTATGCACTGCCGAATCACGTTGCTTTTCAACATACCCAATGTGCCCTGCCTACTTGCACGCGACTGAGACGTACGATGTCGGAATGGCGCCATTTCACCCATCCACCACCAAGACCTGGCAGTGGGCGAACCTCTGTCCAGTTTGTGAAACATATGAATGAGGAAAGGAAACGAAAAATTGAACACGGGTACTTTTTCGCACTACTAAATAAAATTCATGACGACTTTTTTCTGCAAATAACACTATTTTTGACTAGCGCTTACCTTTCATTTATCTTCTTCGTTTATCTACGCATGTTTTTTACTTCCATTTCCAGTTTCGCAAACAATGTTTAGCTAACTTTCATATTTATGTACGTTATGACCATCATATTGGATCAATCTCAATGCAAACCATAGCCAAGACATGTTAAACACAAATAAGTTGCAAACTGTTCGTGAATAGTCCGCCGTGCTCGGCTACTTGCAGCGTATTGTGCGATGCGATGAAGTGTACGGATGAATAAATTATGAAAATGTGTTGGAACATGGAAGTCTGGCATCCTTCAAAACAGGTTTTTTGTTCTGACTCATTTTCGAAGGATATCTCTATTTACATATTTAACAATTGTATATCATGCGTTCGTCTCAGTTACTCATTTATTTGTCAGTCTGTTTGTTTTGTCTTGCAAGTTTATGGCACAATCACACAATTTTTGTTCCTACATATTCAAATCAAATCAAATCATTTATTTGCCTAACACAGGTTCAGAGGATGTTACAGAATGGTTCTTAAGGCTCACTGTATTATAACCGTGTCAGGTGTGCAAATACATTAGGAACATTATGACATAATAAAATTATTCTTATTCAGTTTTCTTATTAAATTACATTGTCATTAAAAATATACATAGAAAGTCAATTTCATTTCACATTATATTATAAATGAACTAATAAATTATAACAGTAATGTCAAGCAAATTAATGTCATAGTAATTGTAATTATTATTATATTAAATTGAACAAATATTTGCTATAGGTAATCAAAATACAATATCTTTATCTTCTAAGTAGTCTTTACATTATAATAACACTTTTTAATTAGGAATGTGTTTAACTTCTTCTTAACTTTCTTCTTAATATTCGTTATTATTAAAGTGAAACTTTTATTACATCGTCTCAAACTTTTTCGTCTGTGTGTTGCATGTCGCGTGACGGTCGGCCGCGGATAAAGTGAAAGGCGCTCGTCAGAGCAGCTAAGGCCAATATGGCGGCGCCTATAGAAGTTTCACTTTTACCGTGGTTTCATAAAACCACACAATCCTTTTTTATTTGACACAAATTTAATTTATTTAAGTATGTATACAGACGTTACATTATAAAACTGATTTACATCCGTCAGATCACACTCTCAGGTCCAGTTAAAAAGCAGCGTCAGGCATTTATAGTTGTCTGGAGGCACACCCACCTGCTAATTTCTTACATCGCACTTTACACTTTTTATTTGATTTTTTTTTATTTTTATCTGCTGTTAATTATATTGTGTGCTTTTTGGTCTGTGCTAAATAAATGTATTTTTTTTCTTATTTTTTTTTTTGTTTCGTGCCTGAAAAAGTATTTGTGTTTGCATAATGCACAGTTTGGTTTTCAACCTGAGTTTTCAACCGAAATTGTTGTGCTGAGTTTGAAGAATACTGTCTAATATTACACAGAACGAAAAACGCCGGTGTATGCCTGCTTCCTGGATCTCTCCAGAGCCTTCGACCTGCTGTCATATGATGTGCTCTGGAGAAAGCTGGGTGACATGAATGCATCAGTGCTTAAGCTCATGCAGTATTGGTATGCGAACCAAACGAACTACTCGTATGTAATGTGGGCCGGAACGTACTCCGTGTCGTATGGATTGGAGTGCGGTGTGGGGCAGGGGGGGTTGACGTCTCCACGGCTCTTCAACCTTTATATTAATGATCTCATAGTCGAGCTCAGTAGTATGCGTGTCGGCTGCCGGGTTGGTGGTGTTAGTATTAACAGCATCAGCTACGCGGACGACATGGTACTGCTGGGCCCGACTGAGGGATCTATCAGAGAAATGTTGAAGGTCTGCGAGGAGTATACTGCTTTGCACGGCCTTGTGTACAATGTTCATAAATGTGAATACATGGTCTTTAAGGCCGCCGGTAAGTGCCGGAATCACGAACCTAGTTTTTCTCTAAATGGTATGAACATAAATAAAGTCCACCAATTTAAGTACTTGGGGCACATACTTATCGACAACCTTAAAGATAATGCAGACATTGAAAGGGAACGTAAGGCACTGGCTATCCGAGAGAACAAGTTGGCCCGTAGATTCTCTCGTTGTGCGGACCAAGTCAAAATCACCAAGTTCAAGGCGTTTTGTCAAGGTCTGTATGCGGTCTGTGGTTTATGGGTAAGCTACACTAAATGATCGCTAGGTGTCTTACGCATCCAATACAATAATGTTTTTAGGATGCTGTTGAAACTGCCCCGTTTCTGTAGCGCATCGGAGATGTTTGCTCAGCACCGAACTGAGGACTACCATGCAGTGATTCGCAAAAAAAATCGCATCACTGATGCATAGAATGCGGGTCAGTGACAATACAGCATCCTGAAAATAGTGGTGGAGAGGTTTTACTCCCCTTTTCTGAAGCACTATGTGGGGAGAATGGTCAGGTAGCATATTCCTTGCTTAATCGTTCTCTGCACATCCTGCCGCAGTCACCAGCTATTCTTATCCTTTTTTTGTGTACACTAGTATGAAAATGAAAAATGAAAATGTTTATTTGTCCCAAAACAGTTACATGGTTTATATAAATGAGACATCCCCAGTAAGTAATTGATAATACTAGTGATAAGGTATTTTACTAACAAATTGAACCATATTGTTGTCCGAATTGAATAAATAAATAAAATAAAATTACTATCGCGGCCTGCAACAGGGACAGTAATGGACGATCGTGAAAATGTAGCCGAGACGAAGCCGAGGCACACATACGTGAGTTCATCAAAGCCTGGTTGTAGGCAAGGCTTGTATAGTAATTTTCTCAAATAATGCGCGGAAATTCAAACTTGTAAATTAATTATAAATTCCAGAATCAACGAACAACGATAATTTTGTACGCGCCACTAAGTTCAATTGTTTCTTCGTTACTTTAAACAGCTCTTTATGCAAGCCAAATCGAAATTTAAATAAAATCTTTGCTAGGTTACCTCCTTTGTTGCCATGTGTCGAAGTAAAAAGTAAAAAGTTCATTCCATTTTTAAACTACACGACTGATGTTCTCATAGTAATTTATTTGGCCACTAAACACGACTAATTTGGATTTTCGTACTACCATTGCCGGCCGCCTATTCGCATGTATTTGACCAGTACAGCATTTTTGATTTATCTCGAAGGAGGGTGTCAAAATAATGCTTGAATTTCCAAACATGTTTGAGAAAATACATCTCCTCCTATGAAACTGTGCCATTGATCTTGAACGATCGCTTTATTGGTCAATCACCTGCAGGTCATGTTGTTAAAACTTAACTAAGTTATTCATAAGTATAATAAATCATACTTAAGAATATTTTTGGAAGGATGTAAATTATTGTCTGACCCTGACATTATTCCATTTTTAATCAACTTCAAAAAATAGGAGGAGATTATTCATTTGACGAGTATCTTATTTTTATTGTTTTATTTATGCTCGTGAGACAGTAATTCAGTAATTCATTAATTTCATCCATAAACTCCATGCATTTCTATTGCCGTTTGTTTTTATTAGAAATAGCGTCAGTAGAGATACGGTTTGCTTTACTCGAAATGAGCTGAATTTAAGTACTAAGTTCTTGGCAATAAATGAAACCGCAAACTGAAATGCAACGTAATTTCGGTGACTGACTTTGAGTAGCGTAAATAACATTCATCGTGACGTACTAACTTATCCGGAACCAGATTTTATCGATAAAATTTCGCAGCGATTAGACGTAAGCAAGCTGTGTCGCGGAAAGTTGATTGGCCGCTCGTCCTTTATTTGTCCAAAACAAATTATGGATGAAATGATTAACCAAGATGGATCATTGTGCATAAATTACCAATTTTTTATTATTATTAAAGTGATGACTTTGCTATATTTCAGAAACAAAATGGCAGGTGTAGTGAAGCCGATAACGATAGAGGAAGAGTACAAAAAGAATCCGGACATCTCACCTGAGGAGATCAAGAAGTTTCGCGACTGGCTGAAGACGCAACCACATCTGCCTGAGAAATATCTCACAGGTTAGAATATGCATATTATAAAATAGAATCGAATACACATACATCACGCCGGTTTTCCCGAAGGGGACGGGCAGTGGTGTAGGGATGTAGAAGATTAACACAATCACATTTCGCCAGTTATGTTTAAGTCCCATATAATATGAGACGGAGACGGGCTATGCTTTACCTATTTGATCGAATCAGAAATGAAGAGGAGAACCAAGGTAACCGACATAGCCCGAAGAATTGCCAAACTTAAGTGGCAATGGACAGGGCATATTGCTCGCAGAACAGATGGCTGATAGAGCCGAAAGATTCTGGAGTGGCGACCGCGTATCGGAAGATGTAGCGTTGAAAAGGCCCGACCGATGATCTTGCAAATGCCGCAGGAATCCACTGGATGCGAGAAGCACAGAACCGGTCGAAGTGGCGATGTTTGGGGGAGGCCTATGTCCAGTAGTGGACGTCTTTCGACTGAATGAATGAATAGGAGATGAGCCATGCCCATATCAATCAGGCAAACATTCTATTGCTACTTTATTAAAATGTTAGGTTAGGCAAAGTCCCAAATAGGAGATCGAAGTCAGGATCCTAGGATAGAATAATAAGTTATTATTATTTAAAAGTAATAGCCCAGAAATTGAATTGTGAAGGTCAGTTGGCATAGCGCTCGCTCCAAATAAAATATTAATATTTAGCCTATGTAAATTAGGCAACAAAAAGTTATTGATTTTGTCTTGCTAATATTTTTATTTATGACAATTCACAAGGTCATATGGTACATAATGACGGTCTGTTTAAAAAAACATGTTCCAAAAGAGGCTGGCAATTGAAAGGATTAAGATAAGTGAGGTCATGGAAACAAATAAAAATCTAAAAAAAAAAAGCCCCCGGATACGATTTATTAACTGCATAAATACTTCGTGAAATACCTGAAATAGTAATACACTTTTTGACACACCTGTTTAACTGCATACTGATCAGAGGCATTTTCCCACCTCATAAAGCTGCTGAGGACGTGACTTCCTACAGACCGATCAGCTTGCTACCCGTTCTGTCAAAGGTTATGGAAATACTTTTTTAAAGCGATTAAACAAAGTAATAGCAGAAAATAAAATCATACCCACCACCAATTTGGCTTTAGAAAAAATCATGGCACGATAGAGAAGGTGCATAGACTGGTAGAAGAAATCCATAAAGCCTTCGAAAATAAGAATTATTGCTGTACGGCATTCCTAGATATTTCCCAGGCCTTTGACAGAGTTTAGCACGAGGGCTTGTTATACAAAATAAAAATATTAAGTTTAATAAAAAACTGTAACCCGTCTACGGGAAAATAAAAATTATCTAAAAAGTATGAAACAAGCAAATATTTCAGACGGAAATCAAGACATAGGTACAAAAATGGTCAAGGTAAAGCCGTGGTCGCATGCCTGTATACCATGTTGGTGCCAAGAACACCTACAAAATTATAATGGCATGCGACGACGGCTTTACCTTGACCATTTTTGTACCTATGTCTTGATTTCTGTCTGAAATATTTGCTTGTTTCATACTTTTTAGATAATTTTTATTTTCCCGTAGACGGGTTACAGTTTTTTATTAAACTTAATTTTTTTATTTTATTCTTTTCCGTTTTTACACTTGATAAACGTAAATAAGAGTAGAGTAATACAATAGTTTAGTAATTAACCTATTTTATATTCCAATAACAGTGCATAGTGCTTTGGACGAAACCATAGAGCGATTTATTTCGACGCCAACACCATATCGAGCTTCGAAGAAATCCAAAATATAAATATTTCGTTGTACTTGTTTTTCTTCATAAGAGTGGAATTACAAATCGGTACTACTTATTAAGATTTGATTAACTGCACGTTGGTAACATCTTGCGATACTACGTAGCGCAGTCTCACTTTTGCTTGTTTTTAACGATTTAAACATATTTGTTTACTTTGAAAATATAATATTATATACATATTTGTAATGTGCTCGTCAAAACCTTTCTTTTGATACCAAACATGTCATGATCATCCCATTTTAATTTTTTTCGAGGTTATAAATTTACGTGTAAAGTCCACCAAATTAAATTTAGGGAAGATTATATAGCCTATGTCACCCGAACCATTATTACGAATCTATTGATACCTCATTCATCAAAATCGGTTTAGTAGTTTAGGCGCTACGGTGGAACACACGTAAAAACAAACATACATACATACATACAAACATACATACATACATACATAGACTGCTAAAATCATAACCCTTCCTTTTGGCTTTGCCGTAGTCGGGTAATAAAAAACCAACTCCCGACAAATCACAAAACGATACTTTAGTTATGTGATTGCATCGCGTAGTACGGCCGTTGTATCTTGCGAAAAGTGATGTTCTTGTGCAGATCCACTAACGTTATAGGCTATCGACAACAATGTCGTTTGTCATATGAATTTAAATTACTATTAAAGTTTATTCTTCAATTTGTCAACAGCCTGTTTGGAAGATCGATGTGAAATCTTGTTTATACTCATTTAGATTTTCTCATAATGTTGAAATTTTTTGATTTACTGAATTATTATTTTTTAGCTACCTATTGTTTGTTTATATCATCTTATAATGTGTATATCGTTTTTATTTATAATTTTTTCAGGAACTACCAAACTTTTTAATAAATGGGAGAATCGACAAGTTTGTTGTACGGTGCATGGTAAATGCATGCTGTGTTTGATGGAATAAGGTTTATAATTGATTATGTAGTATGTTCTGATTTATGAATTGCAAGTATCAGCGCGACTTCGTATCTATTGGGTTTACTGATCTGCATGTGTAGTTGTGGCGACGTGGTGGGGACAAATTGGAGACATTGGGTTTCGATACATTTTCAACCACCGGGCAGACGATGTATACCATTTGTTGATGGAATGTGTTCAATTTCAAGCAGAGAGAGTGGAATTATTGGACAAATTAGATCTGAACAAATTGCAGTTCGGAATTATGAATTCTATACTTTCAAACCCTAACAGTCAAGGAGCTTGTCTTTTATTTCAACTATTATCATCTTAAGTTAAGTTAGTGATGTATTGAATAAGATTAATCGGACTGACATATACATGTAGTATAAAAGTCCAAAAAAAAAAAACTACCGGGCATATCTCCTTTCTTTTATCTATGTGGCCCCACGGTATGGAAATTTTATGAGTGTTTATACAAGCGTTAACTTTTTGTATTGTGTTTTATTCGTAAATAACATGGATTTAAATTTGGCAAAAAGCATATTACTTATTTCACTCTTCGATCTAGATATTTCGGCCGTGCGATACACGATTACTTGCACTTTAATGCATCCAATTAAATCGCAAAGACAAGTCTGAATTATGATCTAAATATTGTTACATTAGGGTGGGCAACAATCTCCCCGAACCGTGCTGCAACGCAACCCCGTCCTCTCTTGACCGACTCGAGGGACGGAGTACCGGCGGCGGCCGACGAAATGAGGGTCACTGAGCCGCTCAGGTCCTCCACCCAGTCATCCCTGGGCGGGACAAAGTACGGCTCAGCGACCACGGCGATGTTAATCGACCACTGCGCCATGCTCTGGAGCAACAGATCCTGAGCGGCGGCGCAGTGGTTGATGTTCGCCTGGAGGAGGCGTAATGGGGCCGTTATTGGCATTCCATCTCTGCCTTCCCCCGAGCCCCCTGCGAGGGCCCTGCCACGGCGGCAACGGCGGCGGTAACGACGGTGGAAGCGGCAGTGGCCACGGTGGAAGTGGCGGCGGCTGCGGCGGTGACGACGGTGGAAGCGGCAGTGGCCACGGTGGAGGTGGCGGCGGCTGCGGCGGTGACGGTGGTGGTGGCGGAGCGCTTGCCCCTGCCTCTGGCCTCGGCGGGTGGAGCGCAGGCCCTGCTCCCAGCCCGGTGATCGGCCGGCTTGCCAGCCGCCGCACATACGACACAGTGCGGCGTGGCGTTACACGAGCCGGCCTTGTGACCGGGCTGACCACAGCGGAAGCAGAGGTCACTGCGGTCCACCTCCGAGGTGCATTTGACCCCTACGTGGTGGCCCACCTGGCAGCGGAAGCACCTCAGAGGTCTGGGCTCCAGCAGTTTGACCTGCGCCGAAACCCAGCCCACCAAAAGCCTTGCGGATGCGGGGCGAATCGGTGGTGGACATTTCGTTCGCCAGCCCCGCTCTGTCGCCGCGTGTCATTGACTGGCGCGTCATGGAGGGGGTGGAGACCTACTCCGATCACCGGTACATCCGGTTTGACGTCTCCACCCAGACCTCGAGTGCGCCAGTCCGACAGGCCCCGAGTGGTCCGCGGTGGGCGCTGAAGCAGCTGGACCGGGAGCTTCTCCTGGAAGCCTCGATCGTGCAGGCCTGGGTGTCATCACCGGACAGGCCTGCCGACATCAACGACGAGGCGGAGTGGTTCCGGGAGGCCATGTCCAATGTGTGTGACATGGCAATGCCCCGGGTCCATCCTAGACATGCTTCGCGCCGGCTGTAGTGGTGGTCGCAAGAGCTGGAGGCTCTGCGCAAGGCGTGTGTTGCTGCGCGACGCCGGTACGCCAGGCATCGCAGGCTCCGTATCCGCTCTCCGGATACGGAAGCCATTGAGGCGGAGCTGTACGAGGGGTACAGAGCGGCGAAGGCCGCCCTCCAAGCGGAGATCCTGCGGGCCAGGGCGCTGGCCCGCGAGGAGATGCTGGAGACTCTCAACAGGGACCCGTGGGGGCGCCCATACAAGATGGTGCGGGAGAAACTCCGCCCATGGGCTCCCCCGCTGACGCAGAGTCTCCGGCCCCAGCTTGTGGGGGACGTGGTGAGCGCTCTGTTCCCCTCTAGAGGGGATCATACTGCTCCGCCCATGGCTCCGCCTACTGCGATGCCCGATGCGGACCACACCGACGACGGCGATTCTCCTGAGGTGACTGAGGTAGAAATGAGAGTGGCGGTACGCAAGATGAGTGCGAAGAATACCGCCCCAGGACCCGACGGCATACCCGGAAAAGCCTGGGTCCTGGCCATGGGGGCTCTCGGGCCCCGACTGAGGGGACTCCTAAGCGCATGCATGGAGAGGGGCCAGTTCCCATTTCGTTGGAAGACGGGGAAACTGGTCCTCATCAAGAAGCCGGGGCGCCCAGCGGACTCTCCGTCCGCTTATTGGCCCATTGTGCTGCTCGACGAGGTGGGCAAGCTCTTTGAAAGAGTCATTGCAGACCGCCTCGTCGGGCAGCTGGTGCGAGTGGGGCCGGATCTGGCGGAGAGCCAGTTCGGTTTCCGCAGGGGGCGCTCTACGGTGGACGCCATCATGCGCGTGCGGGCCCTCACGACGGGGGATGCTGTGGCCCGGGGCGGGGTCGTCTTGGCGGTGTCTCTAGACATCGCCAATGCCTTCAACACCCTGCCCTGGAGTTGCATCAGGGAGGCACTCCGGTATCACCGGATGCCGACCTACCTCTGTCGTGTGGTCGAGGCCTATCTGACGGATAGGGCCGTCATCTACCCCGGTCACCAAGGAGAGTGGAACCGGCAAGAGATGTCGTGCGGTGTCCCACAGGGTTCGGTCCTGGGGCCGCATCTGTGGGACATCGGATACGACTGGGTGCTGCGCGCCGACCTCCCTAGCGGCGTCAGCGTCGTTTGTTACGCTGACGACACGCTTGTCCTGGCGCAGGGGGGGTCGTACCAGGCGGCGGCCGATTTAGCGACACGCGGGGTTGCGACAATCGTTGACAGGATCCGGCAGCTGGGACTCGAGGTGGCCCTGCACAAGTCTGAGGCCATGAGTTTTCATGGTCCTCGGAATGCGCCACCGTCGGGTTCCCAGGTAATGGCGGGAGGGGTTCACATCGGTGTCGAGTCGACGATGAAGTATCTGGGACTCGTTCTCGACAGCCGGTGGAATTTCGTGGAACACTTCCGACGTTTGGCTCCCAGACTGGACCGGGCTGGGGCTGCATTGAAGCGGCTCCTGCCCAATCTAGGGGATCCAAACGCCTCCTGCCGGAGGCTCTATGCGGGGATCGTGCGGTCCATGGCCCTTTACGGGGCGCCGGTGTGGGCGCGTTCATTGAGGCTGCGGCCAGCCCGCCGGTTGAACGCGTCCCAGAGGGTCATGGCCATCCGGCTGGCCCGAGGATACCGCACGGTCTCCTGCGAGGCGGCGAGCCTCCTTGCCGGATTACCGCCATGGGATCTGGAGGCAAAGGTCCTCGCGCACGTCTGGGAGTGGCGCGAGGAGGCGAAACGCCGGGGCTTAACCCCGATGCCGCAAGAAATTGCGGCACAGCGGACAGAGCTCCGGCGGGATCTCATGGCGTCATGGAGGGTGCGATTGTCGCAACCCCGCGCTGGGCACGCCACAATCGCGGCGATAAGACCCGTCTTTGAGGAGTGGCTGGAGAGACGCCACGGCGTTCTCACCTTCCGCCTGACGCAGGTCCTCACCGGACACGGCTGCTTCGGGAGGTTCCTGTTCAGGATAAGGCGGGAGGAAACACCCGGGTGTCACCATTGTGTGGATCGGCCTGAGGACACGGTGGAGCATACGGTGGAGGTCTGCCCGGCTTGGGCGGAGCAACGCCGTGTTCTCGTAGAGGCGATCGGCGGCGGTGATCTCTCGCGTCCGGCCCTGGTTCAGGCCATGGTACGGAGCGAGAGGAAATGGCAGGCCGTCACCTCCTTCTGCGAAGCGGTAATGCTCGCGAAGGAGGAGGCGGAACGCGTGAGGGAGAGGCAAATTTCGCGCCCTCACGCCCCTAACCGCCGCAGGAGGAGACACCTGGGGCGGGAATCGCGAGCCGATTTCCGGCCACCGTAGGCGCGGGCTTGCGGACGGTGAGCAATGGGTAGCTCGCCGTCCGATAAGGACCAAGCCCGGGTCGACGGCGCGTTGTGTTCCACGCGCGCCTCAAAGAGATGTCAGCAGAATTGAAGGGGTCCACTAGGGCCAATGCCTGCCGGGGGTTCGAAGAAAACCGATCGGGAAATCGTGGCCCCCGGCAACAGGGCAACCGAAGGAACACGGGTGGGTTTTAGTCAGTAAGAGTCTGACACGCCCTCCCGCTCCGCCCAGAGCGGGAGAAGTTATTTGATAATTTCCCACCCAAAAAAAAAAAAAAAAAAAAAAAAAAAAAAAGGGTGGGCAGGGGTATTTTTTTAAGAGTTGCGTTTATTTACCCTTTGCCTATTCAAAGACAATCGCATTAAGGAGTAAACTGCAGTCATGCGTCGGAGCTGACACACACACTTGTTTAAAACATACTTTTAAAATAAAGAGTTTTAAAGTAATTAAAGAAAAGATGAAAGTTTACCACTCCGAAACAGCTGAGCATAAATTAAAAAAAAAAATACAGAGAATAGTACAATGCTTATAGATTACAGGAAAACCTATAAGAAGTCTATGGTCATAACGTGGTAAATCACTCATTATTGTGTGTACAAACTTACATTTGCAGTTGGAATGTATGAGGAACATTTTTAAACTAAAATGTTTATTTATTTATTATTAGGCTCTTCAACAATGAGTACACTATTACTTATAATTAGTACATTGCAAACTGAAGTCTAAGCGCCTCATTACTTATAGAAAATCACAGCATGCACTACATTATGCGCAGATAATAACATAATTAATTAATTAAAACAAGTAATACATAGTTTAGATGAAAATAAATTATTAAAAGCTAAATTGACATACAACAAATAAATTAAATTTGTTTTTAATTAAGTTTGTTCTTGAGATAAATTCATCCCAACTACGGAACCCTTGATTATATGTGGTCCGACACGCACTTGACCGGTTTTGCTTTTTGTTCACTTAGTTTTTCATATTTTATTTTAATACCTTACCAACATACAATCTTATAATGTATAAATAAACATAACTATAGAGTTATGTTATTAATACATTTTAAGATATTATCCATCACTTCAGTCCAAACGTGAGAATTTACGCTCAGACAATGGTCCGAGCGATTACTCTCAGGATGTCACTCTATTCTATTGTTTGTGCTGTAAATAACAGTTTTATCCTATATCATTTACATAACTACTTCAAATGTCGTTATTAAAGGTCGTCAAAGGAATCAACCGTAACTCAAGCACTTACTTGTATATTATTTTTAGCAAACTGTCACTGAGTATATCTAGTTACAACGTCGAGTGTATTTGGAACAAAGGACAAGATTCACAGACCGCACTTTGTCCTTGCCAAGTAAAGTAAGCTCTCATTGGAATATGATAGAACAGTGATATCCTAGTGGTGTGACCGTCGGACTGCCAAGTCATAGGTCTCGAGTTCGAACCCAAGGCACGCACCTCTGACTTTTCAGATTCACGTGCCTATTGTATCACTTGCTTAAAAAACGGTGAAGGAAAACATCGTGAGGAAAACAGGGAATGACTGAGAGATATTTCTCGACAGTATGTGAAGCCAAGTCATAGGCCCACAGGCGGCTGTATAAATCTAACACCAGGTTAGTTACTAACCTCACGAAAAGAAGAAGATTGGAATATGAACATTATTCGTAAGTATATCATTATAGTTTGACTGAGACCGCTATTTCACGAGGCGGGGGGCAGCGTTGACGAATCAGCAGCAGGCGGGACGCCACGCACCGTGAGCGTTGATGAATGAGTGGCCTGCACTACCCCCCATCTCACCACACACATACCTAAGGCGCGGAACAGCGGTCTCGGTCAAACTTCACATTCGTATGAAACGTTTATTTTATTTAGCGAAATAAAGTCAAAGTGCGGTCTGTGGATCTTGCCCTTAGAAAACGAGTTTTAACTTCGTTTAAGAAATGGGTAGCATGATCCCATGTTTCCCTTTTTAGAACTTGTAGGAGTAAACAAGTAATGAACTATAGGTATACAATTCACAAACGACCCTTTATACCATCAACGCAATGATTAATAAAAAAAATATTGATCAGCATTTGTTATTGACTAGTCAAGAATACGTAAATAATTGTTATTATCAGATACGTTTGTAACAATAATTGCTTACATTGCATCGATTCTAGAGAAGCGTTTAAGTGCGGCGATTGGTTGATCAATTATAATTAATGTCAGTAACAGGCTGTTAATCAACTTCTAATGGAATGGAGGCTGAGAATGGGTAGTTATCTGATGCATTAGTGTATTGTTTGAAGTTAATTTAGCTGGAATTGAACAATGTTAAGGAAATAATCATAATGTTTACTCACAAACCCATATATATAAATTTATTGATAAAATCTTCTATGATTAACGATATTAGGACCAGAGGTCCTGTGCAAAGTGACATTCTATAACAATGGTGGAACGTGGAATTAAAAAAAATAAAAATAATATTGGAGTGACATAAGCTACCAAAAACGAACTTATACACTAAAATAAAAACTCAAAACTCAAAGAACAAGAGCAAATGATGGCCCCTTGCATAATCAGCCCATAATGTTCCCACTGCTGGGATGCAGGCTTCCACTTTTCGAGAGGAGTGGGCTGTAATCTACCACGCGGGCCCAGTGCGGGTTGGTAGATGTCACATATCTTCTAATTTTTGGTTCTCAGACTTGCAGGTTTCCTCACGATGTTTTCCTTCACCATTTTGAAAGCAGTGGTGATGAAATTATTTACACGAAGTAAAGCGCCTGCCTGGGTTCGAACCTACGACCTATACTCGTAAGTCGGGGCCGTTTCCACTAGGCTACCACTGCTCTTCCCTTGACTCAATGCCAATCGATCATTAACATATCCTAGTTACACAGAAAACCTATTATAAGCCAGGCAATACCGTAATACACGTCATACTCTGTAACATACTACACATATTCGTTGCCTAAATAAATAAATAATGTTCCAGACGTGGACCTGTTAATCGTGTACCACTGCTGTCAGAAGAGCATCGAGGTGGCGAAGCAAGTCCTTGACCTGCACTTCACGCTGAGGACACTCTTCCAGCCCTACTTCAAAAATCGATCCTTTGACAAGGGTGCGGAGTCCATGAGTAATACAGTGTAAGTAACACTGTGGCGGCATCTCCATCGCCACATGAGAACTACATATTCAAAGATCTGACGTCACACAAATCCTGCATCGCGCAACTAGAGTTTACCGCGTGAACGATATATATATGATTATCCGGCATCAATCGTCAAACAGTTGCCCGCCACACACAACACCCGTCTGGTCGGAGGATTCTCCCTTTTCTATAGAGGTGGGTGAACTTTACACCCTGTTCCCCATGCCTCTAAAACACTACTGTGGTTGATGGTTACTGAGAAAGAATTGTCAGGTTTGATACACGGTTATACAGTGGCTCTGTTGTATCGAAACACGATATACCTAGGGTGGATTTTTGTACAGTAACGGTAGTACTTTGACCATTGTAGCTACAGGAAAACGTCCTTAAGAGACAGTCCTTAACATTCTGATAGAATACTACCTAATTGTATTCACAGATTTTGGAAAAATTATACAATCATTTAGAAAATCCTTTGTTGTGTTATAAGAATTAAAAGACTCTTTGGACCAACTGACTTATACTAGAAATCCCACAAATCACAATAGTTGTTTATGCTACGAGTGCGGAAAGTAGGTGATTTCCGACGAGTGGCATTTTTATTCACAAGTGAGCAAAGCGAGCGAGTGTATAAGTCGACAAGAATCAGACATCCTCTTACGCACGTGTACCATACAACGTTTTACTATGCATTGTGTGAGGAAATAAAAAAACTTTTTACAAAAAAAAAAACAACCGACTTCCAAAAAAAACACTACAAAGTAAAAAATAACTTTAATTTCGGAAGTCGGTGTCTTTGGTTTTGAATTTTCGTTTTTTGCCACCGAATTCCGAAATTAAAGTTATTTTTCACTTTGTAGCGTTTTTTTTGGAAGTCGGTTATTTTTGTAAAAAGTTTTTATTTTTCACTTTTTAGTTGTGGTATTTACCCCACACAAATTCGAATACCACTACTTGCTATGTAAATAACAGTGAGAGGAACTTAACATATCATCCACATACTAAGTGGGAAAAAATACGTATTATTGAAGCAAACTCAAAAACTACTGGGACTAGGGAATGCAATCTCGTACGAGATTTCCGCCTAGCGAGATCTCGCGAGATTGGGAGAATCGCAATTAAAACATATGCAAATGCTTGTTTTAAGAACTAGTAATTGACATGATATGTAATTAAATAGAAATTGCGTTACTTAGTTATAAAAATAATGTAAGTTTTATTTTAAAAATCAACAGAGTACTTATTATTTTGTCTCTAACTCTAATAACATTTGTTTATGTCTATAATTATTATACCTACTGTAGCTAATCAGTTCAAATTCTTACAATATTGGTAACAAAACAATAATTATCTATATTTAGTCTTTTGTAAATTATTACTTTAGTTTCAATAATTAAGAGTAATAGGAACATTACTTATGGTAAATAAATACAACAAAACAAAAACTTAACTTCACAAGTTCTTAAATAAATGTTGTGAGATCGTATTAATCAAATAAAAGAAGTTTTAAGTAGAAGTCGAATGAAGTTATCAAGGTACGGAAAGGCAAGTTAGTTTGTCTGAAAATGGCTTCTCAAAAAAGACATCATGTCGAGAGTATCATCTGACAGACGACTTCTGATTTTGCATGCCAAATACCCTGCTGCTGAAACAGCTCGTTCTGCCTCAACACTTGTGGGAACCACAGTTGAGAGGCAGTTATGTACGAAGTTTAAAAGTTCCCCTCTTACTCCACCAGCTTCGTACAAATTCATTTCTTTTTTTATTAAAATGTCTAAAGTATTTGTTGTAGAATTCAGGCCAGGATTCAGTTCGCGCGCAGCCGCGCTATGAAATACACGTCGTCACGCTGCATTTGTCGATCTCGTTATCTCGCGAGATCTTGTACGAAATTTGACGAGATACAATCTCGTAAAATATGGCCGGGATCTCGCGAGATCGGGATCTCGGCGAGACGAGATTGCATTCCCTAACTGGGACCTACCAAACAAAAAAAGAATCATTAAAATCAATTCATAATTAACCGAGTTATCACGTAACAAACATGAAAAAAAAACATACAGTTGAATTGAGAACCTCCTCCTTTTGGAAGTCGGTTAAAAAATGAGCATACCTTACAGTAGTCGCATGTGATATGTAACATCTGACATCTTGGCTGACGTATATAAATAATATTCTTCATCATCATCATCATCGCCATTGTAATCGCCATCGCCATCGCAATCGTCATCGCCACTGACGCCATCTTCATCATCATCATCTAATTTTTTAAACTTTTCTCAAATAATAAAAACTCTGCGTCGGGCTGACGACGGAGTTAAAAATTAAAAAACAGAAAAGTAAAAAGCACTAGTCAAAAAAGTGACTCTTTCCGCACAGTTTGTTTGCTTGGAAAGCGCTCTTTTCGAGCACAATGCGTTGTAAAAAACATTTCCCATACAGTTCGTAAGAAATGAACATTCTTTCCAGCTAGCTTTCCCATACAATCTTTTTTTTCCCATCCGACGCTCTTCACGAATCTTGAATGATAAATAATGCAAATTATTTGTTTCATATTTCCAGATTATTCGCTCCACTGCCGACCCCGACTGTGGAAGGCTATCGGGTACTTTTCCTTCATCTGTTAGACCCAGATCCTCGCAACTTCAACCTGTTGGAAGGCGCCAGAGCTCTCATGATGGTCTTTGATTTGTGGCAGTATGAAGAAGGGACCTGGCCTGGGTAAGTTTCCAATACCGGCTCACCAGATGTTAAGTGGATACCGCCGCGTTTGGATATCTGCAATACTAGAGGCATCACAGTTACGTTGCCAACCCAAAAATCAACCTTAAATATCCTATGCCAGTAATTACCGGCACCTTTAAACCGGAGAGCTATAGCCTACCTACTATAGTTTGACCGAAACCGCTGTACCGCAGCTTAGGAATGCGTGGCGAGCAGCGTTGACGAATGAGCGGCGGGACACTATGAGCGTTGACGAATGAGCAACCTGCACTGCCCCCCCTCTCGCCATGCACATACCTAAGGCGCAGTACAGTACTATACACGGTGTATGGGACATCGAAGCACGAAGTACAAGCATGAATTTAGCACATAATTCTGGACATTCCAGAAGAGAAAAAAAATCGACGCTAAAAAAAATTTGCTTGTTCATATCCTACACGGGCAAAATTATATGGAACAGCTGTTTTTTTTTAAATTACCGACGAAATATTTCAACGCTTGTGGTTCTGAATTCATGGTAACAGTTTGCGAGTCGATGTCCCTTACACCCTGAATGTGTGAAGAGGGTCCCACTAATCTGGGTCGGAATCCCTAAATGGACATTCGAGCAAGCCCACCGTCGAACCAATCGTCTTTCGACACTGAAACTATTGTTATGTATTGAACTTAGTTTTATCGCCAACAATGGCCGGAAACAAGTCATTTATTACTGTGACACAACCAGCTATAAGTTGCTAATGAATTTGAATTACTACATTTCTCAATGTCTGTAATTTCTTAGACAAACAAGTTTAGTGCACTAGTATGTTATAGACCTGTAAGTCATAATAAAACGTATGTTTATGTGGTTCTAATATTGAAAATACTAAAGTGCATGCTATCGTCTTGTCTGAACAATAAGATTTTTCCTAAACGACCACGGCGATCGGGATTTTGAAAAAAAGGGAAAATACATTTATTTGGTATAGACTAAAAGGTACACTACATATTCCGCAAATAAAAATAAAACAAAAGTGTATTCCGTTCCGTTGTCTGACATAGACAGTAAAAAAAAAACTCTCTTTCTACTCACTTAAGAGTCCTATTACACTTTTTCCGCAAATTCATGATTTTTGGCGTTGTAATTTTCAGCAACAGTAAGATATTTTAATTATTCGATTATGAATAACGATGGTGCCATTCTTTAACCGACTTCCAAAAAGGAGGAGGTTAAATGTTCGTCGCGTATGTTTTTTTTTTGTTTGAAAGGGTGTGCTCTCGAATTGGTTCCATATTAATTTTATTAACTTTGCTTTGATAGTTTTTGAGTTGGCTACAAAATACGTATTTTTTTCCCACTTAGTATGTAGATGATATGATAAGTTTCTGACACTGGTAGCAGGTAGTGGTATTCGAATGTGTGTGGGGTAGGTACCACAACTAAAAAGTGAAAAATAAAAACTTTTTACAAAAAAAAAACAACCGACCTCCAAAAAAAACACTACAAAGTGAAAAATAACTTTAATTTCGGAAGTCGGTGTCTTGTGTTTTGTATTTTCATTTTTTGCCACCGACTTCCGAAATTAAAGTTATTTTTCACTTTGTAGTGTTTTTTTTGGAAGTCGGTTATTTTTTTTTGTAAAATTTTTTTTTCTTGTAAGTTGGAGTTACACATTTTATAATTTTTCTTTTCGTATACTATAAATATTTTACGAACTCAGTTTATAAGAAAATCCATCGGCGATGGAACTTTGACACTCAAATTCACATCGTTCCATTCAATTCTAATAAAAGCTAAAATTACTAAAAGATAAGTTGTATGTTTTACTTTTTTATTTGACTTCTAGAATTTCTTTAAATTCCTTGAGTTTTGAAGAAAAGCAAAAAAGAAAGATCTTGATTCAGCGTCCATTACATTCCAAATGAACAAGAATTTATCAAATAAACTAATATGATATAAAACTTCTATTTACAATGAATACGTTTCATTAGTTTTTGTTTCTTAATATAAGACAAAATTACTATAAATAAAATTAAAGTACTACATAGGTATTCTGCGTCAATTCAGCAATCACTTGAAAGTATATAACTAGAGGGCCTTGTGGCTAAGTAACAACAGCTGCACGGGTCGATCGATCAGGTTAAGCTACGCTTGCCGCGGTTGGTCCGTGGATGGGTGACCATATTTACATACCAAGACCCCTCCGTGCCTCGGAAAGCACGTTAAGCCGTTGCTCCCGGCTGTCATTTGTAGATCTTTGACAGTCGTTACGGGTAGTTAGAAGCCCAAAAAGTCAACCAGTCTTACCAAGGGGTATCGTGTTACCTAGTAACTAGGTCGTGGAGGTCAGATAGGTAGTCGCTCCATGTAAAATACTGGTATTCAGCTGCATCCGGTTAGACTGGAAGCCGACCCCAACATAGTTGGGGAAAGGCTAGGCAGATGATGACTTGAAAGTATTTAACTTCAACTTACAAGAAAGAGAATGGTCGTTATTATAATCAAATAATTAAAATATCTTACTGCTGCTGAAAATTACAACGTCAAAAACCATGAATTTCCGTAAAAAAAAATTAATAGGACTCTTATTGCTTGGGTCGTCTTCCACGATATGCATAGGAAAATATAGGAAAAACACATCAATTTATTGGTTTTAATAAACTAATTTGTTCATTTGTTGACAGGTTTATAATTCTTATAGACATGGACACGGCAACTCTGTCTCACGTTTTAAGGCTGGATCTCATGGTCGTGAAGAAAGTGTTATATTTCCTACAGGTTAGTACATTTTGGATCTAGTTTTTCTCCAAACTGCCCGCGAAGCAAATACACTATAAAACGTAAGAAAAGGACCTTCTTAAAACTGATGCGGTGAAAATAATAAATTACCACCACACCTCTGAATCCATGTTAAGACGCTTTTCTTTAATAAAAAAATCCTATCTGCGTTTCCACCAGTAGGAATCTTTAAAAGATACAGAAACTCCAACAAGAGGATGAGCAGCAGTGTCCTCTCGTTTATTGCAAAATACTGTTTAACCAATGTGTCTGCCCAGACAATTTTTGGTGGCCTTCAATGAGAAGCCATCATTTATCAGCAATTGTAATGTTGACAAATAATAATAAAATGGGAGGCCTATGTCCAGCAGTAGATGTCTTTCAGCTGAAATGATGATGATGATGGATAATAAAACCTTAACGAATTCCAGGAATGTATGTTCTGCAAGCTAAAAGGCGTGCACTTCATGAACGCGCCGTACTTCATGGATAGATTGCTGATGCTGATCAGACCCTACCTCAAGCAAGAGTTGATGGACATGATCCATACCCACCAGGCCGGGGCTGAGTCGTTCGACAAGCTGATCTCCAAGAAAGCCTTACCTAAAGAGGCGGGCGGGGAATATAAGGATTTTATTACTTTAAGAGGTTAGTAGGGGTTTTTTATGGTTTTGCAGAGACTGAAGAATAGTAGGCTCTGGATTTCGATGTTGGCCCTCTGGCCAAGAATTATGTTTCTTTATTTCGAACTATAAGAGGCTGGGCCGTTCTGATAAGTTATTTGAAAGACGTTGGCTTACAATTTTAGATAAAATATACAAATATTAAGCCATAGTATAACATAATAATTATAAAATAAATAGCCTGTTTTCCCGTGACGTAACAGTACTGCTAACAGTACACCAATATTTCGCCTGTTATGCTTAAGTCCCTTGTAGTTATTACTAAGATCGAAGTTCGAACAAAAGTGCCTATTTGCGCCATGTTTTTATTGAAAAACGAACGTTTTAAACTTTCGAATTATCAACAGGGTACTACATTAATAGCCATTTGTAATCCTACACATCTGATCCCACATTCTTTTTGTTTCCAGATGAGATAATCAAGCGAATTAAGGTGAACTCCGTCTTCATTCGAGAAGAAAACAAGCGCCGAGTTAATGAGTCCCTCCGACCTGGAGGCAAGCCCTCCCCAGCAGAAAAGGAATTCGGTCTTCAAGGCAGCTTCAAGAAATTAGAATTAGATTAAATTGGTTCAGGGATAGATGTAGGAATAGAGTTTCTTTAAAATGTTGTTGGATTTTGAACTAATAAAGGAGGATTTCTTAATGCTTTAGACTATTATGGTCTTCAAGGCATTGATATGAAGATGCTTAGTTTGCCTCATGTTTAATACCAGGCACTCTTATGACAATTTCCGCGCAAGCTCCGCCCCCATGCACCCCGCTACCCTACTATGTGCTAAACTCTAACACATCAGTAAGAAAGTTGAATATCGCGTGCATTCTTTGATTTGTTCGAGCACGGAACTAGTGGTCTCAATTCTTTCTTCGTTTATAACTAAAGTAATAATTGATCTAAAGAAAAAAAATCTTGTGACTGGATAATAAACTATATTTTCTTGATTGATTTAAATAATCTACTACAGGGGCCCATCCTTTCGGGGAAACAAGGCGTGATGTTATGTGTAATCTTTAAAAAAAGATGCAAAGAAACATGATTTTCGAATAAAAAATTAAACTAGCGAAAATGTTACAACTACATAACTGTCTTGTAGATGAAAAGATGCAATAATTCATAATATACTACAGTTCCATTTTGATTGTATGCGTCTGTTTCAGAATATTAATAATGCAAATTAACATAAAATTTGGGAGTCTCTTGTTAAAACATGGCTGTGAGATATTGGAGCCCATAATCTTAGTGACATTATTTGACGGGTAAAACTAGCGATGACTTACGCAAAGCGACATACTCATATTTTTTTTTTAGTTTTTTGGCTCCAATTCGATGCATCCCTGATAATAGATCCCAAGATATTGAGCGATGGCTAAGAAAGATGAAAACAAAAAAAAAAATCTGTATCCTTTAAAAACTTTGTGGGTTGGCCAGAAAGTGGTATGAATCTTTGCCAACGCTCAATTACTCGTCGAAATAAATGGTAGTGATGAAAATTTCGGAAAATTTTTACAAAAGATGCTTAACCGGAAGTCCCGTACGGATGAAACTTTTACAGACTATTTTATGATAAGTTAGCACTGCACAGTAGGTGTGAAATTGATGGCCTTAAGGATGTAGATTGTGTAACTTATGGACTCAATGATAATTCTATTAGACACGACAGATTATTTTGCTATACAGCAACCTAGCTAAAACAAATGAAAAACCATTCCATATCTTACTTAGACCATTTGGGACCGTTTGTGCTAGTCGTAACAATTATATTTTAACCATAGTTGATGCGTTTACAAGATAATTATGTTATTGCCAGACCTACACAAAATTCACAAAATAAATTGTAGTTTTGGAGCACCCCGATTAGAATAATTTCAGATCGTGGGACAGCTTTCACTTCAAAATAATTAAAATACTTTTGTGCTAGTAATGGTAGTAAACATGTACTGAACGTAGTTGCTTATCCTCGATCAAATAGCCTAAAGGTTCAACCAGACGATTCTGACGGCCTTGTCTTCTAAAAATGTTGGCGAAAACGAACGCATCTTGAACTGGTTAAAGTACGATGGGTTATCAACAACGCTACGATACAAAAAGTGCATCAGAATTATTATTAAAACATCTTCAAGAATGATGAGCCTAATTCGTGGGTGGTTTATCCCCACCCATTTCTTCAAATATTGATGAAATAAGAATTGAAGCCTCTAACAAAAATTTAAGATGTATGAAAGATGCCTATGACTCTAAAATATCCCCTGCTGCTTCACATTCAGTAGGTGATCTAGTAAAAATTACGAAAAATAATTTCAACAATGATGGCAAAAGTAAGAAATTACTCAGTAGCAGCCTGGAGATTGGAAGTTGGAGGTGTGACAGCCCTGCCTCGGAAAGCACATGAAGACGTTGGTACTGCGCCTGATCTCTACCCGGTCGTGACAGATTGCTATCCCGTTGGACTGTGGGAGTAGGGGAGTATAAAGTCCACATGTGTTTGAACTCACACTTGTGCACTATAATGTCTCCTGCGTGCTTGGCTGGTCTCCGTTGAGATTGGCTGCCGTTGCCGGGATTCGTTCGGGAGGATTTATATTTTAACACGTGCATACTTGTTTCTCTTTTCATCAGGTACTAGGTATGCATTGCCTGTCATAAATGTATAATGGTAAAGTAAGTTGACATATCTATTATTACTTTAGGTTCTATTATAACATTTTAAGCTATTGCATAGCTTTTATCGCAGGCTTTGAGCGCGGCGACCGAATCAAGAAATTCCGTAACGAAAATAAAACCTAACACCCCCCACTCCGCCTACCATGTAATGACGGATGATGACATAAAACAAAAATTACGTTCCCATGACAACGTGATGTTCACAACGTTTTATGTCATCATCCGTCATCATCCCAAGTGTAGCGTTGACAAATAGGAAGTATGGAGGTTACAAATGCTATGCAATAGCTTTACCGCGGCAGTCCCCGAGTGCCACATGTTTTTTTTTTTATTATTGCTTTATATTCCAAAAGATAGCCGTAATTTTGGTAACTATCGCTAGCAAGGCTGATTCAGTATTTGTTGGGTGTAGGACCCTCCTCTGGTTACAATGGTGACGTTCTGCCCGCATGCGGTCGGCCAAGTGGTCGGAAAGACGAGTTATTGTTACCAAAAATGAACAATTACTAGGAAGGCTGATACTAGTTTAGTGGTATGAGGAACAGGGTGTAAAGTTCACTCATCCACCATAGAAAAGGGAGGATCCTCCGACCAGACGGGTGTTGTGTCTGGTGGGCAACTGCCCATCGGTTTGAAGTTGAAATCTTGTGTGTATGTCGATCGCTCGGTGAACTCTAACTGCGCGATGCAGGATTTGTGTGACGTCATGTCTGTGATGCGTAGTTTGTATGTGGCGGTGTAACCGCTACACTAGTATATAATAAGGGTAGTACCTATGTGAACAGTATAAAAACATTAAAAACTGACGAAAGTGGTCGGCCGGTTCAGGAGCTATAGCCAATTCAACATATAAAAAATATGAAGTACTAAATAATAACATTTTGTGATTTACTTCCGTCGTAATACTTTTCAAGTCTCATCATTCTTATCATGTCTAGCATCGACATTAGGTATCGTTAGATAGTTATATATTAAAGGAAACATTAAAACTGATATATACAAACCTACTGTGTTGGCTTTTAATGGACATAGAAAACACCGCTAGTTTTATTTTATTCATTTATTTCATTTTAAAACATACTATTTACATTTTTAAATATTCTTATAAAAATAATTTAAAAAAACATTTAAAAATATAAAAAATAGTAGCCCACCGGTGTCGGGAACAGGGTCCAAGCCACCGGTGGTCAGGGCTCCTGAGAGAGGAATTATTCATTTTATTATTTGCATGGCATAATGCGACATAGGTATTTCTGTATTGCCTTTGGTACAAAAAATCTTTAAGGGTAATGGTAACGTTTCTTATTAAGAACTTAAAATGTTGAAATACACAAAATATGTAATTCTAAATAAATCTAATATGAAATAAAATCAATATCAAACAAAATAACTAGAAACATGAAAGTGCTTATGACATTCAAAATAACATATTTCGTTTTATAGATCGCCTGTGATTATAGTTCAATCGAAAATAAAATCTGAAACATGAAAATTAATAGTAAAGGGATACTTAGTTACTTATATTATTCAAATGTTTTGTGTATTTCTTTTTCTATGCTGTATTTCTATTTCTGTTTGTTTTTCCTTTTGAATGAAAATAAAATAAATATAATAATAAATGTTGCGCATCGACCGACGCGACGTCTCTTATCTCGGAGGTGGCCGCTAATGGCTGCAACACAGTTTTTTAGGGTTCCGTAGTAAACAAGGAACCCTTATAGTTTCGTCATGTCCGTCTGTCTGTCTGTCCGCGGGCTAGCTCCGACACCCTTAGTACTAGAAAACTGTAATTTGGCATAGGTTTATATTTTAAATACGCCGACAAAGTGGTAAAATAAAATTATGATAAACATTTTTTTTAGGGTACCTCTCATACACGTAAAGTGGTGATGTTATTTTTTTTCTTTTTTTAACCCATAGTTAGGGGTATCATTGGAAAGGTTCATTGTGAGTTTGTGAAAACCATTTTTGGATTCAGGGATCCGTTTGCGAAATATTAAGCTTTAAAGTGCAAATTTTTGTTAGAGTCAAGTCCCCCCACCCCTGCCGGCTAAATGGTTGGTTTTGGGTGTGTGAAAAAAATCACAACAGTAGTTTATATAACGAAATTAAAAGGAAAACTATCACAGCAAAGTAGGCTCTACAAGTTAATGAATAATAATCGACCAACTTAACTTTGCAGTCACAAAAACATGTTTTCCCATACATTCTGTATGGGAGAACATATTTTTCAACTACAAAGTTAAGTTTGTTTTTGGAATTAATTCATCCCAACTACGGAACCCTTCATTGTGCGTGGTCCGACACGCACTTGGCCGGTTTTTTTAAACTAATGTATCTGTTAACGAATATAAAAAAAATGTGAACCTGTTTTTTGTTCCAATAAAATAATTGAATATATAGTGTTACAATTTTTTTAATGTATTTCCTTTATGGCAACAATTTTTTTTTACTTTGGCAACACTTAGAAATAGAGGTTATGAATCGTTATTTCTGGGTGGGGCAATGGTAAAATAAATATATAGTGCAGAGCTGCTTGTTTTTATTGTGAAATTGTGCAACTGTACTATTTCACAATGTGCGGAATAATTTTTTTTTTGCAAGAAAACAGTGTTTTCATTATAATAGAAACCTCTTCCTCCTCCTTTTTGGAGTCGTTTAAAAACGTTCACAACATGAACTGCATTCAATTAGAGGTAACCACAGCTTATTTGAATGTTGATATAATATTGCTACTATTTTGGAATAGGTCTAAATAAAAATAAATCGACTAAACACTGCTAGCAGGTATTTCCATATTATTTTAAGTGCTATAAAATTACTTTCATTTACATTTCCTTTATGATCTGCTGCAAAATGGCAGCCATCTTTAATCGTGACGTAGAGTCATCGGATAAAATACACATCATCGTTATTATTTAAATTTTCGCTTAAAATTGCTATAATTATTGTGATTGTACATACATCGTCCACCGGAAGAACACATTATCGCCTTTGTAATTTGTATGCCCATATTTTTCCTGTACTTTACATATAAAATGAGTTTATAGTGGCAGTGACCAGTCCTTGGAGCGACGCCAAGATTTCAAGATGAATTTCACCGGAATATTCGTGGTTATAATGGCTATAGCGTTGGCTCTTGTGGTGAGTTGCTCTCAGAAACACGATTTGTAAAAAAAGTGTCATTAAATCTATGACGAAAGTAACATAAATGTTATTTCTTTATGACGATCATTCCATTATTCATTGGGTTATGGGGAAGGCAGGAGGATGATATGATTCCACCTCTTTGGAAAATTAACCACCATTTTTAAAAGATCTTGGCAATTATATAGCAAATCATTCTCTTTCTCGAGTATTTGAAGAAAAAAATAAGTCAGCTTCGTTGAACACAAGAAGATCAAGCAAGATGGGAGCAGAGATGGTCACTTTGCCATGCTCAAATACGTATTCCATTTATGACGGCGTCAGAAATATTGTATATATGTCACCGTAAGATTATGAGCACCGTTAGTTTATAATATATCTGTATTATTTCCGTTAGACCATAATCTGTCGAAAAATTGTGAATTGGGTGAAATGGGTTAGGTTAGGTTATAACTGCGACCAACCGCGCGAGCCGAGCGAGCCAAGCGAGCTGTGCCGCAGCAGCGACAGCCGGCGAGAGCGCTACTTTCAAGTTGCTTGCAGCTAGGCAGGCTATTTAGTATTAACGCAAGGTGAGTTACGACGCAAGAAAGTTTTATACCAGTTCACAATTTGCCGGTTTCCCATGCATAGATATAAACTATCGAAAAATAATTCGTTAAATTGTAAATGATTTGTCGCAGTCCACAATTTTTCGACAGTTTATAATCTAACGGAAATAATACCGATCAATTATAAACTAACGAAGTTTATAATTCTACGGTGACATATATAAATTTGTTAGTAAGGTAATATGAAGGATTCTAGTAAAATTACAATAATATAGTATAGGCCACCGTGTTTCAAATCATCATTATGAGCTGACAGAGAAGAAGAGGACTACACGGTGCCCCTAGACTTGATATTGTTGTCTTCTAAGATTGAATAATTTCCAGAGTGGCATGACCACAGCCGAACAGTCTGCTGGCTGCCACGGCGGTGGTGGTAGGCCACGTGGACCACCACCCACTGCTGCAACCACCGCAGCACCAGCTACTACTAGTAAGTATCTTTTGATAGACTATTGCGCGTATGAGGAGGTATGAAACCGCAGAATGAAACGCATGAGACTAGGGCCCGCTCTCACTACGAATTAAAACATCTCTGTCAGTTTTCAACATATTAGCAGAAATGGAATAGAATAGAATAGCAGGCCTAAAAGAGTCAATCAATCTGCGTAGCTTTTTCTCAACTATGTTGGAATCGGCTTCCACTCTAACCGGATGCAGCTGAGCTGAATACCAGTATTTTACATGGAGCGCGACTCCTATCTGACCTCCACAACCCAGTTACTGGGTAACACGATACCCCTTGGTAAGACTGGTTGTCAGACTTTTAGTTTCTAACTACCCGTAACGACTGATAACGATCTAAGAATGACAGCCGGGACCAACGGCTTAACGTGCTTTCCGAGATACGGAGGGATCTCGATATGTAAAGATGGTCACCCATCCACAGACCGACCGCGGCAAACGTAGCTTAACCTGATCAATCGACCCGTGCGGTTGTTATTAATTAGCCACGAGTAAATGTTGATTGATGGAGAGGGAGAGGAAGAGAAAACACAAGGTGGATAGATTGTGTGAGGGATGATTATGAAGCGTGATGGTTGATAGAGGAGAATCGAAGACAAAAACTAATTGTGCCATCCCTAAGAAATATGGGACAAGGGCAGGAAGATTCCTGCCCTTGTCCCATATTTCTTGAGGCCATTTTCCTTGTGTGACTTTTGTATAATTATAGCCAAATGAAAAGGCTATATATATTTCTCACAGGATTTTATATATAAATATAGACTACTGTTTTAAACAAATAAAGGTGATCGATACCCTAGATCTGACTGTATCATAATATTTTCCTTTTTTGTAACAGATGCGACCAGCAGCGGATAAACCTCAACTCTACGGAACACAGGCATGCCTTTTCAAACATAACGAACAAGACCAAAATATACAGATATAATATTACAAGTTATTCACAAATAAACAACTTAATCTCATGTTTTATTTTATTGCGCTTCCTGAGAGGTCATTCCCGTATTTTAAAGAACGTTCGATAAAATCAAATCAAATCGAATCGATCGATTGCAAACATGTTGTACAGAGGTTGGAATAAGATTTATAAGTTCGAAAAATGCACATGTAAAGGTACTGCAAAACAAAACAAAATAAAATAATTTAAGTACAGTACAATACAATACATTTTATCTCACGTGACATTATTCGTTCTCTGTGTCATCTCACAGGGTTCGAGATTGAAAAACCCATAAAGAGTGGCATTGTCGGACAATGCCACAGGTGCCAGTTATACGGCCAGTCACAGCGGAATTGCCATGCTACACCCAGGTGCGTAAAGTGCCTGGGAGAGCATAGCACTTCCGACTGCCCCCGTCCCAAGGACCGTACCCTATGTACCGTACCTCCTAGCTGCGTTCTATGCGGCAAAGAGGGCCACCCGGCTAACTACCGGGGTTGTTCAAAAGCCCCTAAGGCCTCTTCTCCCAAGCTGGGGAAGCGCTCCGGCGCCCGCCAGCAAAGGGAAACTCCCTCCTCATCCTCTTATAGGATTCCCTCCGCCCTTATGCCCCAACGACTAAGCCCTCAGAGGCCTAGTCCGTGGAATTATCTCCACCACCAGCAGTCTTTCCCTGCCTTGGTGCCCTCTTACGGTCATTTCCCCCCCCGCCGCCCCCCCATCTCCTCCCCCCCACCTTAGGGACCGCCGCTTCCGTGGCACCGCGCCACCCGCGCCCTCCGCGCGTCCCGCGCACTCTGCGCCCCCCGCGCCCGCCGCGCCCCCCGCTAAACCCGCGCCTGCTCCCCAAGCTCCGCGTCCCCCGACTGCCGGTCCCGTGACCGAGCAGATGTCAGGTGTTGCCTCGTTCAACATAATCACGTCAAATTACGCGAGTTTTGCCTCCCCGCGTGCTAAGGAAATGGCAAAACTCATCGTCGCCGCCCAAGGCAATATCATTAGGATTCAATCCATTTATAATGCGTATCCGGATATTACGCAAGCCCTAGAATCCCTCGCCCAAACCCCTAAATCTTTCAATGGATAACGAGGCCTTAGCAAGATTCAAACCCCGATCCTTTAACGCCAACGGCATAAAATCCCAAAGGGAAGAAATAGGGCTCTTCCTCCGCGATCATCAAATAGACGTTCTCTTAATACAAGAGACTTTCCTAAAGCCTTGCCATCGTGATCCGTCACTTGCCAATTACCGGATAGTTCGCAATGACAGGTCGCGATGTCACAAGGGTGGCACCCTGATCTATTATAGAAAGCAGCTTCACTGCATCCCACTAGACCCTCCCCCCCTCTCGGTATTAGAAGTCTCCGCCTGCCGTCTAGGCATGTCAGGTCACGAGCCGATCACTCTCGTATCGGTCTATAATCCCCCCGGTAACACCACGGGGCATTGCCATCACCAACGCCTCTCAAACGACCTCTCGATTCTACTCGCTATGAGTAACTAGCTCATTATAGCGGGCGATCTAAATGCCAAACATCCCTCTTGGAACAGTTCGGTAACCAATCTCAGAGGTCAACACCTGTTCGACCTCTCAAACTCCCTTTGACGTCATCGCTCCCATGACTCCCACCCATTTTCCGCTCACGAATCCAAATCATGCCCCCGATATCTTAGACGTGGCGCTCCTTAAGAACGTCAACCTAAAGTTAGATTCAATAGAAACGGTACAAGAGCTAGACTCTGATCACCGCCCGGTAGTCATGAGACTATACCCCCGCATAGGTCTTTCCGACCCGAACGCCCCCCCTATCACTAAGAGGATCATGGACTGGAAGAAAGTAAGCACACAGCTGAAATCCAACACGTCCCCTCAACTAGACTCTATCCCCGACCTTTTCGACTCGGTCGCCGACACCACGGCCGCGATCGACTCACTCACTAATCACGTACAAACCGTCCTGAACGATTGTTCAAGGGAAGTTCCAGCGACGGACGACCGTCGCTGGAAATTGCCGGACGACGTGCGTGCATTACTGACTGAGAAGAACGCGGCCATACGTGCCTACGATAGCTTACCCTGTAACGCCAACAAAGCCCATATGCGCTATTTACAGAGATCTGTAAAGACACGTATAGCGGAGCTGCGGGACGCGAGCTGGGGAAAGTTACTCGGCGAACTTGAGCCCACCCATCAGGCCTTCTGGGAGCTCCAGAGGAAACTCAGGTCTCCCCAGGTCTCAGCCATGCCCCCCCTGACCCGTCCCGATAAATCCATCGCATTCGACGATGCCGAAAAGGCTGAATGCCTCGCAGACAGCCTCGAGGCCCAATGCACTCCCAGTTCTCTACCTGTAGACAAAGCTCACCTGAAAAAGGTCGACGCCGAAGTCGAACGTAGAGCCTCCCTCCCTCCCGTCGATGACCCTGATTGTCCACTGCCCCCCGTCCTCCCGGACGAGGTGCACGACATCATCAAGGGTCTTAAAGTCCGTAAAGCCCCCGGTTCAGATGGCATCACCAATAGGGTGATCCAACTATTCCCTGCCCACCTAATAATGCTTTTGACCACCATCTTCAATGGTGCCTTAAGCAACAATATCTTCCCCCAGTCATGGAAGGAGGCCACGGTTATCGGTATCCCAAAGCCCGGCAAGCCCAAAACCGAGGCCTCTAGCTACCGTCCCATCAGTCTGCTCAAGGTTCTCGGAAAAATCTATGAGAGGCTTATTTATAAGCGCCTCAGAGATTTCGCCGAGACCAAGGGCCTCATCCCCAACGAACAGTTCGGCTTTCGAACTGAGCACTCAAGCGTGCATCAGGCCCACCGCATCGTAGAATCCATAAGCGCTGGTTTCCAGCGCGGGACTATGACCGGTGCAGTATTCTTCGATGTAGCGAAAGCGTTCGATAAAGTCTGGCACAACGGCTTAATATACAAGCTGTACCAACTCGGCGTGCCAGATCGTCTCGTACTCATCTTACGAGACTTTTTATCGAATCGCGTCTTCCGTTATCGTATCGAAGGAGCGTTATCCACTCCCCGTCCCATCCGCGCAGGTGTCCCCCAGGGCTCTGTGGTCCCCCCCCTCATTTTTACGCTATACACAAGCGATATCCCAAAAGGTTGCGGTAGGTCGCAGTTGGGTCTGTTCGCAGACGACACTGCCATCTACTTCAGCTCTAGATCCCCCGACATCATTCGCCTAAATCTCCAACGCGCAGTCAATAGACTGGCAGCTTGGTTTACAAAATGGCGGATAGAAGTCAACCCCGATAAAAGCCAAGCGGTTCTCTTTACGAAGCCGCGTTCAAGGCTCAAAAACCCCCTCCCCCAACCAATCACCATGTTCGGCAAGCCGATCCCTTGGGAGAAGCGAGCTAAATATCTCGGTGTCGTTCTAGACCATCATTTGACCTTCGCAGAGCACATAAAGATGGTTCGTTCGCGAGCCTCTTTCGCTCTCGGTAGACTCTTTTACCTGGTGAATGCACGTAGCAAATTGTCACTTAGGTGCAAATTGCGCGTTTACACGGCGTGCATTCGACCGATCATGACCTATGCGGGTGCCGTCTTCGCTCATGCGAAACCCCGTCATATCCATAGGATGCAAACAGTGCAAAATAAATTCCTCCGTAGGGCCACAGGTTCCCCCTGGTTCGTCAGGAACGAGGCACTCCACCTCGACCTAAAGATTCCCACAATCCACCAGTTTCTAAAACGCCTTTCCAAGCGTTTCTTTGAGTCCGCGGCCAAACATCGCAACCCTCTGGTTGTCGAGGCCGCCAGTTATGTCCCGAGTAGAATCAGTCATGTTCGCCGTCCAAGGCATATCCTCGTAGATCCCGATGACCCCATAACCCTCCTCCAGAAGAGCAATAGGGAAACAAGTACAGTGTACAAACACAGACGCCTCCCGTCATACCGACCTCGCCGCCG